>JAKOGI010000300.1:0-462500 GCA_029747015.1 Carnegiea gigantea | reverse complement strand
ATATATATATATATATATATATATAATATATATATAGTATATATATATATATATATATATAAGGCCTCTTAAATTGTTAATGTGGGGCAATGCCACTTTACGTAACTTCAACACGATCACTCATGTGTCGACTGCGGATAAGGCCCAACGTAGAGCATGATCCATGCAGGGGCGATGACAAATTAATATCGAGTATAACTTGCCTCTGATATCATACTAAATTTTATACAAATTGGGTCTTAAAAAAAGAAGTCATGCATATGAGCTCATATACGTTTCCAACCCAAAACTAATTGGTAATAGATAAAGTAACTCACGAGTTTATATATATGATCAAGGTCTTTGAAATTGTCCTTGTGAGACAACCTTACTTTTTATGACTTGACACTTTTTACAACTCCAACACTCACAAGCTTATATGCATGGCCCGTGTGAGACCATCCCTGGTATTCATTGTTTGGAAAGCGACTGCGGGGGAGTATAAGGGAATTAATAAAAGCATTTACTCCCTTTGCTTGAGTTTCAGGAACTTTACCAAACAGGGAGAGCTGAGTTGGGATGAAGCCACCACGAGTTGGGAGGAGCCTTTGAGCCGGAAGGATTCACGAGGATGAAGGGACATTCCCTCTAGAAAGTGGAGCACTGGATCCACGGTAGGGGGGAGCTAATGGTAGGATAGTAAGGTGTACCATGTTATATTCATCTTCTTGTAAAATACAATAAGAACATGTGAGATGCAAATGGCCCTTATAGTCCATTAGCATGCCTCTAATCATAGTCCAATTCAATAGGTTTCAATAGCTTTCAACTGAATAAAGTCACTTTCTCCTTTTTATTCTTTTTATGTAGGACAAGAGTTCTTTCACCTTCCCACCTTTTTTAAAACACCGACCATCAAAATCTAAATTCATACCCTGAGAGTCATATCTAAACAGGATGTGAGAAGTTCAAATATAGTAATCTCATTCTTGAGCACAAATGATAAATGTCATTGTATTTTTCGAAAGTGCATATGCAAATAAATTCTATGTTAGGTGTAAATTTGTACACTTGGTTCATACACTACAATAAGAATTTGAGAAGAAAAACCTTATAAAATATGAAGTTCACCCTTTGCCATCTATAAAAAATCTTATAACTCTTTTTCTGGATCAATAATTTTTTGTTTTTTTCAATCAACAATTTCGAATGGAGGAAATAAAACACCCGGTAAACTATTAGAAAATTTTCGTTATCTTTATGAAGACGTGTTAGAATAAGTCATTATATTTATGAGCTTAACAATCTGACTCATTCTCGATGTCGCCCAGAACAAGCAACTATTTGACCCGAAACCATGGTCCAGCGTTTTCCCTCCATTCAAGCATTTGGTGATTGGTGTTGCGAAGAAGGCCAAGGCCTGCCTTCCTGGTTCCGTTCATTGTCGATGTTCATAGGTCGTGAATGGATCATTTTGGAATGACAACGAGGTGTGCATTATGCAATTGTCCTGTTTGTCGTCTTTTTAATTTGGGAAAATTGTGATTAGCATTATCATTTCTGAATAGCCGAACATGCGATGCTTGTTTGATCTTAATTATTCATTATTGTAGCTTGTCCAGATTCTGCGTTAGAATTCTCAAATTACGTATTTTGTCTCTTTTAGGAGCACTGATTTGCGGGAAAAATTGTAGCAAAAACAGCGTCCCCTTTACAGTTTCGCTACTGTGAATTAGGTTATTTTATTCGCCTTGTGAGTTCGAAATGATCGATGAATGTACAAAACCCTTATTTTAAAATTAGGGCATGAATGTCGTCCATGCAATTTGTTTTCTGGGTTTTTAAATTGGAGCATTAAAAAATTCTCTGCGGTGACTGGTCATTTTTATATGATTTTGCTTTATTCTGTGCAATGTTTCTGTGACTGGCGCCATTGTGCACCTCTTGTTTTCTGGGTTTTAATGGATAACTAAACCCATGCAATTTCACTATAACTATTTGATGAACTCTGAACAGTCTCAAACATGACTTGATGACTTTGAAAAGCCGTGTAAGGATCAAGTTTTCTGTAAAGCTGTTGTGAAGTTGAACCAATGCTGTACAGAATCAAGAATCTTCTTGTTCCCTGAATCCGATCATCATCTTAATTGTTTTCTGTCTACACTCTGCCTACATCTAGATCTCCCCAGACCCCGCGAAAGCGGGACCCACACTGGGAGGTGGTGGTGTTGTTGTGACGTTGCTCTGCAAGATATGCAAATCACCCTTATGTGTATGTGGGGTATCCAATCTTGTCTTCTTATGCCTGGCATTGGTTACATGCCATTTGTGCATGCCATTTTTTAATTTAACATATCTTAGATGAGGGAACCTAGGTGGTATTCATGGGAATTATCTGTGCAGATTAATGGTTAGGATTGACTTGGTGGTAATGCTTCATTGTTCCTGTATATATTTCTACTGACAATGGTTTGTTTTAAGTATCCTTCCTCCTTTGAGTTCCAAAGATTTATTTGATTACGATTTAAGATGGCTATTCTGGAAAAATTCTTTTCACTTTTGCGGGTTCAAGGCCTCACTAGCAGGGCCCTCAAACTTATGATTCATATGCCAAAGATTAGTGCAGGATCAACTATTTGTATAAGCAGATGAATAATTTGATTTGTTTTCCGTGCAACCTTAACAGTGAGTACATCTTTTGTGATATGCTTCATAGAGGATAGATGAACAAGTTTAGATGAAGGAATATTTGAATTGTCGCTTCAAAGCAGTAGAGGCATTCACGCTTTATTGATGTCAAGAAAAAAGATCAACAAATTGCTGTCAAGGTGCTTTGGCAATCCTAGGTAAATCTGAGAGAGTTGTTCTTTTGCTGAGGTGCAATTTTACAAAGGCTAGGATGTCTTAAAGAGGTCGAAGCATACTGTTTCTCTATGTTTACTGTGCTTGTGTGGGAGAGACGAAGACAATCCATCCACACAGCTGGCTTGTTGGTTCCTAAAAAACGGGCAAGATCCAAACGCATTTACTATTATGCACAAGGGAATGCAAATGATGTTGAGAAAATAGATGATGTCTTTTGCGTTTAGTTTAACAAGGAGTCATGCATAAACATGAATTCCCTTGTGATGCAGTTACATTTTAGAAATGACCACCAATGATTGTGACTATTGGTTGTGCTGTGTCTCTAGCTGCTCAGTAAACTCAGGGCCTCCTCCCCCCCTCCCCCCGCGCACCTCCACGTAATAACTCTACCAAAGGTGATCCTATTACAGGAATAGCTTTAGTTACCCCTACCACAATTTTAAGTTCCCAATAACCAATATCTTGGTCTGTCAAGAAAGAGGTACTGGCCCTTTACTTTTAATAAGTTGTATAAGCTTAGGAGCGAAATTTTGTCCATTTGTAGATGGGGCTTCGATAGCTGCTAGGTCTAGAGGGAAGTTATAATCCCATACCAAGGTTAGCACAGTTAATGATATCAAATGTTCTTAACTTGTAAATCTTGGAAGCCAAGAGTGGGGCAATTTCACAAAAGGCTGAAGTATTATAATTTCTTTTTTAATGGAATAAGGTAAATTCATGAAACTATAGACACATGTCTTGCCGTATATCCGGTTGTTACTTTTTGTGTTGTTTAGATTATAGAGATGTCTTTTTAGTTGGCATTTGAGGTCTGTTGTGATGAAGTGTTTAATTGTTTCAGACAAGGACACTGTTTCAATTAGGCCCTTGAATGGAAGGGAAGTGATTGACATTCTAGCTCATGACAAATACTAGGAAGTAGATGGGTAGCTTAGTGAAACAATTGATTTAGTATTTTTCCTGAATCGTAAATATATTTTTTCTATCAGAATTTAGAGTTTGACAGAGTCAGTTTTAATTGGATTTCTCAGTTTATCCTTAACTTGTGATTCAGAACTTTGAATTACTTCTATTTGGAATTTCCATTATTGTGTCTTATTCAAAATATCTTTTCCCGTTTCTTCAAAGAATTCTGGAAATGAATGGACATACTAGTGAACTTATGTGCCCTCAGACATGCTCCTGCTGATCCATAATTGCAGCCGTAGCTTGAGATCCCTCCCCATTAGATGATCCTCATATGACTTCTAATTGGTGAATTCACTATGATGCTTCTCAGCATTAGCCTCCTTCTTTTGTTATTACCTTATCAGGCTCTCAGCTTCATGTCATTTCACGAGAATT
This sequence comes from Carnegiea gigantea, assembly GCA_029747015.1. Classification (NCBI taxonomy): domain Eukaryota; kingdom Viridiplantae; phylum Streptophyta; class Magnoliopsida; order Caryophyllales; family Cactaceae; genus Carnegiea; species Carnegiea gigantea. Next base: position 458,312 of record JAKOGI010000300.1, on the reverse strand, counting down.
ACCCTGTTCTTCAGCTCTCTGCTTTCGTGTGAAATTTTCCCTCACAAAACTTAGAATGGAGCAAATTCTGCTCAAACCGCAGAATTCAATCCATCTCATCGTTCACTAGCTTGACAACTTCTGATTGAAAAAACTAAATGAGAATTAACCAAATCCAGAACCCAGTAAACATGTTTGTTTTCTCTGGATATCTGCTGTTCACTCACCAAAAAAGGGGTTGGGGTTACTCATCCTACCCAGCTGCAACCTGAAAGAAAGGAAAAAGTGAGAAGCAAAGGGTGAAGGATTGGGAAGAATGAACCAAGAAATTTTCTATATGATGACGCTTTTCAAGTCTTGCGACTGACCATGCCAAAGAGCATAGGAAGTACACAGTCCTATCTTCCTTCTTGATTCCTAGGGTCTGCTTGTGCACGCTGGTGTTTTGTTGGTCATTGTCTTGCCTCTTTTCTTTTTCTGGAATTATGCCCTGTGCACTGCTATTTGATTTTGAGGTCTTATGGGGTGGTTCAGGACGAGCATAATATCTATATGTCGTTTGGTTTGTCAGCTGGTTTACAGATAAAGCCTCGACACCCCCCTACCCCAGAAAAAGGAAAAGAATTATTGTACCATATAGGCATGTAAAACTCTGGAGCATGAGAAACTCATGTGATATACTTTCACCATCGGAGAAGCCCAAATTCATAATAAACTGATCTGGAACTTTAAACAACCGACCAAAAGATGACTAGAGAACAAATTTGCAGATTATAATAAGTGAACAAGTGTGCTGTGTGCGTTTACTTTGAATTTAAACAAAGGCTATCCAGATTCTTTTTGTCCCTTGAATTTTCTCATCATAACATTGATTTCTAGTGCACTTTCCATGATGCAGAAATAACTACCAGAAGTCATATAGGCAATCAAATGCTTGTCTTTTTTGGTCGGGCATTCTCCTACATGCCACTCGTGCATACAAGATTTTTAAATTTAAGTATGATTAGATGAGAAATCATAGGCAGCATCCTTGGTGATCCTCCGTGTCGATCCATAAAGAGTGCCACAATTAGGTTCTTCATGAGTTCCTTGGCTTATTTTATATATATATATATATATATATATATATATATATATATATATATATATATATATATACACACACACACATACATATATATATATATATATATATATATATATATATATATATATATATATATATATATATATATATATATATATATATATATATATATATATACATATATATATACATATATATATATATATATATATATATAAAGCCTTAGCGGCAAACATCTCGTCTTCCTCCAAGCCAAAGAGAGTGAGGTCCATCAAATTGAAAGTTCAAAATGGCAATTCCAAAAGTTTCGTCCCACACCCGTTCCATCAGTTTGCCATCCTTATCTCACTCACGCAACACCAGCATCGAGGATCAGTTGTGCTGGTTGAGTGCCTCGCAGGCTGGACCCTCTTCATCATCATCCATATGCCGAAACTTGACCTGCATCAAAGTTTTGTATGAGCAAATGAGCAATCTGATTAATTTTCCAGACAACCAAAAAATCCTTTCTCTTGAGCCCCATAGGGGAGAAGTTGAAGAGGTTCTTGATGGATCTCTTGCTTTGTTGGACATCTGTAATTCCTCCGTGGATGCACTGTTGCACATGAAGGAATCCATCCTATGTCTCCAATGAGCATTCCGTAGCAGAACTGACAGTGAAGGAACTCATGTGTATATGATGTCAAGGAAGAGTATCTACAAGACTATTTCAAAATGTCTTGCAAATTTGAAGAAAGTGGAGAAGCGTTTCACCTGGACAATGCAGCAAAATGATTCTAGCACTGTAAGGATGCTAAAAGAGGCTCAAGCAATTAGTCTGTCTACATTGAAGTCTTTGCTCTCATGTCTCATGGGGAAGAAGTCAATATCTCAGACTCGTGGGTTGTCAATGGTTGCAAAACTGGTGAAATCAAAAAGCATGCCAGACGAATTTCGTAGTGAAGTAGAGGACATAGACCATGCCCTTCGTGCAGGCGCAGAAACAAAGGCTTTTCTGAAGCAACTGGAGACATTACAAATGGCATTCTATGAGCTTGAGGATGCCTTGGAATCTGTCTCTAGACGCTTAGTAAAAACTAGGGTTTCCCTCCTAAATGTACTCAACCATTAATAGCTGGATGCACGTTAGGCAGAGAATTTTTTATGCAGATTAGGATTCTGTAGCTTCTGTAAATTTCGAAAATAGAAGTGATTATTTTTTGACACAATTCTTTTCTACTTCTTATCTTAGTTATGTTTGTTTGCACATATACGGGTTGTCTTCATCGAATTTCTAGCTCGGATGAATATTGCCTTTGTCTCACAATTGTGGATTGTTTTTGTGACTTTGATCTCACGTATATAACAAATCTATCCTTCATAAATTTCTTGCAACTTACTTATTATTCAGTATGTTGTTATTACATGTCAATTGTCCGAGTACATTGATTAGTCAATAGCTCCTAAGAAGTTAAGTTGCTTTTTAGTAGCATTTTCTCCTGGATGTTATCTATCCATGTTGGGCACTCATCATATTGGCTTAGATTGTCTAATGTTATGCTCTGTTCTCCTATGTTTTTGGCCAATCTTGAAAAGGAGACCTTATTGAAATTTGCCAACTCATTTAGCTGATGAGATGGCAAAATTTAAAAATGCTTTCACTTCTGTTCTTTCTTTCTTGCTTATCATTCACGATGAGGAAATAATCGCTTTTGTGGTCTCTTAATATTTCCTGCACATAGCAAACTTCATCAGGTTTGTGTCTTTTACAAAATATTGTGGCGTCTGATTGTACGTGCTGTATTCATATCTCAGGTTATGCCTATAGAAAAAAATCAGCACCAACGTGCTTTCCAGGTGTGACTTCTGGAAGAAGGTACGCTGTTTAAAAGTAAAGCTAGACCCTTATGATCCAAGGTAATTGTATACCCTCCTGATTAATGTCCTAAGAAAAGAAGCATGGGCACTCTCCGCGACTTAATGTATTTGTGTCCGACATCTCAGACACTCCTTGGACACTCTCATGTGCATACATGATATACAGAGGACACAGAAATTGGGGTTCATTGGAGATGGTTGTGTACATGCACACTATGAGCAATTTGTTGTCAATCCCATCCAAATACGACCCTTTTCAAATTCCAAGGCTAAAAACATAGACAAATTGCAAACACACATGTAATCAAATAACTAATTTTTCTTTAAGACATGTCCATTATACATGCTGTATCCTAATATTTTCATAAATCCTGTGTCGCTGGTTTGTGTCATGCCGTATCTGACTCCCGTGTCTGTATCTGTACTTCTTTGATGTCCTTGTCTAGTGCTTAAACCTAACTACTCTGATAAGCCTTTTCCCTCTTTGGAGAGCCACCCATTGATTTGCAAAACATTGGCAGCGACTTTGATCTGTAGTAAGCTCAAAGGAAGCAAAACCATTTCAAAACAATGTCATGAAATCCCGCACAACTGCACAAGTATGGGCCCCTTCAAATGCAGATTAGCCTTGATTGGAGCACGGCTGTTTCCACTAGGTTATGAATTTAATTTCAACTGCTTGGCTACTACACCATGGACAGAACATGTTTATAAGTTGTCACTATAATTAGAGGACTCCTTTTTCGCTTGTGCATGTATGAGGAGTTTTTTTTTTTTGGATAAGGAAAAAGAGTAAAATATATTAAATTGTAAAATGTACAAAGGGATGGATGCAAGCAGGCATTCTACAAAAGGATTATGTATACCATAGATGGAACCTATCCACAAAATCAATTACATGAAAAGAAGAATCACAAAAGTTCCCACTATCCCCGAAAAAAAGAGTCTTGATAAGAATATCTTTAATTCGTTGAAGGAGTGTCTCCTCTCCTTCAAAGACTCTTTTGTTTCTCTCTCGCCAAATAGCCCAAAAAATCGAATGTGGGATCAATAAGACGCTTCTCTCTTTAACTTTCCTACCAAAGCACCCTCCCAAGCCAAAAGATGATTCCTCACTGAATCCGAGACAACCTAGGAGACTCCCAAGCAAGCAAAGGATAACTCTCACAAAGCCCTTGCATGTATGAGGAGTTAAAACAACATAGATGAGCAGTACTCAGTAGTCAACAGCTGCTGCCGACAAACAACGCTGTCCAAGCATATTTGCTGTAACTGTGTGTTACTTGGACTCTACTTTCACCTCAACTGTTCATGTCGCATACTCGAGACCTCAACATTGATGTGACTAGTTGATGCTGCACTCAGACTAAAGGCGCGGTGTTTATACCCCTGAGAATGGCTGTGTCAGATGCATAGACACTTGTGGTTGGGTCTGAGTGACACACTCAATTGAATGAATAGATGCAGTTTTACACATTGCATCTGAGAGAATTATTGGCTAGACTTTGCCTATAACTCCTCGGAAGAACTAGTGTTTCTTGTTTCATTGCAATCATCTTCTGCACCATTTTATTTTTTCTGTGTGCTTATCTTCTGTGACATTTTATGCATATGGCCTGGTTAACTCATCTTGTGCACCAGAAATTACCTTGTAGCCTAAAGTATTCAATTAAAATAAGATCAATCAAGTTGCCGAGACTAAAACGCATTTTCTCTGAATATGTACGCTTTGGTAAGATGAGTACCGGGCAGGGATCCAAAAACCTCAAAAGGGATGAGGAAAGAAGAAAATGGCGAAGGAAGTAATGTGCAAGAAAATCCGAGAGAGTTTCCACATGATGACACTTCTAAAGTGTTGCAAATTACCACATGATCAAAGAATTAGGAGGAGATTGGAGGTGCTCAGTCCTAGCTACCTTCTTGCTTCCAAGTGCCTGTGCATGCTTTCCTGTCCCCAACATTTGGTCATTGTCTTCCTACTTTGCATTTTGTTGCCAAGAACTGTCTATTGCTTTTTGGTACTTCAGATCTTGTGATAATGCTGGGTATCATGTCCATTTAGTTCACTTAGTGTGCTCGCTTACAAATGAACCCTCGCCCCCAACCCCCAAAAAGAAGAAAAAAGATTTTTTTTTTACATATATAAATATTAAGTATTTTTGTGTGTGCTAAATTGATATGATTGTGCAGTACGTATACTTATAAAATTGACCGTCACGAAAGCTGAAACCATTTCAGAATAAACTGATGAACTTCAAAGAACCCAAAACATAGGTAAGCAACTACATATTGACATTATTATAAGTTAATAATGTGCGCACACTTTGAATTCGAACCACGGCTGTCCAGATTCTATTTGTACCATGACTCCTAGCATCAGTAGAGTGATTCCTGCTGCTGTGTGATCTAGACATTAACCACCAGAGCTCATGTGGATAATCAAATGCTTGTCTTTTTTTGTCTGTCATCCACCTACATGGCACTCATGCATATAAGATGAGGGATCACAGGCGGCATCCTCAGTGATCCTCCATGTTGATCCATAAAGAGCGCACGATAGGGTTCATTATGGGTCCTTGGTCTAATATATATGCATTGGTTGGTTAAGACTTGGCAGCAAGCATCTTACCTTCCCCAAAGGCAATATTCATCAAATTAGTATTCCAAATATGGCTACTCCAACAGTTTCATCCCACACCCGTTCCATAAGTTTGCCATCCAAAACTCACCCACTCGATGCAAGCATCGAGAATCTATTGCACAGGCTGACTGCCTCACAAGCTGGACCCTCTTCTTCATCATCCATATGCCAAAACTTATTCAGGCTCAAGGACTTGTATGAGCATAAGAATGATTTGATTCATTTGCCACACAACCAGAATGTCCTTTCTCATGAGCCCCATAGGGGAGAGGTTGAAGAGGTTCTACATGGATCTCTTACTTTGATAGACATCTCTAGTGTTGCCATGGATGCACGGTCCCATATGAAGGAATCCATCCTAGACCTCCAATCAGCACTCCGTGGAGGAAACGATGGAATCCATGCATACTTGATGTCAAGAAAGAAGATCTGTGGGACACTTTCTAAGTGTCTTGCATATCTGAAAAAAGTGGAGAAAAGTTGCACCTTTACACAGCAAGAGAATTACGGTATCACTACAAGGCTGTTAAAAGAGGCTGAAGCAATCAGTCTCTCTACATTGAAGTCTCTGCTCTTGTATGTGATGGGAAGGAAGATAATGTCTCAGACAGGTGGTTGGTCCTTGTTTGGCAAACTTGTTAAATCAAAACGCATGTCAACAGACATTTGTCATGAAGTAGAGGAAGTAGACTGTGCCCTTAGTTCGGGTACAGAAACAAAAGTTTCACTGAAGCAACTGGACGCTTTAGAAATGACAATCCATGAGCTTATGGATGTCTTGGAGTCGGTCTCTAGATGCCTGATGAAAACAAGGGTTTCCCTTCTCAGTGTACTTAACTGCTAATAGTTAGATTGCCAAGTGGGCAGACAATTTTGTAAAAAGATCAGAATTTTGCGAAAGTTAGTTGCTATAAATACATGAAATAGAAATATTGTTTTTTCCAATACATTTCTTTTGCTAGATATCGTGTTATTTCTGTTTATTTACGTCATATACGGGCCATCCTCATTGAAATTCTCTCTCTGATAAAATATGGGTTTTTCTTTGTTTTCCTTTCCCAAACCGTTTTGGATTATTTTTATGATTTTGATGTGACATATAACATGGAGGCTGCAGCTCTCTTCAATTCTCCTAAGCGACAATATATTAGCAACACATGCTCTTGCATTGCACCTAATGATTCGTAAATGATATTATTATTACATGTCCGTCGTGAAAATACCTAACTTAATCCACTGCTCCTACATGCTTAAGAATTGCCAGCTTTCTAACATCATTTCAGATGGATGTTATTAATTCATGTTCTGGTCTGACAAGGACTTCAATCGTCTAACATTCAGCTCTGTGGTGTCATGTTTTTAAATGACCTTGAAAAGCAGACCACTTGATTGAGATCTGCAAAGTGGGTTTTACTAATGAGCTGGGGAGTGCAGTCTGCTTCCATCCGTTCTTTCTTAGCTTTTCTACAAAGTGGCCATAAGAGATTTGCAGTATTGGTTGGCCGATCCATGACAAATAGTATTAACATGACTCTTTTTTTTTTAAAGAAAAAAGAGAGTATTCTGCATATATGCAGTGTGCCTTGTACACCATGTGACAATTTGCAAATAGTGCAGCAATGATGGTGCACCAAAAGTCTTCCAGATGATTGCATGACTGAAGGATTTGCATATGGTAGGAGAGTCCTGGTATGCGGTGCAGTAAATAGAATGCATTTATGTTGATCATTCGCTGATTCTGTCTCCTCCGCATTATCCGTAAACAAAGGAATATCCTTCATCTTCACAGCAGAGCATGCCAGCCAACACATCAGCTTCAGCAAGGTACACTGTTCCTCTGCCCTCTTGTTTCTAATTGTCTTTTATTTGCAGCTACTTGTGCCCTTGTTGGTTATCTCTTCCCTCGTAATTTCTTCAAAACCATACGTTGGTCATTTGAATTTTGTGAAACTTTCTAGGGCACAGCTAGATAGCCATATATAGACTCATTATTGGTTATCAAACATTGACTGCCTTACCTTGATTTTCAGAGAGGCGATAACTGCTGGATAGATTTCAAAAGCATTGACTGCCGTGTTCTTCGCTACTAAGCTTAAGTTATTTCTAATTTTTTATAGTTTGTGGAGGGATTTTCCCCCGCTTGTGAATGCATGAGGAGCTAAAAGAATGTAAAGAGAGCTACCCAGCAGTTAACAGTGGCACAACAACTCTGTCCAAATATGTTTCTGCACCAGATATGTCACTTGGACTGTTAGTATTGCACACTTGACAAACCAGCATGGAAATGATTATTTGATCCTTCATTTTGGACCAAGACCACAAAATCTACGAGAAAATGGTTTTTGCACAGACATGAATCTTTGTTATCGGCACTTGTGATAGGTCCCATATGCAACAGAATGAACAGATGATGTTTGGACATTGTATGTGGGAGAATAATGCGTTCGGCTTGGCCCATAAAGTTCCTTGTGCAAACTAGTGTTTGGTTCTTCATTGTGATCACTTTCTGCTCCATTCTGTAAATGCAGCCTGATCTATTCCCCTGGAAACTAGAAATTAACTTGTAGCCTAAAGTTTCCAATTCAATGAGGATCAACCAAATTCAGAGCCCGATAAACATGTTTATTTTCTCTGGATATCGGCAAGTTTACTCAAAATGGTGGGAAGTTTTTCATCTTACCAAACTGCAACCTGTAAAAAGGAGGAAAAAAGAAGAAAGGGGGTTGAAGGAATGTGTAAGATGAACAAGAGAGTTTCTACTTTTGCTACTTGTGCATGGTTGCTTGACAGCTCGTGCTCTTGTTGTATCACTGTCTTCCTGTTTACTTTTTCTGAAATCATACCCCATGTATAGCCATTTTTACTTTAAGATCTTATACTGTTCAGGACAAGCATAATGTGTTTATGCTGTTTGATGGGTGAGCTGGTCTACGAACACCCTCCTCCGGCTACCAGAAAAAAGAAATTATTCTACCATATAGATATTTAATAATTTGGTGCGTGAGAAACTCATGTCATGTACATTAACTGTCGGAGACGCTCAAACCATTTCATAATAAACTGATCTGGAACTTTAAACAACCAACCGAAATATGAATAAATAACAATATTTGCACATTATAATTAAATTAACAACTGTGCGTTCACTTTGAATTCAAATCAAGGCTGTCCAGATTCTTTGTCCCTGGAATCCTCTCATCGTTATAATGATATCCAGTGCAATTTCCATGAAGTAACAACTCCCAGAAGTCATGTGGGCAAGCAAATGCTTGCCCTTTTTTGTCTGGCATCCTCCTACATGCCACTCGTGGATAGAAAATTTTTAGATCTCAATAGGATTCGATGAGAAATCATAGGCGGCATCCTTGGTGATCCTCCGTGTCCATTCGTAAAGAGTGCCACGATAAGGTTCTACATGGGTTCATTGGCATATTATATATATGTATTGGTTGGTCAAGCGTAAAAGGAACACATCTTCCTTCCCTAAAGCCGAAAGAGTGAGTTTCATCAAAAAGTTCAAATGGCAATTCCAAAAATTTCATCTCACACCCGTTCCATCAGTTTGCCATCCTCATGTAACTCACACAATGCCAGCATCGAGGATCAGTTGCGCAGGTTGAGTGCCCTGCAAGCTGGCCCCTCTTCATCATCATCCATATGCCAAAACTTGACCTGCATCAAAGATTTGTGCAGGTTGAGTGCCCTGCAAGCTGGCCCCTCTTCATCATCATCCATATGCCAAAACTTGACCTGCATCAAAGATTTGTGCGAGCAACTGAGCGATGTGATTAATATGCCCCACAACCAAAGAATCCTTTCCCTTGAGCCCTATAGGGGAGAAGTTGAAGAGGCTCTTGATGGATCTCTTGCTTTGTTGGACATCTGTAATTCCTCCATGGATGCACTGTCGCACATGAAGGAATCCATCCTATGTCTCCAATCAGCATTCCGTAGAGGAGCTGACAGTGAAGGAACTCATGTGTATATGATGTCAAGGAAGAATATCTACAAGACTACTTCAAAATGTCTTGCAAATTTGAAGAAAGTGGAGAAGAGTTTCACCTTGGCAACGCAGCAGAATGATGCTAGCACTGTAAGGATGTTAAAAGAGGCTCAAGCAATTAGTCTGTCTACATTGAAGTCTTTGCTCTCATGTCTGATGGGGAAGAAGTCAATATCTCAGACTCGTGGGTTGTCAATGGTTGCAAAACTGGTGAAATCAAAAAGCATGCCAGCCGAATTTGGTAATGAAGTGGAGGAAATAGACCATGCCCTTCGTGCAGGCACAGAAACACAGGCTTTTCTGAAGCAACTGGAGACATTAGAAATGGCATTCTATGAGCTTGAGGATGCCTTGGAATCTGTCTCTAGACGCTTAGTAAAAACTAGGGTTTCCCTCCTTAATGTACTCAACCACTAATACCTGGTTGCAAATTGGGCAAACAATTTTGTATAGCGATAGAATTCTGTAGCTTCTATAAATATGTAAAATAGAACTGACCAATATTCATTTTTGACACAATTATCTTTCTAGTTCTCTTCTTAGTTATGTTTATTTGCATTATGTACAGGTTTCCTCCTTCGGCACTCAGGCTCCGATGAATGTTGCTTTTTCTCACAATCGTGGATTGTTTTCATGAATTTGATCTCACATATTTAACAGATATGTCTTAACTTGTCCAGAATTTCCTCCATAAAGTTCTTGCAACTTATTTATTCATCAGTGTCGAATGTCAGAATACCTTGGGTAGTCAGTAACTCTTAAAATGCTTATGATAATACTCATGGAGCTTTCTAATAGAATTTCCTCCTGGATGTCATCTGTTCATGTTGTGCACTCATCACATTAGCATAGATTGTCTAATGTTAAGCTCTGTGCTCTTGCGTTTTGATCAATCTTGAAACGGACATCTTGTCATAGGGCTCATACCTAAGTCCTTCAGCTTAACTATGAGCTGGCAAAATTTAAATGCTTTCATTTCCATTATTTCTTTCTTGTTTATAATTTAGAAAGTGGCAGTAAGTATAGTGGTATGAGTTGACAGATCCACAACAAATAACCAGTTTCTCAATATTGCCTCCATATATCTAACTTCACTGGGTTTTTCTGTAGTTTACATAATATCATGACGGCTGATCATGCATTCTGTTTTCAAGTCTCAGGTGTTGCTTATAAGAGTCAATCAGCATCGGCATATTGTCCTGGTGTGACTCCCGTAAGAAGTTACACAGTTTAACGGTAAAGTTAGACTCTTGTGATCCTGACTAGGTTCATGTCCTCTTCATTGGTGTCTTTGTCTAAAGTATAACTCTTCTAAATGAGCATCCACCCGCTCCCCTCCTTTTCTGGGGGCCAGCCACTGATTTGCGAAACATTGTTAGCAATTTTGATTTGCTAGTAAGCTTAAAGGAAACAAAACAATCTCAAAACAACAATGCAATCCTGCATAGCTAGGGGCCTCGATTGAACGCAGCTATCCGCTAGAGTATAAATTTTAAAAACGTCAACCGCTTACTACTCCACCTCTACACAAAGGATGTTTCTAAGTTGCTGCTGTAATTAGAGGACTTAGTTCGAAAAAGCGCGTCCGAAGCACACCTAGGCGTCCTCGGTGTGAGGCTACTAGGTCAACACCTCGTACGAGATGAGGTGTGCCTCAAGGATGCAGGGCTATATCTTCACCCCTTTTCTTCTTTTGCCTGGCCTCGTCTTTACCATTTTTCCCCTTCTTTTTTTGGAAGCTATAGACTGAGCTATGCTTATATAGTAAGGGTGTGTTCTGGGGAACTGCGATGGTAATGTAACATATCTTAATTCTGTTTGCGGCATTAGGGTTATATTGACGTCTGATCACTTTTTTAATGCATTTTTCTAACTTGTTTCTACAAAATAAACTTTGTGAAATGTGAATGACTTGCAAACATTTCTCTATAGAAGTGCACCTTGCATCCGTGATGCATGAGCCTCTGCGCGCCTTGCGCATACCCTATGCGCCTCTGCGCCCCTTGCGCCTTTTAAAGCCTTGTTAGAGGACTCCTTTGCTTATGTATGTTTGAGGAATTAAAAGAATATGGATGGGAGATCCTCAGTAGTTAACAGCTGCTCTTACAAATAATCCAGTCCAAACATATTTCTTGCAACAGTTTATCTTAGTTGGACTGTTCTTTCATCTCAAGTATTTGTGTCATGCTCGTGAGACAACATTGATATGACTAGATGGCGCTTTCTTTTACACTAAAGGCACAGCCCCCCCTCCCCAGGCGGAAAATGGCTGTTTCAGACACATGGATATGTACCTGTTCTGGACACTTGTGATTGAGTCGGAGTAACATACACAATTCAATGAATAACTGCAGTTATTAGACATTGCATCTGAGAGAATTATTAGCTAGACGGCGTCCATAAATTCCTTGCAATAATTGGTGTTTGTTATTTCATTGTAATCATCTTCTGCACCATATTACTCACATGGCCTGATTAACTCCTCTTGCAAACTATAAATTAGCTTGTAGCCTGTAGTTTTCAATTTAGTAGGATCAACCTAATATCAGAACATTTGTTTTCTCTGAATATATACATATACTTTGGCAAGGCGAGTAAGAACCCCCGTCCGCCAGGTGAGAAACCTGGAAAAGGGGGAAAAGAAAGAAGAAAATGGTGAAGGGATGTGCAAGAGAAATCGACTGAGTTTCTATACGATGACATTTCTAAAGTCTTGCAAATTACCATGTGATTAGAGAATTAGCAGAAGATAGGATTTTCACAGTCCCAGCTGCCTTCTTGGTTCCACGTGTCTGTGCATGCTAGCCTATGTTACTCGGACTCTTCATTTTACCCTAATATACCCGTGCAAGGCCCATGACACTCGCACACTTTGAATTCAAACCAAGGCTGTCCAGATCTTTTTGTCCCATGACTCCTATCATCATTGTATAATGATTTCTACTGCAGTGTCCCCGATCCAGAAATTAGCTACCAGAGCTCATGTGCGTGATCAAGTGCTTGTCTTTTTTTGTCTGGCATCCTCCTACATGCCACTCGTGCATATCAGATTTTTAAATCTCAATAGGATTAGATGAGGAATCACAGGCGGCATCCTCGGTGATCCTTCATGTCGATCCGTGAAGAGCGTGATGATGAGGCTCTTTGTCTAGTATATAAATGCATTGGTTGGTTAAGCCTCAAAGGCAAGCGTCTCTCCTTCTCCAAAGGCAAAAGAGCGACTCTCATCTTATTAGAAGATCAAAAATGGCTACTCCAAAAGTTTCATCCCACATCCGTTCTGTAAGTTTGCCATCTACATCTCACCCACTCGATGGAAGCATTGAGAATCTATTACGAAGGCTGAGTGCCTCACAAGCTGGGCCCTCTTCTTCATCATCCATTTGCCAAAACTTGTTCAGGCTCAAGGACTTGTATGAGCATATGAATGATTTGATTCATTTGCCACACAACCAGAATGTGCTTCCCCATGAGCCCCATAGGGAAGACGTTGAAGAGGTTCTAGATGGAACTCTTACTTTGATGGACGTCTCTAGTGTTGCCATGGATGCACTGTCCCAGATGAAGGAATCCATCCTAGGCCTCCAATCAGCATTCCGTAGAGGAAGTGACAACGATGGAATCCCTGCATACTTGGTGTCAAGAAAGAAGATCTGTAAGACAATTTCCAAGCGCCTTGCAGATCTTAAAAGAGTAGAAAAGAGCTGCACCTTGACACAGAAAGGGAATAACGGCATCCCTACAAGGATGTTAAAAGAGGCAGAAACAATCAGTCTTTCTACATTGAAGTCGTTGCTCTTATATGTGATGGGAAAGAAGATGATGTCTCAGAGAGGTGGTTGGTCCTTGGTCGCAAAACTTGTGAAGTCAAAAGTTGTGTCAGCAGAAATTTGTAACGAAGTAGAGGAAGTAGACTATGCCCTTCGTTCGGGTACGGGAACAGAGGTTTCATTGAAGCAACTGGAGACTTTAGAGATGACAATCCATGAGCTTATGGATGTCTTGGAGTCTGTCTCTAGATGCCTGGTGAAAACAAGGGTTTCCCTCCTCAATGTACTAAACTGCTACTAGTTAGATGCCAATTGGGCAGACAATTTTGTAAAAGATTAGAGTTTCCAAAGAGTTAGTTTCTATAAATACATGAAATAGAGGTGATATTCTTTTTTCAACACATTTCTCTTTCTACATATACAGGCCATCCTCCTTGAATTCTGTCTCTCATAAACTATGGTTTTTCTCTGTTTTCTTCCCCCTGCTGTTGTGGATCATTTTTATGATTTTGGTCTCACATATGACATGGAGCTCTCTTCAATTCTTCCCAGTGACAATATATTGACGATATATGCTCTCGCGTTCCACCTTATTATTTGTACATAATGTTACTATAGATGCCCATTATGAAGATACCTAAGTTAATCCATTGCCGCGATGCATACTTGCGAATTGCCAACTTTCTAATATCATTTCACATGGATGTTATTAGTTCATGTTCTGGTCTCACATGGACTTCAATTGTCCATCATTAAGCTCTGTGCTGTCATGTTTTCAAATGATCTTGAAAAAGAGACCACTTGATTGAGATCTGTAAACTACGTTTTACTTATCATCTGGCTAATTTCACGCGGTTTCCTTCTGTTCATTCTTTCTTATCTTGTCTAAAAAGTTTTAATAAGAGGTTTGCAGTGGTATTGCTTGGGGGATCAATGACAAATGATATCAATCTGACCCTTTTTTTCACAAAAAAAAAAGAAGAAAATAGTCTGCATATATGAAGATTGATTATTTGTGTCTTTTACACCAAGTGGCAACAGTGCAGGCTGTTTTTGCAGCAATGACGGTGCTTTAGAAGTCTTGAGGAAGGTAGCATGACTGAAGAATTTGCATATAGTAGGAGAGTCCTTGTACTTGGTGCAGTACATAGAATGCATTTCTCTTGATCATTAACTGATTCTGTCTCCTTTACATTATCCAGAAACAAAGGAACCCTCCTTCACAAATAGCATGCCCAGCCAATACAGCATCTTCAGCAAGGTAAACTGTTCTCGGTGCCCTCTTGTTTCTAATTGTCTTTTGTTTACAACTACTTGTACCTTGTTGGCAATCTCTTTCCTCGTAATTTCTTCAAGACCATATGTTGGTGAGACTATTTTTCTGATACAATCTAGGGCACAGCTAGATAACCACATATAGACTCATCATTAGTTATGAAGCATTGACTGCCTTCTCTTGATTTACAGAGACGCAATATCTGCTGGATAGATCTCAAAAGCACTGACTGCCTCGTTTTGGACTACTAGTATTGTACACTTGAGAGTTGAGAAATTGCTAGGGAAATGACTATTTGATCTTTCATTTTGGACTAAGACCACAAAATATTCAAGCAAAGGGGTTTTGCAGACATGGACCTTTGTTTTTCTGATCCATTCTGGGTCACATATGCAACAGAATGAAGAACAAACAGATGAAGTTCAGACACTGCATGTGGAAGAATAATGGTTTTTGGCTTGGCCGATGGAATTTCTTGCGAGTGCAAGAACTAGTGCTTGCTACTTCATTGTAATCATTTTCTGCACCATTCTGTAAATGCAGCCTGATCAATTCCCCTGCACACTAGATGGACAATTATACATAATATTGAAAATTTTGTCCCAAATAATTCTCATCAGACAACCAGATTCAGAACCCAGTAAACATGTTTATTTTCTATGGATATCAGGAGTTTACTCAGCTAAAAATAGGCGGGGAAGTCACTCATCATACCAAACCGCAATCTGAAAAAAGGAAAACAGAAATAAGAAAAAGGTGAAAAAAATATGCAAGATGAACCAACGAAGTTTGCTTGTGCTTTTGTTGGATTGTCTTCCCTGTTTACTTTTTCTGGAATCATGCCCTGTGCATTGTTATTTGATTTTAAGATCTCATACCATTGTTCAGGACAAGCATAGTATCTATGTGTTGTTTGGTGTGTGAGCTGTCTCACAAATAAAGCCTCCATACCCCTCTGGTACCTTACATTGATGCATGAGAAACTCAAGTGATACACATTAACCATCTGAGAAGGCCAAACCATTTTATAATAAACTGATCTGGAGCTTTAAACAACCAACCGAAAGATGAGTAGATAACAATATTTGCAGATTATAATAAGTCAACAAGCGTGCGTTTACTTTGAATTCAAACAAAGGCTATCCAGATTCTTTTGTCCCTTGAACTCATCATTATAGTGATTTCCAGTGCAATTTCAATGATTTAGAGATAACAACCAGAAGTCACATGGGCAATCAAATGCTTGTCTTTCTTTGTCTGGCATTCTCCTACATGCCACTCGTGCATACCAGATTTTTAAATCTCTGTATGATTAGATGAGAAATCATACGCGGCATCCTTGGTGATCCTCCACGTCGATCTGTAAAGAGCGCCATGATAAAGTTCTGCATGGGTTCCTTGTCTTATTATATATATGCATTGGTTGGTCAAGACTTAGAGGCAAACATCTCTCCTTCCTCAAAGCCAAAAAGAGTGAGGTCATCAAATTGAAAGTTCAAAATGGCGATTCCAAAAATTTCATCCCACACCCGTTCCATCAGCTTGCCATCGTCATCTCACTCACACAATGCCAGCGTTGAGGATCGGTTGCGCAGGTTTAGTGCCTCACAAGCTGTGCCGGGGAAAGGTATTCAGATCAACTTTGTGGTACTGGATATACCAACGAGTCGTGAACGACATCACTTTCCGTAAGACTTATTTGCTGTATACCACAAATAGTCTTCGGGATAAAACGCTGATAGACAAGTGTACATGTTTATGTTTTCTCGAGTTTGAACCATGGGAAAGTGATTCATAAGAATGTGTTTTTGCACACCTTATTCCCATCTTATTATCATATCCTATATATATCTCTTTTCCTTATCCATGACCTTTATAACATGCCAAAAGACACTATACCAAGAGGCACCACAAAGGATAGGAAAAGGTACCATGCCAAAAGGCACCATGCCAAGAAGCACTACAAAGGATAGGATAGAAGTTAACGAGGGTTAAACTTGAAAAGGTACCTTGCTTATTCACCTTTTCACGAACTGGATTGGATAAGGCGGGTAAACTTGAAGAGGCACCATGCTTATCCACCTTTTCGGATAAGCACTAGAAAATATGCCACTTTTATTTTATTCTTGGAAAATTCCAACAAGCTGGACCCTCTTCCTCAACATCCATATGCCAAAACTTGACCTGCATCAAAGATTTGTATGAGCAAATAAGCGATCTGATTAATATGCCACACAACCAAAGAATCCTTTCCCTTAAGCCCCATAGGGGAGAGGTAGAAGAGGTCCTTGATGGATCTCTTGATTTGTTGGACATCTCGAGTACCGCCATGGATGCACTGTCCCACATGAAGGAATCCATCATATGTCTTCAATCAGCAATCCGTAGAGGAAATGACAGTGAAGGAATTCACATTTATTTCATGTCTAGAAAGAAGATCCACAAGACTGTTCCAAAATGTTTTGCAAATATGAAAAAAGTGGGGAAGAGTCGCACATTGACATCTCAGCAAAATCATGTTAGCATTGCAAGGATGTTAAAAGAGGCTGAAGTAATTAGTCTGTCTACACTGAAGTCTTTGCTTTCATATTTGATGGGGAAGAAGTCAATATCTCAGACTCGTGGCTGGTCATTGGCTGCACGACTAGTGCAATCAAAAGGCATGCCAACAGAAATGGGTAGGGTAATAGAGGAAATAGACCGTGCCCTTCATGCAGGCACAGAAACAAAGGCTTTTCTGAAGCAACTGGAGGCATTAGAAATGACAATCCATGAGCTCGAGGATGTCGTGGAATCTCTCTCCAGATGCTTAGTAAAAACTAGGGTTTCCCTCCTTAATGTACTCAACCACTAATAGATGGATGCTAATTAGGCAGACAATTTTGAATAAAGACTAGAATTCTATAGTTTCTATAAATGATAAAACAGAAGTGATATTCTTTTTGACACAACTCTCTTTCCACCACATCTCTGAGCTGTGTATGCTTGCATCACCTACAGGCTGCCTTCGTAAAATTTGTGGCTCTGATAAATATTGCTTTTTTCTCAATCATGGATTCTTTTCATGAGTTTGATCTCACATACATAACAGATCTCTCTTGAACTATCCAGAATGTTACCGATACAGTTCTTGCAACTTATTCATTCATCAGTTTGTTATTACATGTCAATACTCATTGCCTTGATTAGTCAAGCACATAAATGCTTTCTGTTAATACTTCCCCAGCTTTTTAATGGCATTTCCTCCAGGATGTTGTCTATCCATGTTGTACACTCTTCACGTTGGCATATATTGTCTATATTAGGCTATGTGTACTTACGTTTTTTTTTTTTTTTTTTTCAAGTCCTGAAACGAAGACCATATCATTGAACTCTGCAAAATCATTTAGCTTATGAGCCGGCAATATTTACATACTTTTTAGCTTCCATTCTTTGTTTCGTGTTGATAATCTACAAAGTGGCAATAATAGTTTTTGTGGTGTGCCTTGGGAGATACCAAAAGGGCAGTTTCGTAAGATTGCCTTCGTATATCAAATTTGGTTTGGTTTGTGTGACTTACACAAAATATCATGCTGCTGATCCTGCATTTTGTTTTCGAGTCTCATGTCTTATTTATAAGAGCCAATCAGTATCGACATATTTTCCAGGTGTGATTTGCGGAAGACGGTACTCTGTTGAAAGGTAAAGCTACAAGCCTGTGGTTCAGACTAAGTGCATACCCTCTTGATTAATTTCCTTTCCATGAACGCTTCTAAAACTTCTTTTCCCCTTGCAAGAACTAGTGTTTGCTATTGCATTGTAAGTATCACCTGTACCATCTTACATATGGCCTATTAACTCCTCTTGCGTACTGGAAATTAGCTGGTAGGTAAAGCTTTCTGTTAAATAGGATAAACCAAATTCAGAAACCAAAAACATTTTGTTTTTCCTCTGAATATTTACACTTTGGTAAGATAAGTAAGCCCGCCCCCCTCCCTGCAGTGTGGAACAACCTCGAGGGGAAAAAGAAAGAAAAGGAATCAAGAGAGTTTGTGCATCATGACACTTCTAGGGTCTAGCATATTACCACTTAATTATAAGAGAATACAGAAAATAGGAGGTGAATAGCCCTATCTGCCTTCTTGGTTCAAAGTGACAAAGTGTATGTGCATGCTAACTTGTGCCCAGCATTTTGGTCATCGTCACCTCCTCTAACCTTTTGAAATCATGAACTGTATATCGCTATTTGGATTTTTACATCTTGTCATAGTTTAGAACAGCATCATATACGTGTAGTTCAGTTGGTAAGCTATTTTCCGAAAAAAGCCCTCCCCCCCACCCCGCAAATAAACAAAAGGAAAAAAAAAGTTCTTGTACATGCATACATAAACAGAACATTGAAGTGTTTTCACGCATGATAGATTGATACGATGCCATATCATGAATACGTATAAATTGACCAACTGAAGCTATTTCTTAAAATACCTTATGAACTTGAAACCACGCAAAACATGAGTAAATAACTATATATCAACATTACTATAAGTTAACAACATGCGTGCACTTTGAAATCAAATTTCAAACCAAACCTGTCCAGATTCTTTTTGTCCCACGACCCCTATCATCATTACAATGATTTCTACTTCGGTGTCCATGATCTAGAAATTAATTACCAGAGCTCATGTGGGAAATGAAATGCTTGTCTTTTTATGTCTGGCATCCTCCTACATGCCACTCGTGCATATCAGATTTTTTAATCTCAACAGGATTAGATGAGGAATCACAGGTGGCATCGTTGGTGATCCTCCGTGTAGATCCGTAAAGAGCGCCATGACAAGGTTCTCCATGGGTTCCTTGGCCTTGTACATGTATGCATTGATTGGTTAAGCCTTAGAAGCAAGCATCTCTCCTTCCCCAAAGGCAATATTCATCAAATTAGAAGCCGAAGAATGGCTACTCCAAAAGTACCCTCCCACACCCGTTCCATAAGTTTTCCATCCACATCTCACCCACTCGATGCAAGCATCGAGAAACTATTACACAGTTTGAGTGCCTCACAAGCTGCGCCCTCTTCTTCAGCATCCATATGCCAAAACTTATTCAGTCTCAAGGACTTGTATGAGCATATGAATGGTTTGATTCACTTGCCCCACAACCAGAATGTCCTTTCCCATGAGCCCTATAGGGGAGAGATTGAAGAGGTTCTAGATGGATCTCTTACTTTGATGGACATCTCTAGTGTTGCCATGGACACACTGTCCCATATGAAGGAATCCATCCTAAACTTCCAATCAGCACTCCGTAGAGGAACTGACAACGATGGAATCCATGCGTATTTGATGTCAAGAAAGAAGATATGTAAGGCAGCTTCCAAGTGTCTTGCAAATCTGAAAAAAGTGGAGAAGAGTTGCACCTTGACCAAGCAAGAGAATAATGGCATGACTACAACGATGTTAAAAGAGGCAGAAGCAATCAGTCTCTCTACATTGAAGTCCCTGCTTTTATATGTGATGGGAAAGAAGATAATGTCTAAGACAGGTGGGTGGTCCTTGGTTGCAAAACTTGTGAAGTCAAAACACATGTCACCAGACATTTGTAACGAAGTAGAGGAAGTAGATTGTGCCCTTCATTCGGGTACAGGAACAAAGGTTTCATTGAAGCAACTGGAGACTTTAGAAATGACAATCCATGAGATTATGGATGTCTTGGAGTCTCTCTCTAGATGCCTGGTGAAGACAAGGGTTTCTCTTCTCAACGTACTCGACCACTAATAGTTAGATGCCAGTTGGGCAGACAATTTTGTAGAAGATTAGAATCATATAAAATTTAGTTGCTACAGATACATGAAATAAAGGCGATATTCTTTTCTCGAACACATTTCTCTTTCTACTAATCATCTTATTTCTGTTTGTTTACATTGTATACAGGCCATCCTCATTGAATTTCTGTCCCTGATAAAGTATGGCTTTTTTCTATTTTCTTCCCCCACCATTGTGGATTATTGTTTCTCCCAAGTGGCAATATATCAACGGTATATGCTCTTGCTTTGCACCTTATTATTTGTAAAATCATGGTGTTATTACATGTCCATTGAGAAAATACTTATATTAATTCATTGCTCCTGTACAACTTAGGGGTCACCAACTTTCTAATATCATCTTCACATGGATGTTGTTAATTCATGTTCTGATTGCACATGGACTTCAACCATCTGTAATTTAAGCTCTGTGCTGTCATGTTTTTCAAATGATCTTGATGAGGAGACCGCTTGATTGAGATCTGCGAAGTACTGTTTACTTATGAGCTGGAGAATTTCACGCGGTTTGCTCCCATTTGTTCTTTCTTATCTCATCTTGAAAGTGGCCATCAGAGTTTTGCAGTATTGGTTGGCGGATCCAAGACAAATGATTTCAACATGACTTTTTTCTTTTTAAAAAATACTGTGTACATCTGTGTCTCTTCTACAGCATGCGGGACTAGTTCAGGCTTCTTGCAGTCTGATGGTGCTTTAAAGTCTTGCAGATGATCACATGACTGAAGAATTTGCATATGGTAGGAGGGTCTTGGTTTGTGATGCAGTACACAGAATGCCTGTATGTTGATCATTTCATTGATTCTGTCTCCTTCACATTATCCAGAAAAAAGGAATATCTTCGCAACACAGCATGACAGCAAATACATTATCTTTGGTAAGGTAAAGAGTTCTTTTTGCCCTCTTGTTCCTAATTGTCATTTATTCACAGCTGGTTGTGCCATTGTTGCCCATCTCTTTCCTTGTAATTTGTTCAAAACCATATGTTGGCCATTTGAAGTTTGTGAAACAATCTAGGCCACCACTAGATAACTATAGATGAACTTGTTATTGGTTAACAAGCACGTGGTCACTTTGAATTCAAACCAATGCTTCCCAAATCTTTTGTTATCCAACTTCTATGATCATTCTAATGATTTCTACATTGAACTTCATGATCCAAGTAACTGCCAGAGCTCATTTGTGCAAAAAAAAAATGCTTATCTTTTCTTGTCTGGCAACTCTGGCATGCAACTGCACATTATATTTGTAATTCTTAACAAAAGTAGATGAGGAATCATAGGCTGTGTGCATCCATGGCGATTGGTGATCCCCTGAATGGATCCATAGAAAGCACCACAATAAATTTTTTATGGCTTCCTAACTGTATTACATATAATGACTGATTAGGCCTTTAAGCAAAGCATCTCCCCTTTTGCCTAAGATCTAGAATTAGAGGTCTCAAAAAAAGAACAAGGGTAATCCCAAAAAACTTCACACAAATTCAATCAGCCTGCTATGCACTTCTCACTTCAGTGGAAGCATCCAGGATCACTTGCACCAGCTGAATGCTTTGCAAATGGGCCCTCTTGCTTATCATATATGTGCCAACATTTGCGCAACCTTAGGGGTTTGTAGAAGCAAATGAATGATTTGGTTCATTTGCTGCAGAAACTGCAGTCTTTGCATGAGTTCTGTAGGGTAGAGTCGTACAATGTTCTAGATGGATCTGCTGCTTTGTCCAAGGCCTCAGTTTCACAAAATGTGCTGTCCAAAAGACAATGTCATCTAGACCTGCAATCAGCACTATGTAGAAGATTTGACGGTTAAAGGATCCATGCAATCATGCTTATTCGATGTCAGTAAAGAAGATCTTGACACTGCCAGAAAATTATACTCGTTGACACTGCAAGAAAATTATACAATCACTTAACCATCTTCAGATTCACAAGCATAATTGCTCTGGCCACTTTTAAGATACTCATAGTGATTGTGTAATTTTCTTGCAGTGTCAAGGAGCAATGCTTCTCCATTTTCTTCAGATTTACAAGATTTGACGGTTAATGGAGCAGCCTTACTCCTTGACACTGCAAGAAAATTATACAAGCACTATAAGGATCTTAAAAGTGGCCAGAGCAATTATTTTTTCTACAACGGAATCTTGCTATATGCGATGGGTGAAAAGCCGGCATTTCAGAGGAGCAGGTGGCCATTAGCCACGTCATGCAAAATAGGCTCTATCCTGGATCATCTCTCCTAAACCAAAGACTTCTCTGAAGCAATCAGAGACACTAGCAGTGGCCATACGTGAAATTGAGGATAGCTTGGATTATCTTCTGGATACTTCGTTAGACTAGGGCTTCTCTTCTCAATGTTCTCAACCATTAATACTTCGTAACTTCGATAGTAGCATCAGTGCAAATTGAGCAGAATTTTGCAAAGGATTAGAATTCATTAATATTTATAAATATGTAAAACAGAAATGGCTCTTCTTTTTGAGGGACACATTTCTCTTGCTGCATACAGGCCTTTTGATCATAATTTCGACAGTGATGAAGACTGATTTTCATTCTTTCCTACAAAGTAGTACTCACTTGCATAGCTTTGATTGTTTCACGATGTACTTCTCTTAATGTATTCTGAATGTCAACAAGTACAAGGGAATGCTTTTGTGGCTTATCATTGATAGATGTGTTAGTAGTTTAGTAGGCTAGTAGTTCAGTACTTCACTTTATCAGTTTGCCAAAAAATACTGGGCAGCATCATCTGATAGAATTTCCACTGAGCACAGTGCTATGAGATAAAACCGCCTATATTTTGACATTCTCATCGCTATCAGTAGTAGTACATACACCAAGTATTATCTTGACATTAATGTAGCCGGCCTTGCATTCCTTCGTATGCTTTACGATAATACTTTCCTATATAACAGCTATTGTACCGTGAAGATCCAATGGAATTGCTTAGTTTTCTTGTCTCAAGCATGGGTGACCTGTAGCTTGTTTAATCATCTATTAGTTGCCCTACATGTTCCACTTTCAAGGGCTGACCTTTAGCGTGTTTCATCTCCGAAAATAAAATAAAAATAAAATGTTTAGGTTGTTCGAGTAGGGTGTAGATATCCAAGTTCATGAACTGGGTGTGTAATGGATCACAGCATGGGAATGCGGTCCTCTATCTTAATTGCACTCCTCTAGTTTGCTTAAGATTTTCGGAATGGAATGACCAGATAGATAATGCACGACAGAAACACTGATAGTACTTAGAGCATTTCAGGCAGCCATCATGTTGTGCCGATGCATAGACTTAAAGCTGCCCATTGTTAAGCTCTCCCCTGTTTGTTTCTTCAGTGTTCTCCAAAAGCAGGGCAGTTAGTTACTGAGATCTACCGCATGAACCTGAAAAAATCAATTGCTTTTGATTCCTTTCTTTCTTTTATGGATTACACTTGCGATAGAAATTAAACATGAGAGGATTACTGCATTTGTCTGCAGATTCTTGACATTGAAGCTGCATGATGTTAAACAACTCATGCTTCCTAAACATATTCAAATTCCTCAGGTTCGTGTGAGTCCTACACAGGATGGTCATTTCTTTCTTCCTGTTATGTAGCATTGCAGTATATGTGCCACTGCCCGGATGGTTACTGAGACAATTAGTATCAATAACTTTCAAATTCAAAAGGGAGGTTCCCCACTATACTGAGGGAAGTTCATTTGACAATGTTGCTCAGGCTCAATCATATTCATGACCATGCCAAAAGTGCTGAGTTGCCCAATTCTGAAGATTATGCATGATTTAGCCAATGTCCACTGTAAATTGTAATGTCAGAGTACTCTATAATTGATAAGGATTCTTAAGGTGGAGTGAAAGTGTGCCTCAAGTGAAAGTGTATCGGGGAATACAAGTTTTTCTTCAAATATATTGTAGTCCAAAATTCCCATATGTTGCAGGCTGTAGCTACCTAATGATCTGATAACATTTTTTGTTGTCCTATTGGATGCTAGACACTGCTGCAAGATCAAATGAGAGGCAATGAAATTGCAATTATCTAAGACCATTTCATTTTGATATTCGAACCATTATAACCGAAAACAGTGAGCAGTTGACAGCGAATAGGAGCAGTTGCAAGTGCTTAGGAATGGTTGAGAATAGTTAGACATAACAGTTAGTAGCTAAGAACATTTATGAGCGATCAGCAGTTACAAAACGGTGAAATGAAATAATCTATGATACAATTATTAGTAAATAAAAAAAAAGAAGGAATACAACCTAAATGGGATGTATTCAAGAATATAAATTTCACTAAGAACATTTAATTAGGACTTCATTAAGCATAATAGAAAACTAAAATGAAGAAAGAGGCTCCTAACCGCAGCGCTCCCACAGCCCAATTGGAATACATGTGATCGGTGGGTTTGTCGCCAGTGCACGTACGTAATGCAAAGGCAAAGCCACATTAAACAATCATTGCATCTTAGAATCTTTGCCTTCAAAATTTCAATTCTTAATTAGTCCTGGTTTTATTTTTAATTTTAATTTTAATTTTAATTTTAATTTCATTCTAATCACGAAGTAAAAGATACGCCGGGGCTGGGCCCCAGTTCTTGGATGTAGACCATCACCAATCTTGTCCACCGCCTTTCCTTTTGAATTGTTTATTTATTTATATAAACATTTCCCTCTGTTTTAGCGCCTTGTAAATGTTGTACAAATTATATCATAGCGTAGACCCAGACGCTTTTATTTTGGCTAAAATACATGCAGGTATAAATTGTCTACTTGTCTAGTAATTAGTGTGTTTATTACTACTATTTGTTATCGAGGTCACAAATTTAAATCTGTAACTTAGTGACTTTATTTTATTTGTTTTTTGTTCCTCCAATTTATAGGATTCAGCATTTTATTTTATGTACTTGAGCAATATATTGTATCAAGTTGAGCATTTTATTTTACACATTTAAACATTTCTCAAGTCTATAGGCTCGGGGCTATAATATAAGCGTTATAAATGTTATGTGTGGGATGCCCATTGGTATATTTGATAAAGTTGTTTTAAATTATTATCATATACTCTATGTTTAATTGAAAAATATCTATATCAATCTTCGCCTCTATCTCTATGCAAAGAAAGGAGTTGTTATATTTTTCTTTTTTCTCAATACTTTCAAATTCAACTAACTATTGGCCATGATGAATACAATTCTTTCACACTATTTTTTTTTAATTTATAAGATTCAAATTCAAGAAAAGTAAGACCTTGGTTTAAAATTGAGTGTCAAATATGTAGTCCACATTAAAAAGGGGACACTATTTATAATGAATCATTGATATTCATATCATTGCTTAAAAGTTTGTCTTTCATTAACCGTATCATCAAAAATATGTGAAGTATAAAAATACTTATAAATGTGGTAAAAAAAAATGACTTGTTGTGCACTACTGTTATTCAACTATTTCAATAGGACACTTATCAATATCAAACACAAGAGCTTCTACGGTTTGAAATTTATTTTTATTCCTTAAATATTTAAAATAACTTTATATTAAAATTGTACATAAATGCAATATATTTCAATCCAAGGATCATCACTAGATTAAAATCACAATTTGAGCATTTTTGCTTAATTTTATGACAATTATTTCTTTCGAAAAAAGGCTTGATGTTGCCGTTTATGAATTACTTTCCGTACGGGGAGGATCTAGTAAATAATTCAATGCCAGATCTTGGTGTTGCTCTCCCCACACCCAAAAAAAAAGGGAAAAAAAAAAAAAGCAAAAGGATTAGGGACAATGGGATTAGGGAAAAGGAGAACTTCATGAGATCTTTTTGCTTTTCTTTTCTTTTCTTTTATTGATTATTGATCATTTTTATTTCAATAATAATTGATGAAAAATGAGGGTCATGATGAATGATGATGATGTGAGGGAATGAATATTTAAAATTGTTGGCAACTAATACTCGGATCTAACTAGCGATCTATATTCAAACCACATATGCACTAATTATCTAATCATATTTTCTAGGATTTTTAAAAAAAGAAAAAGAAACTATTACTGTTTTCTTTTAATTTGTTCTTTTGTCCATAATTTTCACTTTCGATCTCAACATCATGACTGTCTTTTTTGACTGTCGTAATCATATTTTGACAAGTTAGCTTTGTTGATTACTTAATTTTGTGGACTAAATCATCTCTCTGATTAAGTCATGTGTGCTTCTATCCTTTATTTAACAGTTTATTAATAATTAATAATGTAGTTGCATTGATGAAGCTCCACCTGTATACAGGATGTGCATTTATTCGTAAAAATTTGAAGATTGGATGATTTAATTTAAAACACATTTTATTGTTTTATGAAAAATAATATTTTTTAAGTCTTGGATCATCTATTTTACTGGAGTTGAGCTACTGTTGGCCGAATTAAGAGTAGAGCTTTCTTATCACAGATTTTCTCCATTTACAAGATTCGAATTCGAGACTTTACTTAAAGAGAACAAGTGTCAAACCACTTGAACCAACCCGTGTTGGTATAAAAAATGATATTTGAGGACACACAAAGGCTAATATTTATATACTTTTTTCCATTTTCTATTCTAGCGAAACGTTATCTTAGATAATACCCTCTTACGTAAAAAAGTTTTACAATATAAAATTAATACTTATCAATTTATGAAAATACACAGCAAAAGTCTGTCGGTCATATAAATAGCTAATGATTAAGAAATTGTTGAATCATAAAAGAGTCCAATATATTAATTGATTTCCTGAAAATAACATAAAAGACCGTCTTGATTATTGCCAGGATTGATTGCTATAAAAGAAAATGCAATAACTCTACCAACGTCATCCACGTATGCCACCCTTCATGAGAAAGTTGTTTGGAATGAAGACATTTGAATAAAACAAGGAAGATTACAGTAAAAAGGATGTCGATCTCACAAGACAAATGCAATCAGAAGTGGCCAGATCGTGGAAAAAGGACTAAGGAAAGGCATGTCAATCTTACAGTAGATGGCCAATGTTTGTGACAATTTGTTTTTTGTTCCACGTCCTAAGCTCTTATATTTCTCCTTCCATCGAGATTTGAAAAATAGCAAAAACAGATAACATATTTTGCAGCAGAAGGGAGATAATTCATTGATTAATTAACTGTATGACATTTACATAGTATATGCGATGCAAACAAATGCACATTCTAATATCAAAATACAACCTCCATCTTAAGAAAATTAACTTTTTACACATTGATCGTTCGGCTTTTCACGGTCGTTGTTTCATAATACATCATGGAGAAGAGATCCGCAGATCTGTTGTAATATCTTCATGAAAATAGGTATGTTGATCTAGTGTAATTTCCTTCGGCAAAATAGTCTTTAGATATAAGAGAATGCATTCGAAGTGTGGAATTCGACTGAAGTGCCATTTTGCAATAGAATAGAATTTCATCCCTCCAAACACAAGCGAAACTACTGTACAAAGACAAATCATAATATCCATAAAATAAAACTCTCACAACCGGAGAGATAAATAACTCTCACAATTGGAAGAGAAACACTACTAAAATTCTAACGATACTAATACAAAAGAAAGAAAAATACTAAGTAAACGCTCAGGATGATCGGAAATCCGACCATCCCGGCCCTCAAGTGCACCAAATCGCCGGTAAAATGGCCAAAGAGGATAACATATTGACAATGATTTAAATAAACAAAATTTTGTTATATGTAAAGAAATTACACCTTTCCCTTATAAATATAGATATTTCTATCATTAAGATTGTCCACTGAAATTTTCAGCCATCTTTTATTTTTTCGAGTGAAAAATAAATATTGTTATTAATTATACACTCATATTGAAAATGCTGAGAGAAGTAATTCATATTTGGGTCATTTAATAAATTCTAGCTTATCTAAAGTTTTTGAAGATTGATATAAATTATATAGACACAAATTCCATTTAGTCTCCTGACTCTGCTCTTACACCCAAAAAATTAACTTGGTTATGGAAGGATTAAAACAATTCCAACTAAGAAATTCATTTCTAGTGAAATTAAATACACTATTAAAAAAAATTGTAACTTTTTTCTATCTTCTTTGGTAAAAGTAGATGTAAGCATCTGGTACTATTCTTATTAGTTATCTAAGAAATATGTCTTTAATGGAAATACGTATCCACGACTAGTAGCCTTTTAATTACTATTCAGCTTATCTAATTAAGATTAACTTTCACACTGACGTATACCACAAAAGTAATTTCTTAGTAAAGAAACAATGTTTTACATTCAGTAAACCAACTCAATTGAGCACATATAAGCTTAATCAAGTATTTTGAAAAAATTAGGCCATTAGCGTTACTTTTAAAATTCTCTGACGATTATATAACAACTAAATCATATATTAAATTATTTACATATGACATGTGTTGCTTAATTAAGCAAACAAACTATTGCATTCTCAAAAATATTTTTACTTTAACTTCTTTGAAATGTTGGTAAGATACTTTATGATTGTAATTGTATCATTTTTAATATATTATGTGTTTTTTTGGTCAGAAGTAGTGAATCATATAAATTGTATTCCTTTTAAAAATAATTAGCCAACATAATTTTATTATCTTATTTTGATTCTTAAATTAGATATATTTTGTTGTATTTTATAATTTTATTAACCAGAACATAACTTTAAAAATTGATTAATTCATTTGCATAAAAACATAGAAAATAAGGATCATCGTCCTTGACTTTGGCATCTTCGGCTCCGACAGATAGTACCATAGCAATGCTACAACGTTTACATATTGATTGAAGTTGGAGTTGACGTAAATAAACAAACATAAACAAAGACTTGAAACAGATGAAGAGATTCAAATATCATGATTCAAAAGGAAGGTCCACAATCAAAAGGCATTACTTATATTGCTTGGATCATGATCTAAAAGAACTGTTTACGATCCAAAACATCATTTCATTAGTGATCCACATAGTTTGCTTTGCAGTCCAACTTCTTACAGTGATCTGCTCCTTTTTTTTGGGAAGCACATTAATAAATAATATAAAATAAAAAATTAAAATTAAGTAAATATGTTTAAATATAAATTTATAAGTAATATTTTATTTGATGATTTAAGTTGGTGATCTATTTAATATAAAAGAGACGCAAAAAATTAAATTATTATAGAATACTGTGGAAATGCAAGTGATCACGGTACCCCCAAAAAAAAAAAAAAAACAAAAAAAACAGAGGAAGAGAGAGAAAGGAGAAAGAGTATTGAAGAACGGGCAAGAAGTTTGGCTGGTCGAGTTGCGTGGATGTTAAATCAAATCGAATAATTTCATGTTCAGATTTTTAACTCGCTAATCCAGGAAATCCCCAGTTATTACTAATGATCATCAAAGCCGGCCTCAAATCATGCTCAGAAAATCTCACAGTCTCTCTCTCTTCTGTTATTTCTCTCTCCAAAAGCTCATGTTTCTGCAGCTCATCGAAATGCCCAATTAGAGCTCTGAGCCACCGACCATCATTCACTCACCACCGCCATTACTAGCCCAGCAGCTTTGAACCAACGAATTCCCGCATTTCTTTTATACCCTTCATTGATGAAGCTGATTTCTTCGGGATTCCAAGGTTCAGACTTCAGATAAACTTTTGGGTTTTTGTTATTTGTTGTTTTTTTTTCTGGGTTTTCATTCTTTTTTTCTGGGGTTCAATGTTTTGGTGATTTTGATCAGATCCGCAGTAGAAGAGTACCGAGAGGTTTTAAAGCTGCGAAAATGGCGGAAGTGACATCTGGGTTTCATTCTCTTTCCTCCAAGAAGTCCCCGGGCTTCAGCAGCGATGGCTTCACCATCTCCTCCTCATCTTCTTCCTCATCTAAGCACATATACGACGACGTTTTCGCAGGCCCAACTTCTAGGAAGTTCAAGTCTTCAGAGTTCTCCTCATTCGGCGACGATGATTATGCAGAAATTTTCAGGTCCTCAAAATCTCGAAATGGGGTTTGGCAAAGCTCCAGTTCTTCAATTCCAATCTTCAGTCTCCCGGAGTCTGAGCACAGAGGAGGAAATAGAGGAGGTGTTGATTATTTGGGGGTTTTTAGAGGTGGTGGAGATGATAACTTAGACTTGCCGGATGGAGGGGAGTTGGTTGATCAAATGAAGAAGAAGGCAAAAACCTCTGGATCAGCTTCTATACCCAGGTTATTAGTTTCTTTTTTTATTTGATAAATAATATGCTGGTTGCAATTTGCTTGGAAATTTTGGTTGCTATGTTGATGTTTAGAGAGAAAGACCGAGAGATTGTAGATGAATGTGATTGTGATGGAGCTTGTGGCTGGTTTAATCAGAGATGACAATTCTAGGGTGGAGTGTTTGATATTGGGAACTTCTTATTTTGCTAAAAGAAGATAGTGCTAAACTATTAACCTTGTGAGTCTGATTGTGGAGGGTTCAGATGTATGCAGCCTTCCCCCAGTGAGCATTGAGTGTCCTTCCAGAAGATTCTTGCGGGGGGGGGGGGTCGTCTACGTTTGTGTGAATCATTTCTTATGTTAGTAATTTTATTGGATAGTTATGGGTTTTAAAGATAAATTTCCTAGCAGGTTGGAGAATTGAGGATGGGTTTGAGAGAGGCTTTTTGTCGGAGGAAGTCTCCTGAACTTCATGTTGACGACCTGTGCATGCTATGTTCTTGGACTCACTCACTTACATTGTGTGTTTTAGAGTATAAATCTTACTTCAGAGCATTCGTTTGGGAAATACACTGTAAAGGGTTAATGATAGTCATGATTTCTTATGGGTAAGGCTAGGTATGTGTTGGCACCCGCGGCCGCGAGTAGGTGGATGGAGCCATACTATATGCAGATCGTTCCATGGATTCAATTGTTAGTTTGATGGTTGGTGGTGGAATTTGGACGCTAGTGGTAGTGGGTTGTAGTTAATGATTGGTTGGGGGGGGGGATCAAGCAGAAGAAAATCTGTTAGAGGTGTTGGTGATGCTACACTGCTTTTAATGAAAGGAGGAAATACAGAATTTAAAATACAAAAAAAGGAGAAACTTTCCTTTCAGACATATCTAAAACTAGCTATGTTACTCGGACTCGGGTATGGGTGTTTGATGCAGAATTGCAGATATGTATCCAAGTGTATCCAAGTATCGGACTTGGCTATTTTCAACCAAACATTGTGCATAATTGTTCATCCAATATTAAGTAATTTCATTGGTGACAAAGTGACTGCTTTCCTACCCTAGAGTCTATGTAAACCATTTTACTAGGGATGATGTAGCCCTTAAAGGTTAATGATTTGTTTTGCAACTTCTATCAGAATGGTGAGATATAGCAGCCTGAAACAGAATCAAATGGAGGGTAGCTTTTCAAAGTAATGACCGAAATGATCATAGCAATAAATGGCTAGTACTAGTAGTTACTCCTTCGAACGCCATTGGAAGAGGTTTTTTTTTTTTTTTTTTTCCCCATCCAGAGATAATGACAGGACATCTAATTAGGTAATCTTATCCTAAACTTCCTAAATTGGATGTCAAATTTCCTTGGTTGATTATGATTCTTGTTTAATCGTATTCGTCATGACAGTTCTTATGGTCATAATGAGGTTAGTTTCATGATATTTCTTGTTCATATTAGTTATTTGACATTTCTCCTTGGAAGAGTTAACTTAGACATCCCTTTCTTGGGGAGAAGCCAGTTGTTTGGGGCTTCTGACTTGGATTCTAAGTTTTCTGGCAAGACTAAATCCTAACATCCTTTCTTTATTTTTCTTAGTTTTATTTTTGTATAGTTTTTAAAGATCCTGATCACTTTTACAACAAGCATGGTGAGTAACATTTGAATCAATTTTGTAACTTCAGGAATAAAGATCAAACAAAAGAAGCTACCACATCGCACATTCCAAGACATTCGGAAAATGGTCAGAGACCAACTAGAGGTTTCAGCCAATCATTTGACAGTGTGAAACATTTCGAGCATCGGATTGAAATGACCCCCTATGAGCCTAATGGGGCAACACATGTAGTTCATGTTCATGCTAATCCTCGTCCACCCCATGAAGTTGGTCCTTCTAAGAAGACACAGGCTAATGGAGCACCTATTATCACAGAGGATACAGAAGTCAGGATGGACGTTTATCTGGAAAAGGAGGGAAAACATTCCAGGAATACTAGCTCACAACTTGGGGCAAATGAACAGAAGAGGGAGCATGATGCTGGTTTTCAGATGGCATCGCATTTGAGTGAATTGAATTCAACAGCTACCCCACATGAAACTCATCAAAATACTGCAACTGGTCCATCTAAGCAGTTAAAGGAGCGAGGCAAGGTACAATTTAATGTTAAGGATAATGCTGCGACAGTTACTCCTAGGTCTACTTCATTGCATGAAGTTGGTCCTATTCAGAAGAACCAGACCAACAGAACACCTGTGACAAAAGATAGTGTTGAACTTGACACCGACATTGGTCTGGCAAACAAGAGAGTGGAACCATCAAGGAATACTTGCTTGGAACTCAAGAAAGGCGGACTCTCCAGGAATACTAACTCAGAACAAGGTGCTAAAGAATGGCAGGATGAGTATGATGATGACTCTCGGAGTGCATCTTGTTTGAGTGATTCAAATCCAACTGCTGGATTACATGATACTTGTCAAGAAGGTACCATAGCTGGGCCTTCTAAGGGGGTGAACAATGACACTGAGGTAGAATACGATATCAAGCATGATCCCGTGCAAGTGGAACCCTCTGATCTTGTTGCTAACAAACAGAATGGTGAGCATGATGCTATCTTCGAGAAAGCGTCTGATCTGAATTGGCCAAGTCAAAATGGTACATCTCGGGACACTTTCCAGGTCAGTAGTGTAACAGAGTCCTCTAAAGAGGTCAAGTATGACATCAAGGGTGCTGCTGGTCCTGATTTGGGGAAGAAACTAGGCCGACATGCCAGGATGACCAGCTTAGATCTTGGTGATCATAAACAGGCTCGTCAGGCTGATTCTGGGTCTCAGCAGAAGGCGCACTCTGGTAGTTCACATTCATTTGATGCTTCACATGACCCATTTGTAGCTCATATTAAATTGCAACCCTCAAAGGTGGTGCCTTCTTCAAGTGTGCCTCAATTCTTTTCGGTTGAGAACCACTGTAAGATATCAGAAAACTCAAGCTGCAAGAATTCAGAGAAATATATGTGCAGAGGTTCCGGAGGTTCACCTCCCTCCCTTGATGAACAGTTAGATGTGAATTCAGTGGCTGCAATATCTGCTGCCACCTTGCAGCGGGCTATAGAGGAAGCTGAGAGGAGAATACGTTTGGCAAAGGAATTCTTGGAGCGGGAGGGCCAAGGCAATGGCAAGACGCGTTTTAAGGATACTTTAAAGCTGAAAGTAGGAAAAGAGAATAATAATGTAAACGAAATAGATGAAATATATGAATATCAACAAACGAATGTGCAACATCGACCACAAATAGAGAGTACAATGCAAACTTGTCATCATTTCGAAAGAAAGAGTATACTAGAAACTGTTCACGTTGCTCCAGTTTCTCGAGGCCTAAAGCAGTCTGCCAAAGACGAGGAGCCTATGGAAGCAAAAAGTGCCAAGGTGTCAAA
Source organism: Carnegiea gigantea (assembly GCA_029747015.1). NCBI lineage: Eukaryota > Viridiplantae > Streptophyta > Magnoliopsida > Caryophyllales > Cactaceae > Carnegiea > Carnegiea gigantea. Next base: position 424,320 of record JAKOGI010000300.1, on the reverse strand, counting down.
ATCAATTGAAGAAGGTGATAGGCGTGAAGGAGGAGAGTGGGAGGCATCGAAGCACTTAAATCAACTCATAAGTGGTGTAAAGAATAGAATAGCTAGTTTTATGGCCTGGCAATCTGAGCCTGAGCAGAAAGAGGAGCCAAAGGAAACTGAAGCAAGTAGAAAATCTCAGCAGCAATCTCAGAGTGAACAGGAACTAAAAGATGCAGAGGTCTTTGAGACGAAAGAAACTGAAATTAATCAATATGCCTCTGCATCTGCCTGTGAAACGAAGGATAGGGAAAGTAAAACAGGATTCATCCCAAAGAACATTGAGCTGGATGAAAATGAATTGATGCCGAGTAATAGTGTGGTGCAAGAAAAAGCTGTTCGCAAATTAGGCGTGGTCCCTGATAATCAAGGACCCACCAGAACAAACTTTCTGTTCTTTACTTTCACCGGGCAGAGATTCTGGGATCATACTCATCTTGAAGTAGGAGAAGAAAGAAAAAGAGAATGTACGGAGCAACTTGGGGTACAGAAGAGGAAAGAAGAGATAAATGAGATGAAGGATGAGCAGATACAGGGCAAGAGTGAACAGGCGAATCTGGAGAGATTAGATAATATTTGTATGAGCCAAGATTGTGGAAAGAGCCTCCAAGGTTCCAGCAATGGTGAAAGTGATGGGATACTAGAGGAGCTGTGCTCTGTGACTGATTATGACGGAAGCAAACTCACTTGTGAAGAGGAAAGGCTAAATGAGGAACATGGAGTTGACAAAAGGCTAAATGACAAATGTGGAGATGACACAAGTGAATTCGTCCATGAAGATAACCATACCAGGAGCCTGAGTGAGGAATTTGAAGATAATGGAAGTGAGTTCACTTATCAGGAGAATGACAGGCTAAATGATGAATGTGGAGGTAACCAAAGTGAATATAATCATGGAACGGACAGAACGATAAATGAAGAATGCAGAGAGGACAGAAGCGAATTCACTCAGCAAGAGAACAGAAGACCGAATGGGGAATCTGGAGATAACAGCCGTGAATTCACCCATAAAGAGGAGATAAGGCTGCATGAGGAGCATGGAATCCACCAAAGCAACTCCACTTGTGAAGAGAACAACGATATTACGACGAGTGAAAAAGGTGAAACTGACCGAAGCGACTTCCCGTGTGAACTGATCAACAATGCAAGGATGAATGAAGAATATGAGGAGGAATCCATTAGCAGTTGTCATTGCCCTGAAGCGATTATAATGACGATTGAAACAGACGATGAGAGGGAAGAATATGAAGAGGCTGAGAATGCTGAAAACCAGCTTGGTGATAGAGAACTTCTTGAAGAGCCAGATTTTGTGGGTGAAATAGAGAAGAGAGCAGAAGCAATTGAAGAAACAAATGGAAGGCAAGAAAATGAGAGAGATCAGGGCCTAGTCGATGATATAGAGGAAGTCTCTCAACAAATGAATGGATGGGAAGGAAACAGAAGGAATCAGAGTCAAGCAAATCATGCTGAGGAAACAGAAAATAGACTGGCTGACCAGGGGGGTTGCATTTTAGCCGATGATGAGTGCGAACAAACTGAAAGTGGATTCCTAAGCAACACTGAAGAAGCATCTGGTATGGATGGAAGCAACTCAGGGATTGAAGAAAGAGTAATTTCTGACGAAGAGAATGAGAAGATGATGGAGATTGATAATTCTTCCTGTGAGCCTGAAATGGATTGCGAGGTTACAGTATTTCCTAATGAAGAAAGTGAGAAGCCGATGGAAGAAACTAATCCTTCCTCCGAGCCCAAAAAAGACATGGAAAATCCAGCAGCCACAGAAGAGGTTAGTGAATCGATGGGAGAAGAAAGGGTGTTAGCCTCTTTTTCAACTGAGAATACAATGGAATCTCATGGGGTTGTGCATCTTAATGGTGCTGATGGAGCCCTTCCATGTGAGAATTTTGTATTGCATGAAAGTGAAACTGATGTGAACTGTTGGCAAACGGATATTGATGGGGACATATTGGAATCAGAATCAGAGGAAATTTGTGAAAACCCAATTGAACTTTTAAATGAATCTGCAGATAATGTGGATGTGGGTGAGGCTCCTAATGTTAGTGACCGTGTAGAGGAGAAGTGCAGTTTCGAAGCTGTATATAGAAGAAGAAGATGGTTTGAGAATAGTGACAAGGTTAGTAATGCTGACCGACTTGGTATTCTTGAAGTTGAAGGAGATGGGACAATTTTGGAGATTGATCAGGAAGTATTGGAGGAATCTGACTTAGCTGGTAGTGTGGAGATCCATGCGGCTAAGCATGAAAATGAGGCCTCAGAGGTCACAACTGGTACAGAAACTGGTAGTGCCTTGAATCTGGAAGACAGCAGAGTCAATGTTGAAGCAACTCACAAGAGAAGAAGATGGTTCGTCAACATAGGAGAGGGAATACCTGAGCCACCAAGTCTTTTCGGAGGTATTAAGTTGACTCCTAAGATGGACCCTGAGATTGTAAATGAGTCACAACCGCATGCTGAGTCGGAAGGCTTTGTGGCCCACATACGCACTGAATCTGGAGATACTTTGAATGTGGCAGAGGCCGAGGTGGTTGTTACTGAAGAAAAAAGCAAACATAGTGTTGAAGCAACTCCAAGAAGAAAAAGATGGTTTGAGAATGAAAACAAATTAGGGCCAAACCAGCCACAAAGAAGGGATGAAAATGCTAGAAGAAGAGTTGATATGGATCCGGAGTACAAAGAGATAGGGAACACTGAAAAATCTGGGGAGGAAAAGGATGATATGCACAACAAAACTAAGCCTTTGAATGAAGTCCACATAGATCTGGATGCAGTGAACAGGAGGAAAAAGGAGAAGGAAAAAGAGAGAATAGCTGTTGAAAGGGCTATCCGTGAAGCCAGAGAGAGGGCATTTGCTGAAGCCAGGGAAAGGGCGCGTCGAGATGCAGTGGAGAGGCCAAAGATGGAGGGGAGTCAAAGAGTAGGATCTGGGGGCCAAGACAAACCGGATAAGGATTCTTCTGAGGCCACCTCAGCTGCTGATAAGGCCTCTATGGAGGCGAAACTTAAAATTGAGCGTGCTGCTGTAGAAAGAGCAACTGCAGAGGCTCGAGAGCGTGCACTGCAGAGAGCATTGTCAGAAAAGGCCTCTCATAGATTACGAGAACCAGCGGGAAGACATCAGCCTGAGAGGAGTTCATCATTTGTAAGCATCACGCCATAAATATCTGTTTCATCTGTGGAACTTTTATCTTGGTTGAGTTGTTTGCTAACTGAAAACCTGTGACAGGATCCAAAATATCACAGCTCAAGTTCCTATGCAAAATGTTCTGATCCTTCAAATAAAGGAGGTATGTTGCTTGACATTCGTGAAACTTCTTAGTCATTGCAATGTTAATTGCAATTATTGCTTCATGTTTTATGAACATTGTTCATTCATTCTGCGGCGTTGTCAATACTACAGAGAAAATTGATGAAGCCGATGGTGAATCTGTACAAAGGCATAAAGCAAGGTTGGAAAGGCAGAAACGAACTATGGAACGTGCTGTATGTCCCCTTTCCCCTCTTGGCTTCTTCTACTTTGATTCCATAAACAAATCTGCTGATGGTATCACTCCAAGAGTTATTAATCCTTCTTTTTTCAGACTAAAGCTCTTGAAGAAAAGGATAAGCGTGATCTTCAGGCTCAGAAGGAGCAAGCTGCCAGAAATGTGAGCTTTTGTTCATATTTGGCATATTACTTTTGTTATGAGTTCTTTGCCAAATGTCATGGTCCGCATTTAATTGCAGATGTTGGCAGATGCTCTGGATGCTGAGGTGAGGAGGTGGTCCAGTGGAAAAGAGGGGAACTTGCGCGCACTGCTTTCGACACTACAATATGTACGCAAAATCTCTTAACTTGTCCTGTCAACCATTTTTTGTTGTGATTTGAGCTGTGCATCTGTGGATTCTTGCGTAGCATATGTGGCTTGTAGTTGCATCTTTATCACTCTAGTTAATGAATCTTGAGATGCCTCAGATCATTAATTGTCAATTGATCAAAATCAACACTTTTTGCCAGACATTCAGAGCATCTGTGATGGTCCCAGATGTCAACATTCCCCTGCAAATTTTGTCTGTGTATGATAGAAAGAGAGAAGGCGAAGGGGAGTAGGGGACATGTATAATGGTCAACCAAAAGGGGGGGGGGATGCTCATGATTTGTCTGCAGCCATACAAAAGGTCGTGTATCTGTCTTATTATTTTCCTTATCATCACACCTTCGAGGGGTTTCTCTGATTTACTCTAATCCTTCTGGGGGATTTCCCGCGGGAGTGGGGTGGTTGGATGAGCAGTATATTTTCATAATCAGTCTTTTGTCCTGATCATTTTTATGTCCTGTATACTTGCAACCTATCCTCGTGTAATACAGTTTCGGAGCTTTGGAACTTCCCAAATTGAGATATTGTTTGAGCATTTAAACGGGAAATCAAAGGAGGTGCCCGTTGCACTAAATGCTGCTCTCTCTTTTTTATCTATATGCAGTCAGTCTAACGTTCTCTGAATTTGCCATGAGCCTTTTTAATTTTGTTCTTATTTGTTACATTTCTCAAATCATTTGACACATTCTAGCCATTCCAACATTCACTGGAACTATTACGGAGTTACAGGACATTGTAATTTTCGTTAATTGATGCATTTTTCATCTTATATAACAATATTCAAACTGTGCTTTGATCTTGTAGATTTTGGGTTCGGACTGTGGGTGGCAAGCAATTTCCCTCACTGATTTGGTCCCACCAACTGCTGTGAGAAAAGCTTATAAAAAAGCTACACTCTGCGTGCATCCGGACAAATTGCAACAGAGAGGTGCAACCATCCAGCAAAAGTACATATGTGAAAAGGTTTTTGATCTTCTGAAGGTGTGTAAGAATATTCTTGTTTGCTTCCCAATGAGACATTTCATGTTTGTTCTATCATTTAAAGGAGATGGATTGTATGGCAAGGAGCAGAAGCTCCTTCATGAGGTTTCGATGTTTTCTTTGTAGAATGTGAAACAATCTGTTACGTAGGAAGGCTACAGACCCAATATTGTAAACATCAACCACAAAGGTTGTAGTGGTCTACTGCATTACTCCACAGTCATTCACAGACTCCTAGAAGGCATTTTACCACATTCTTCATTATCATGTTTGTTGGAAATTCAAGATAACAAAACAATTTAGAATGAGTTACAATGGTGGCTTGCTTTGTCTTTTGTCTGTAGGAAGCTTGGAGCAAGTTCAATCCAGATGAGCATTAATGCAGATATACAAGGGTGGCCTGTGTCGTTCACCTTGCTCAGCAAAACGGAATGTCCATTTCTGACACCATGCGCTTTGGTAAATTGCAATAAGAATCCATAGTAATAAACTCTGGAATCGCAGAGTGTTCAAAATCTCTGGTTCCATCCATTGCACAGGGGCTGGTGTCAATGGATGGCTGTGGTCGTCGTGGGATCAAGAATTCAAGATTAAGATTCCTCTCACATTCTGGGGGGGGGGGTTTAAATCCTCATAAAGCCCAGACACCTTTCCCTGATTCTTTTTCAGAACGATCAGCATTCAGCAATTAGGTTTCCGATTCAAGGGCTGGATCTTCTTTTTGAGAAAAGGTGAACTTTCTTCCTTCTCAGATCTTCTCATAAGAACTCTCTTTTCTTTAATTGATCTACCTTGCTTATTTCAGTCAATTGTTGTACAGATTTCTTCCTGAAGATGGAAGATTTATTTGCGCTCAGGCCTTCATGCAATTACAAAGGTATTTCTTCTGGCATACCTTTGTGACGGCTGCAACCTGGTATGTTAATTATATTCCTAATCTCTGTGTACAGATAATTCAGCAATGTAAAAGGGACTGTTGTAAAGAAGGTTTGATTGTTGAGTTCTGTAAGATTTGTGCGTGAATTCTGGCAGTAACATAAACCCAATTCAACTTTTGTTTCCTGAAATTTGTTCATATCTTGCTGATATGCTGTACCGAAGAGCATTCTTTGATTCCTAGGACAAATTTTGCAATGGCAGCCTGGCTTTCTGAGCTGGACTCTGCATGGATCAATTTACTTTGGGAATCAGTAAATTGTACAGTCCTTGGCATGCCAAGAAAAATAGTACATGTGTTGATTGAGTAAGAATGTCTCCTTAAACTTACCAAGTTTTGCTTTCTTTGGCTACTTCGGGAAATGTAATTTCTCTGGCCCTTAGTTGTCAATCCTTGGTTGTGGTGGGATACAGGGATATACACTCGGTGACGCTAATTGTTATTGTTGCTTCTAAATTAAGTATTACCTGTTTTCCTCTTGTTTTCATCTAATTCATTTTCTTTTGGAAAATATGTGCGTATTGCTGATGAGACCAAATGCCAAGAACACACAGCATTTCCATGCCTGTACTCCTGTCATGGGTGATCAGCGTATTAGAATCCCATTGCGAAGCCCTAAGTAGACTGAATTAGTATCAGATACTCGAATCCTCTCCTCAAATCATAACTGACTCTGGAAAACTACGGATTGAACAAGCATGATGTTCCTGTGTTCCTGCTCACTAAGCTCTACGTTGACACCTTTGTTCTGAGTGGTTGTCAACTGGCTTGATCCCTTCACACCCTAAAAGACAGATGCTCGGCGCAAGCCATGATGTGTGCAATTACGTCTCTCACAACCGGTCTGTCCTTCTCTCGGTTATCTAATCTTTTCCGCGTTTTGCAGGCTGAACTTGTGGGAAGAAAAGGTGAGCGATTCGTCCTGGGAAACAGTGGGGATGTGAGGCCTAAACCGCCGTTGGAAAACCTCAGTACAGCTTCTCAAATTTTGTGTAATTGGCCACCTCATGAACGAAGCGGCTGTTTTTGTTGTGGACTGAAAATGCAGAACTGTGCTTTGTCTATAATAGGAAGGAAGTTGTGTATGAATGTATCTTCTGTACATAGCACCTAGAAGCGTTCATTCTTTGGGACATATCAAGCCCTACATGAAAGTAATTGAAGTCACTTGGATACATTGGTTGATTGAAAATCGTGTGGACGAAATTCTGAACTTTCTGAATCTTGTATTCTTGTACGAGTACAATTTATTTTTACAGTATCAATACTGTCTATCATAAAAATAAAATAAAATAAAATATTGAGGTAGGGAATCTTTTCCAACTTCTGTAGCATAATTGAGAGTTTCTTGTTAATAACTCTATTAATAAGTTAAAGAACAATTGAACATAACTTAGGTCCCTCCTAACATCCTTAGCCTTGAGTAATCAAATGATTGTCAATTCATACATCCTAATCTTGAAAAACATAGTTTCGTGGGGGAAATAATCATCAGAAAATCCCAGGAAGTTTCCAAAAAGTGTTACTTTTTTCTTTGCTAATGGAAAGAGTTGTTACATATGCTATAGGGCGATATAAAATTATGAATTTTTGAAACTTTCGACATGTTTATTTATTTATTTGATATATTAATAAAGTAATTTAACCAACAGTGTCATGATCTTTTAACGCATTTGATCTTTTCTAATGTGTATGTGCATCTTTGTAAGGGCTCTTTAATTACTACTCTGAAATAAAATACGTTAATAAGTATGCCACTTGATTTGTTTATTTATTTTGTTTATTTTTGTCTTTAAAGGGACACGCTTGATATTCTTCTTCAATAAAGGTTATGTGTCCTAGAATGATGATTTAGTTTCCTTTTCTATGATAGAAAACTTTGAAATTAAAAGCATTTTTTTACATGAAATGTTGTTTACCAAAAGAAAGTCATAGTATACACCCCACAAACAAATAAATAAACAGACACACAAATAAATGAATAAATAAATGAGGTCATAGTATCCGAAGTAATGAGGCATTGAATTAGAATTTGAAGGTAATAAGGTCATCACACATCAAATTTTAGATTTGATTTGCTGTTCTGTCATATGATCTCCCTGCGTAATGCTTTTTTAAAAAAAAAAATTAAAAAAAAAGACATAAAACAAGCAAGAAAAGTTGAATAGTTTTTGTGAAAATTGTTCTGGCATTGCATTATCTTAGAAGTAAAATAGTTGGCAAAGGAATGCCATGAAGTATGATTGCTTGTTTATGAGTAGTAAAACTAGTTGGCAAAAAGATGCTATGATTGCTATTGTTCTTCAAATAAATTGAAACAACCAAAAGGTAATCACTTGCTCACTTGCACTGCATGGCGCGGTAAGTTTGGCTGTGCATGTAAGGAATTACTGTTAGTTTTTGAGTACTTTAGTGGCTACACTATGACAACTTGATTTTTTTTTAAATTTGATTGTTTCTTTTTCCCTTTCTTTTGACTCCTAGGAAATGATTTTTCAAAACCCATTTTTTCAATTTTTAGTATATTTGGTCAAGGGAAGAAAATATTTTTTTTTTAAAAATGAAAGTAGTTAATTTTCCATTCTAATTAATCCAATTTAAGATAGCAATTTTTTTATTGTAATTTTAATCCACCCTTTGAATTTCGAGTTTTGATACGACGACATATCATGAATCTTAATTTTGTATGACCTCTTCAGTTATTATTTTGTCCACTTATAATGTCAATATTCAGATAGGAGGAATACGTTGGCCACCACACTAGCTGTGTCATGTTTATAATATTTTCTGTATCTTACTAGATGTGGAAAATCTTAGGGCGATCCTCCCTGTTTGTCTCTTATCATTCTTGATCATGCCACATAACTTCGAGTGCTCAAACTACGTTCCTTTATCACCACAGGTGTGGCCTTACTAAGGGCATTTTTCACCTTAGTGATGGAGAACTTCATCAACAATGATGACGCTTTGTATGATCGAAGTGCTCCAACTGTCTTTTGCTTTGTCACCACAAGCTAGGTGGCTAGTAATAGTATCACAAGCTAGTATGGCCTTACTAATGGAAGAATTTTGTAGCCAATGATGTGCAACATTTATCAACAATGATGATACTATATATAACCGATGAATGAATAGTATTTATATTGAGGAAATAACAGGGAACAATAAATTAGAATCGGTAGAAAAAACATTGCTCTTTGTTTGAGTTGAAAGTAGTCATATTTTTTCAGTATTATTGTTTCACTATAACCAATAGCTAATAACTAACGATTTTGACTAAGCATTTTGATGGGTAACCAATAGCCAACCCCATTACTAATCCTTGTAGTTCATTTATTGCTTATAATTAATATTAGTATTCATTAAGTTCAAAAGCCGGAGTCTATGGGCATTAAAAATTGGCACACGTCATTAGTGCACATGCATAAAAAAATTCTGCACGTGGAGTTAAAATAAATTTTAAAAAAAGCAAATGACTATGTTACCAGAGGCACAGACAGCGACAATCATGCCGACAATAATGAACTTTGTTCTCAATCTGAACCGTCCATCTCCATTGAAGTTTAATCCAACGACCCCCATCTCTCTTCCTCTTTCTCTTTCTCTCTCTAGTCTCCACTTGAGTCAGCGGTCAACCTCGTCGCCAATTATCAATCTTCATTCATCCACTACTAGACTGCCACTACTCTCTCTCCGCCGTCCAAGCTCCATTAAAATCACCCAAACTCAAACTCCTCAATCCTTGATCCTTAACTTTAATTCACTCTTATCCTACGCACCCATGGCGCACAATAGCCCCGCCGCCGTGGTCGACCCCAGAAGTGGGTACTGCGCCACCACAGCCACCTTCATCAGCAAACGGCAACCAGTCCCACTCCCACCCAACACCTCCATAGACATCACCACCTTCATCTCCGCCCGGCCCCACCTCAACAACACCGCCTTCATCGACGCAGCCACCGGTAATACCCTCTCCTACTCCGCCGTCTGGGCCGCCGTCGAATCCCTCTCCTTTTCTCTGTCCTCCATGGGGGTCAAGAAGGGCCACGTCGTCCTCATTCTCTCTCCTAATTCCATCTTCTTCCCCATCGTCTGCCTCTCCGTCATGTCACTCGGTGCCCTAATCACCACCACCAACCCCCTCAACACCAAGCACGAGATCGCCAAACAGGTCGCCGATTCGAAGCCGATTCTGGCGTTTACGACTCGGGAACTCGTCCCTAAACTCGTGGATTCGGGGGTTCCGATCGTATTGATCGCGGAGGAGCGAGTGCCGTCGGATTTAGGAGGGAATCCGACGGTGAAGATTGTGGGTACGCTGGACGAGTTGGTGAAGGCTGAGCCGGGAGAGAAGCCACGAGTCAAGGAGCGAGTTGGGCAAAACGACGCCGCAGCGCTGCTGTACTCGTCGGGAACGACGGGGGCGAGTAAAGGGGTGATATCGTCGCATCGGAACATGATTGCGATGGTGCAGACGGTGATCAATCGGTTCAGATTGGATGAGGAGGGTGAAGCCTACCGTACGTTCGTGTGTACAGTGCCCATGTTTCATATCTATGGCCTTGTTGCCTTTGCTACTGGTATGCGTCTCAATTTCTTCAATTAACAATGGTACTACGATATGTAACTTGAGAACCTTAACACCATCGGTTGGCCACAGGATTGCTAGCAGCTGGAGCTACCGTTGTTGTCTTGTCAAAATTCGAAATGAACGATTTGCTCCTAGCTATATCAAAGTACAAGGTCAGCTACTTTCCATTGGTCCCGCCAATCCTGGTGGCACTGGTGAACCATGCAGATCAAATCAAGAAGAAGTATGATTTAAGCTCATTGAGGCGCATTTTGTCTGGTGGGGCACCTCTGGGGAAGGAGTTGATTGAGGGATTTGCGGCGAAGTTCCCAGGTGTCGCGATCCTTCAGGGGTATGGACTGACTGAGTCCACTGCCATTGGGGCATCTACTGATTCATTGGAGGAGAGCCGGAAGTATGGGACAGCTGGGATGCTGTCTCCAAGCATGGAAGCCAAGATTGTTGATCCAGACAGTGGGAGAGCCCTGGGAGTTAATCAGACTGGTGAGCTTTGGCTCCGTGGCCCAAGTGTAATGAAAGGTGAGCTTTTTGGCTGTGGTGTATTGTATTGTCTAATCCCTTTCCATTTATAACAAACTGTCAATATTGCTAGTGGCATTATGGGTCAAGAAGTATGCTTTCATTGTCTATCAAAACCTAAGGTATGGACATTTGGGCTTTGTATTTAGTAAGTGTCAGAGTTAGATATAGGAGAGGATCTAGCCGGTCTAAAATTTTAGGATGTGTTCATACCACAGTTAGCCTAAACAGCGATTGTCCCCTTGTAGATCATCCTTTTATGTGTTTGAGGCAGACTGCTACCTTCTTGATAGGATTTGTTGTGCTTTTTCTTATGACTACTTCATAGTAGTAGCAGAATCTTTAGCTTCCATATTGATAATGGCCCTGTTTGGCAAGCAGCTGTTAGCTGTTTGTATTAGGTGTTAGCTGTTAGCTGTTTGTTGAAAAACTGTTTAGTAAAATTAGCTGTTTCTTATAAAGTTGGGAGACAAAAAGCTAATTTTTCAAAAAGATCTTCCAAAAAGCTCATGGAATTAGCTTTTTCAAATTAGCTTTTTGGACGCAAAAAACTCTTCTGAAAAGCTCTTTCACCAAACACCTAGATTAGCTTTTTCACTTGGTTAAACAGCTAATTTTGATCAAAAAAGGTTTTTTTGGCCAAAAAGCTCTTCAAAGAACTATTTGCCAAACACCCCAATATGTTAACCTTTGCATGTCAAATAGAATGCTTTCATGAATTACAGTCATCAGTTTTCGCTGCTTTCTGAGCAACAAAAGAGTCCTAATTCTTAGCACAATTTTTGGTGGACTAAAGAAAAAACACGTCCTTTGTTGCTTACAATTCTATGCTGTGAAATAGTAAGCCTTAATATTGGTCAAAGAGAAGCATTCTCTTTGTAATTTTATTGTATGGACACCCTTCCCTATCAGAAAGTGGTGTTGTCTTATAATTTGCAGTTCTTGTTGCCATTGCTGATTAGAATCTCATGTGTTCTATGGCATGCAACTCATCTGTGTACATCAAAGCTCCTTGTGGTGAAATTCTGCTCTGTGCAGAGACCAGCATTTAGTGTATGATAAGTCGTTATAACTTCTGACATTCATGACTCTGATTTTGCTCTGGTTAATTGATTTCTGAGTGCAACTTTCTTCTGATGTTACTTTCTTGAATTAATATTCCAAGTTTGCTATTACAGGCTACTTCAACAAACCAGAAGCTACTGCGTCAACTCTTACTCCTGATGGATGGCTGAAGACAGGGGACCTGTGCTACTTTGATGAAGATGGATTTCTTTTTGTGGTTGATAGATTGAAAGAATTGATCAAGTACAAGGGATACCAGGTTGATCCCAAACCTAAAAACCATCCCTATTTACTTTGGTCTCCTTTGTCCTATCTTGTGTGTGTGTGTGTGTGTGTGTGTGTGTGTGTGTGTGTGTGTGTGTGTGAGAATTTGTTAGGTGATCCTGGTGAGGTGGCGATGGAGTGCAATTCTCCATTAATCATGACTGAGAAGGCCCACAACAAGGACTCCAATAGATAAAGAAAATAACGAGCACTTTACGAAGAAATCATAAAATGAGAGAATCAATGATGTAATTTTGGTATTTCTGAATTTTTCTGCCTAATGTTTCTAAAATCCAGAAATCACATTGTCAGAAAGAGCCCCCAACTAGGATGATAAAATAGCTGAATGTTCCTGTGCTCTGTTTGATCTCTATGTCGTTTAAAGGTCCTCCTATCGCTTGATAAGGATGGTGTTTTATTTAAAACACTGGGTTGGACTGACCAATTCCTTGTGATCACTCAAGCACATGTGAAAGCAAAATCTGGGAGATAAAGCCATAGCATGAAGCATCAATGCCTAAGATAAAGCTTTACCTCTGTGGCCCAATTATATATAATCCAGGGAGGGTGAGGATTATCAATAATGGCAGGCATCGGCCACTTATTTGGCCATTCAACTGGGAAATCTGCATTCAATTAAGGCATAATCTTGTTGATTATGCTGTGCGTATTCTTTTTATTACTATACTGTACGTATACATCAACCGAGAATTAGGAAGGAAAGAATATAAATCGATTGATATGGTTACTGGGTTATAGCTGAAGCTGCTGAACAGTAACTGATATACCTACGTCTTGATTTGATAGGTTCCTCCTGCAGAATTAGAGGCATTACTGCTTACTCATCCCAACATTGCAGATGCCGCTGTCATTCCGTAAGATTCACCCCAAAAAATAACCATCTTCAGTTACTCAACTATGATCAGCATTGTATTTCTGGAAATACCTGACATCTTTATCCTGTTTCATACTATAGGTTCCCAGATAAGGAAGTTGGACAGTTTCCAATGGCATACGTGGTGAGAAAAGCTGGTAGTTCTTTGTCAGAGAATCAGGTCATGGACTTTGTAGCAACAGAGGTGAGCTCAAGGCCAAAAACACTTAGTAACCGTAAATCTGTAGCAGTGAGTTAGTTTTCTCTTTAACTGGGCACTAAATTAAGCTAATATCTGGTAAAATGAAGGGCTGGGTCTGATATCACTGTTTTGCTAATGTGTTGGCCAAGAGTCTTGCTGGGAGTGTTTGCCCGCGCTCGTGAATCGAAATCCCCTGCTTCCTGTTAATGTAGTAGTAAATGTGAAAGATATCTAAACTGATATTTCAAGATCAGAGAATGATGAATGTCCAAATTGTGGTGAATTCAGGTTGCTCCATACAAAAGAATCCGGCGTGTGGCATTTGTAGATTCAATACCCAAGAATGCGTCCGGAAAGATTCTGAGGAAAGACCTTATCAAAATTGCTACTTCAGGTTCCAAACTATGACCAAGTTTTATGGAGATTGAGCTTGTCGCCGGCCTCATCAGAATCACTGATCCTTCCCACATTAATTATTATTGTATGGTTGGCCATTGGAATAAACTTTGTATAGCTACTTTCTGCAATTGTTATATATGAGTGTGCTTCGGCTTTTCCCTCTTTGTGTTTTTTTTGGTCTTGGTCTATTTGCATAACCATCCTTGAACTTTGAAACGGCGTCTTTTCCATTTGATTTTGGGTGAATTAGTTTGTACCGTCCTCATATTTCGAAATTTAAAGAAACTCGGTCTAACTTTTAAATTGATCATTTAGATGATATCCTTCTAATTTGACAAACTTCAAGCCGTGACATTTTTCATTATTTTGGTATTATAGTTTTTAGGGGCTTTTTTTTTTGGATAAAAATGTCCTTTCCTTCAACTAACAAAGACCCTAATCCCAAACCATCCGTCCACCACCATCCATTTTGCCTCTTACTCATCACCACTATTGAGGGTGCGAACCAACTTAAGACTTTGAAAGGGGAGATTGTGGATCGTTGGATTGGACATGGAGATCGAGATAATGTAATTAGAGTTTTCGATGTTTTGGTTAGTTTGATCGGTGGCAACCTTGGTTTCTGGGTTTTACTTGGACGGCATTTATATATGATGTTGTTGGTAGTGACTTTTGGGTGTAGCTAATGACTTGTGTGTTTCACTTCTTGGTTTTCAAGGATTGAAATGTTAATATTGTGTGTCTCGATGCCTACGGGCAAAGGGATCAGAGAAATAGTTAGAAAATGAACAGAGATAAGGATATTTTGGCTATTTTATTTAAAATTTAACAATGTTAATGATGGACCGGCAATATATGGTTATAAGCAAAAATAGAAGGATAACATTTGGACTATGAGTGAATGAAAATGGCTCGAATATGAACATCTCAAATGACATTTTCCGAAATTTCCCATAAAATATCTATAAATGCTAAAAAGTATACTACAAGTCTACAATGTAATTATTTCTTCATTGTAAAAATTCCATAAACAACTACTAGACCTATCAGTTTGGGCTTATAGTAAAAATATAAATCAGGTGCATTTTAATTTGAATTGTAATTTAGTCTTGTGCTGAATAGAATTTTCTGAAGATGCATTTTTGTTCCTAGAATGGAATGCTTTTAATTTCAATTTTACTATTTCACTGGATTTTTATGGGCTAACACAGAGGTAATATTGGATCTTGATCCATTAGTTTAATTTTGTTCTCGAATGATTGTAGGAGTTCCCGAGTCCATTCTCAACAAAAAGGTGCTAAGGGCATAACATGATAAGGGTCACAAAGGTAAATATTCAAGTCAAAGATGCCATAGTATTTTTTAAATAAAAAATAATTAATCGCTCATTTTGGATGACTCTTATAAAAGTCTGGTCATCCCATAAATTGTTAACATTCAACCCTAAAATATCTCGTCTCATCGTGTCTCTTAGTTAAGATGGTAACTTTTATGCAAAGTGAAGCGTGGAATAGGTTTAAGAACCACATACTTGGCTCGAGGCAGTCAATGCCAGCCTCATGCGAATAATTATTATTTTTAACCTTTAGTTAAAATGGTAACTTTTACGCAAAGTGAACCTCACCGTATCTCTAGGTATAGGATACCATGTTCCAGAACCATCTCAACCAAAAATTTAAGCTGATGGTTGAAAACCCAGGAATAGGTTTATCTTCTATACTAACATGCCCCCTCACCCGAATGTCCTTTGGGCTTGACGTGTGGATGCTGCAAATGCTCCCCCTACCTCGCGCAATAAATCAATATGGGGGTACTGAGATTCGAACTTGAGACCTCTCGTTCAGAAAGGCTCTGATACCATGTGAAGGTAATTGGAAGGCCCTGTCCCCAATTGGAGATCTGGCGCTGTATTTATATTAATCAGGGAGAAAATAGGTACAAAAGTATTACATGTATTTATCCTACACTATTACTTTTTGTTAGTTATTGTGTATCCGTTCATAAGAAATTAAAATTTTCATCATAGCTATATGGGCTATTTATTTCAACCATAGCATCTGCATACCGCTACTTGTTCCTTGTCATCCCCTACCATTCACTGCAAACTCCACCACTATACATCACACTTTTGCAAAGATCTAAAACTGCTTACTGTTCTTTACTACATCCTACCACTTGTCGTCGCATACCGCATAAACAAACAGACCTTCAACCATAATTTTTAATTAAACTAGAACACATGTTTAGAGATATTTCCTCCTAGAAGGTACTGGCAATGTTTGTTTGTTTTTAGTGATGCCTCCTCGTTACTCATAAGTGCCCGAAGCACTAGGAATTAATGGGAGGGATCCTCTTGGACTTAATAGTCTTCTTGTTACAATTCGAAAGTGACCGCGTTTACTTTCATGCCTTATCAAATTCACATTTATAATTGAGTCAGTTTCGTAGAAGCATACAAATGACTCAGCACTGGCCAACAATTTAAACTGTCGACCAAACAGTTTCCTTAAACGGGAAAGCATCATCCGTACTAATTTTGCTTTTTTTGGTGATAATGGGGGTAATGACTAATGTCCTTTGCATTCCTCTCTCCTTTTTTTTCTTTTTTTTTTGGTGGGAAAAAGTAATATGAATTCTTCTTCATTTAAAGAGAAATTAATTTGAGCACAGAAGCCAACGTATGAGTATGATTCATCATTAATGTGAAGTGTTTTTAAGCGGGGTTGTCCGATAATTATAAAATATAAGGTTTTGAGTATGTTTATCTCTTTGTTAATTGGTTTAAAATTCAACAATTATTAATGGGAGAAAATAATTAAACAACACACAATTTATTATACCAAAAGTTAATAAAAAGCATATAACTTGTGCTTAGCTAATAGTAAGCAGTAAATATTCAATTTAATGTAGTCTAAACACAATTAAAAGCTAAAATAAGATGAGTGCAGTTCACATTCCAATTAATATATTTTTCGTGATCTAACTTTTAAGAGTATATGCTCACAATAGCATGATAGATCGAGACTTTGTTATGTCTTGAATATCCTTAATTTTTCACGATTAGAATTTTTCGTTCTTTGTGTAACGGCCCGAATCTAAGATTCGTATTAATTATTTCAAATTATTCAAATCACAAATTAATTAAATTAGGCGCCGCATTTCAATTTAGCATTTTATGTATATGTATGTACATATACATATATATATATATATACATATACATATACATACATATATATATATATATATTATATATATATATAATATATATAATATATATATATATATATATATATATATACTATTATATATATATCTTATATATAGATATCATATATATATATATATATATATACATACATATATATATATGTGTGCATCGCATGTTGAAACGACGACGTGGCCTCAAAATGGACCTCGTAATACTCTAAATAATTCATTCAAGTGCTAATAAATATTTGAATAAATAAACTTATAATTATCAAAGGGATAATTTGAAAAATGATGATGATGAATGATGAATGATGATGAGCGATAATAATAATAATAATACGAACAAATATATAATAACGTAATAATAATAACAAGGTAAGTTATGTATATAAAAAGAGTGAGGCATTACTCAAAAATGAAAATATTTCACCCAAATTTTACACCTAAAAGATATACAATTTCATTTATTAATTTTAGCCAAAAATATTAATCCAATTATATATATATATATATATATATATATATATATATATATATATATATATATATATATATATATATATATGCAATAAATAAAAATGAAATAAAGACAAGATAAGAGAGATGACTAGAGATAAATGTGAGTAAATTCTAGACCAAGATTATGTGTCAATACATAAAAGGGTAAAAAGAAAAAGGGGAAAAGAATTAACTAAAAATCCAAAATAAACAACTTAAATCATAATAAACAAAAAAATATATATAGCAAAGGCCCAATTCCCCCCCTGCTTTCCCCTTCCAGAACCGAAACCCCCTTGCTTTGCTCTTATACCACAACTGTAACGTCCCCAACTCCTAATGACTGATTATTTTAACTTAATTACTCATTTGCTATTGTTTGGTGGCGGGAGTTTATTGATTGGAGGCATTACCGCTGTTCCGTAACGAAACAAGGCTATCTAAATTTACATGTGTCACAACTTATATAAATGGATGAATGTACTTTATTTCAATTCTCTAGTGAGTCAGGTGATTAAATGAGTGACACAGTGATACAGGTAAATTCAGATAGTCTTGTTCCGTTACAGAATGACGGTAATGCCCCCAATCAACAGACTTCCGCTGCCAAACAATTGTAAATGAGTAATTAAGTTAGAATAATCAGTTATTAGGAGTTGGGGGCGTTACACTTTGGTTTTTTTCTTTTGGATTGGAGATGCTTACCTCTCCTTACAAGTTGGTGAAATTTATGTGCCTCTAAAATACTTATAATGCCCCCAAAATTTAAATTAGTGTTTTAAAGTATCCAAATGAAAGTGAGTGTCCAATAATTATCTTTCCTTAATAATTATTGTCATCAAATTTGATTAGAATAATTTGAGTCCAATAATTCATCACTTGTTCATTATATGTGAAGCCTCGACTTTTTAGCTTGTTAATGGAAAAAATATGTGTTGGGACTTGGGAGAGGTCTATTGAACCTTGTTTATTAGCGACTTTAACTAATGGAGGATCAGATACCAATGAAAGAAACCTTAATCATAGGTCGCTATGGTTGAACCACAAAGGTGTTTAGTAAGATTTCTTAACCCTAGAAAAGTTTTTTGTAGATGGTATTTGAATCTTTGTTCTAAAAATCAACTTAGTGTTAGCTGATGAGCATAAAGATTTCTCAACCGAAGTTCTGTCTATTCACATGACTTGAACTCAAAATCTTCTTTAAAAAATTACGAGCAAAATTACCAGCTTGAACCGAAATTAACTGTGGAATCCATACGGTGGCAAATCGCGATCATGTGATGAAATTAACTGTAAGCTAAATAATCGTCTGTCATATGCCACTTTTATCATCAAAACATACGAAGTAATAGTGAGAAGAGGCCAGGCCCTACTTGACTACTTCATCAACCACTAAATTGGTGCGCAAGTTGGAATTATGCACAAATATACCGTATACATTAATGAAACCACAGCATTGTGCGTCCCTTGTTTCTCAAACAAAATATAGTCCACTTCGACATGATATAGTCCACTTCAAAATGTTGGACGTGGTTGTGGTAGTGCTGTAAGCGCTGTAGAATTCCAATGTAATAGATATAATTCAATGAATATGCATTGCACCTTCTACCCTTCATCATGAAAAATTAAGTTGCTAGCTTGCTAGTTGATGCTCAATCAAGGATTAGAATTTTTATTTTTTTTTATGCGTACGAAATAATAAACGTTAATGTAGATAGGATTATAATCTAGACTTCATGATACTTCACTGATTACACCATTTGATACATGTTATCAAAATTTTAATTAAATTTTGATACTGGCCTATTCTTTTCGTTGAAAAATATAAGTTGGAGAATGAGTGAAATTCGTTGAAATGGGTTGAAAAAGGTAGATGTGGGTATTTTTTTGTTGAAGTGGGTTGAAATAGGTTGAAGTGGGCTGAAATGGGCTGAATTTTTTTTTTTTTTTTTTTAAATGATGGGTAGAAGTTGATGAAAATAGTGAGAAGTGGGTTGAATTAGATTGAAGTAAGTCGAAATTGGTTGAAGTTGGTAACTTTTTTGTGAAAGTTCGTAAAGTGCATTAAAGTTAGTTGAAGTTGATAGATTAGAATTTACCAACGAAAAAGAACAAGGCCATATCATGTGAAAGGCATGGATATCCATTATGATTAGTGCTCATTTATCAAAATATAAATATACATACATGTATACAATTATTATTTTATAGTGGTATTACAATACTAAACATATTTAAAACATATATATAGTGAAACTTATTCATCAGCGGATTATAGGGCTTAATTAACTAAACTGACTGGGTTTCCCCCTTTTTTTCATTTATTTCTATTCCCATAATTTTTGAAACAGATAAGTATTGTACAACATGATCTTATATGTATCTACAAATCAAATATATCAAATTAACTTAGTTTCAAGCATTCACATAGGTGGGCTATGAGTGTAATTTTTTAATGTGTACATTTCATTTCAAAGATTTTACTGGTCACAATTCAATTCCCAAAAAAAAAAAAAGATTTTGCTAATTACATGAATTGACGTTTTGATACTCCCTTTGTCCCGAAGTTAACGTCCTTATTTGTGTTAGGATGTCTTAAATTAATATCCACCTTTTCAAAATGAAAATTAGTAATTTTTAAAATTTCAAACTACCATTAGTTTTGAATTTAAAACAACAGAAAGAAACGACATGTTAAAGTATATTTTTTAACTCAAATTGTTGACGGCGTTATCAGTAAACCAGCTTTATAATAACTAATTTACTAATAATTATATTTCTTAAAGTACACGAAAAACTAAATAATATATTTTATTTTGAAATCAATGGAGTAAAAAATTTTATGTTGATTAACACTATCATAGTTATTTTACTTTATGGGTCTTTAATTGCAGTACTACATAAAAAATGTGGTCGGCAAAATGGAACAAAGAATCTGGCAAAAACACAACAAAAGAAGAAAGTGGCATTAATTAATTAAATTTAAAGGAGAACTCAAGAAGTATGCAGGCCTAAAATTAATTTCTCTGACACCTAATAAATGGATCATTTGATTTGAGTACGAAGCAGTTAAGTTTGGGTGTGGTCATATTTGGGGTTAAGTGATATTTTGGGTCTGTTTAGTTTAGGTTGGGTGAATTTCAGTTCGAGCCGATTTCGATCAATCGATTTTTAGTACTTTCCATGCAAAAATAAGAAACTTTGTAAAAATTTGCAGGTCATACATGGTTCGGTTCAATTCAGGTCAATTTGAAGTTCGGATCCACTTTCGAATGAGCTTATTTCAAATATCTAGATCAGATATAATTCCGGAAGATTCAAGTTGAATTTCGAAATTCCGATCAATTTTGTCAGGTCTAAGTCTTCTCGTCTTTGGTGAGTGCTCCATTAACCCTATTAATTATAATTATTAGTGCAGGTGGTCACGCACGTTTTGTTTGCTATAGTCACCTCTGACGTCACTGCGATATTTTCCATGACATCAGCGAACTCCACTTTCCCCCGCCTTTTCATTTTTGATTTCTCTTGTTTTCACTGTACGTTATATGATGTGTGGTAATTTTCGTCATATATTTGCAACTTAACTGTCGTCATTCTTACATATAGAAATAGAATATGTGCTGGTCAGTCAAGATGCATAAAACCTAATTTGGGATTAGGATCTTAATCAACGGTCTGAATTGTTGATAAGACCTTTTATTCTATATTTATTCGATAAATATATATTAGATGTCTTCCTTATAATGGTTCTATCAAAATTATTCTCATCATTTATGAGAAGAAAATCATATGACAAAGTATGTAGAGGTCAATACTGCTAATAAAAGATGAAGGTCAAATTTAATTGTCCAATTTACAATTTGATTATTCAAAAGAATTACAACATCACTCGATGATAATTCTACTTTCTACACGTAGTGCTCGATTTCCTAGACCAAGGAATAAATTCTTTAATGTGATTTGACTATAATACGAAATAATGAAATGAGTATTGATTTGCAAATGTTTGGATACATGCCATAAAAGTATGAATTTCAACCATGACTTCCACACTAACCACTGCGTAGTTATTGGGTCTAACGACTGATCCAAAATTTAGCCAAATCCAAAAGTATTCAAGCCTAATAGTTTAAAAAAAATTCACTGTTAACCAATGTATTATTAATATTTTATTGACAATTTTACTAGAGAAAACATAGAAATAAACTTTCAAAATAGTAAATCCTATGTCCCATTCTTTTTTGGGGGGAGGGGGGTAGCAAAATTTCAGTCCCATTCCTATCATTGTAGTTTCAAATTTTATTTTTCGTAGAAGACTACTGTATTTTGCACACCAAAAAAAGACTATTATATTTGATTACTTAATTAGAAAATCAGATAGACAATTTTATCCATAAATAATTGAAATTTTTAAATAGTTACAGATTAACAATTACTTTTGATGTTAAAAATCATAATGATGACAAGAATAATTTAGGAAGAATATTCATACTCCCTTGTCTCATATTGACCTAATATGCCATGAATCTTAACCCCTTTAGAAATTGAACACCGGAAGTTTCCCTTGCTCAGGAAGCAAAACCGAGGATTAACAAAATCAAATCAGTGCCAAATCATGACTTAAATATTAATGGTTTACAGACCTTCGAAGGTTCCAACATAAACAAGTTCAATTCCTCGTGTACCAAAAAGTAGCCCTACACTACATTGTTGAGTGAACTTAATATATGCTTTGCTAGTCCTATCATTTTACTTTGGCAATAATATCTTATTAGGCCATTTCCAGTCGTGGGACCCAAAATTTTCAACAAAATGGATCTTAACGCTTGCACTCACATAGGCGCGTAAGGAGATATGTGGCATCACGCCTTCCCTCATTCCATTTTTTTGTCTTTCTGTGCTTTTTCTTTTTCTTTTTTCTTGAAAATATTATTTAACTGATTGAAAAAAAGATTGTGTATATGAGGTGAGTTTCATGATAAATACTTCATTTAATTATTTAGGAATAAGTTTCATTTGTTAAAAAAAGGATAGAATGTAAGTTTTAGAAAAGTGAAACTTTTACTGATGTGGCAAGCCTGAGAGGCTGAGAATGCTCCTAAAAAACATGCTTCTTTTTTTCCTTTTCTTTTGATTTCTTTTCAAGAAATTAATTAACTAACTACAACATTGAGAATCAATGACCGTCGCTGTTATCATGTGACTTAGGATGGTTAGCTTGACTCCTGACCTGGAAAATATGGGAATTCCAAGTGGGTCCCACGTACGCATCTACGGACCAGGCTAAGGCAATTATTCCCGGTCATTTCCGGGTCTAAAGGCCCCCTACTCAGAGGTCCAATGAGGGAAACCATCCAGCGACCCGTTAGGGAAACGGCGTAGGCGAGATTACTATTCTGCTGACTTGATCGTTGAAGAGGTGTTCTCAATATCGCAACCGCGGGGTTGCCCTTTTTATAGGTTCAAAGTTCGAGGAAGGATCATCAGACGTTTCGTACGTGCTCTCACGTAAAGCCGCTCTCGTTCCACGTTATCCTCAGAAAAACCAGAAAGTCTTAAAACAACTCCAATTAGCGGAAGATCTGAAATTTCAAAAAAAAAAAAAAGAATAAAAAGATTAATATCGATAAAAGTCATGTTTGTGTCAAGTGAGGTTGAATAAAATATGAACCCAAGTGATGTTCCAACTAAAATAAGAGGCGGTGGAATAACTCGATTAGTGACTTATAAGAATATTGACAATCACTAGTTTTACCAATACGAGACATATTTCACTTCCACATTTACGGATTCAAAACTGAAACTATTGGCATTCTTCTTTAATGAACTACTATACCAAAAAGACATGAAAAGCCAAATGGAGATATGAAGTGATCAAGAATATTCAAAAGGATACCTTAATTTAAAAAATGCATCTTAAAGTCAAAAATAAATAAATAAAAAGTAACAAAACGTTGCAAGATGATCTTTCACTTGATTATATTTATGTGTAATCTTTCACTCATTTTAACATCAAATCAATCTTTTTGAATTGCTTGCTGTATTGCCCTATCCTTCTCCAGCAAGGAGCACATGACCCGTATATGGATTGCTTAATTTTGCAAGAATCGATCTGTTTTAGCATTCACCACTATCATTTTTGTGAGCGTTTGTGTTTGTGTTCGTGTTTGTATTGGAGCTTTTACCATTTGCTTTTTCTTAACGTCAAATCAATCTCTTTGAATTGCTTGCCTTATGTGGAGAACATTAATTGTAGCAAGATGAAAAGAATGGCAATTCAATGGCCCTTGTCGTATCCAAATTGCTCAATTCTATCAATAGACCCAATTTAACATTTGTCAGTATCATTTATTTTGTTTGTGTTTGCACATATTTGATCTTTTATCCGTTCACTTTTCAGAACATCAAATCATCCTCTTTGAATTGCTTCCTTTATTTCCGTAATGTCGTAGCATGATGGAGAGAATGTTCCTTGTCATACTTAAATTACTCAACTCTACGTACCACTAGCTATTTTACCATGGAATGAACATATTTTATTTTATCTGTCTGTGTTCTATTTTTCCCCATTCACTTTCCTCAAGCTGGTTGCTTTATTTCCATAGCATTCACATTGTAGCCAAAAGACCTTCATTGTTGCAATTAAATTGAAAGACTAAGGTCGTCTTCGACAACAGTATTTTAGGTAACATTTAATATTTTGATCAAGTTAATACACTAATGTTTTGATTACATTTCAAGTAGCGCTTAGCGTTTTAAGCAGCGGTTTTAAAAAGCTAATAGTATTAATGTTTGACATTTAAAAGTAGCGTTTCATATTTTTTAGCCAAAAAATATCTTTAAAAATTTTATCTATGGAAATTATCTATATCTTTTTATGTCAATTTACATTAATCAGCTAACATAACAGCTAAATTTACTGAACACATTAGTTTCAACCGCTCATCTAAACAGCTATCCGCTAATAGCTAAATTAGAAGTGTTATTCGCTATCTAAACAGTAATCCGCTACCTAAATAGCTAATTTTGCCGAATATGGCCTAAGAAGAGTTCGCGTTCACATGCATAATTGAGTTTGTGCTTAACTAATGCAAAAGATATTGCTAATTTTTTCTTACTTAAAACATAATTTATTTTGCGTCAATATCTTATCAATAGATGACGCTTCTTCAATTCGAACCAAATTTGATGAAACATTTACATCCGATTTGATTTCAAGTTATTTATGTAAACGACCTCGTTACTAAGACGGCACATATCTTTGGCAACAGCTAATTACAAATTGTATTTTTAAAAATTTAAAAATAAAGGATAAAAGTAGAAAAGAAAGGTGTCTTAACAAAATAAACTATGAAGCAGTGAAGTTCTGATCAACCTAAAGATTAAGACTGAGATTTTGGTTATATAATTAGGCGTCCGATTCAATTATCCCTCTCCTATTGTATTGTAATTATATTTTACTACTCTTTATAATCCATCTTAAAAAAAAAAAAAAAAAATTCCTACGAGGACATTTAACAGAAGCATCCACACCACAAAGGTAGGAGCCAAGCATCCTCCACTTGCATCTTCCACTGAAAAAGGCTTAGGCTCGTGCATGACCCTCACAATGATTTATTAGTGACTCATTATTCTTTTTTCTCAACCTTGTCACCTTCCACTTCAAATTAAATCTTTAAATTTACGTAAGACCTTTTTGAATCTATTTATAGCCCCCAATAAACCCTTCAACAACGCAATCGATGCATGCCTATATTAACTAGAGAGGGAGAAAGAAAGAGGTCAATCGTATTTTCTAAACACAGAATTAAAACAAAAATGGACGGAGACACCAGAAGCCCAATTACTATAATTTCAGCTCCTCCTCTTCAACCTCAGTTCTCTTCCTTCTCCCGGTCGCCCATGCTCGGTTCCGGCGAGAAAAATATACCGAAAAAGCCCATGACCTTTCAAGCAATGACGCCTATATCCAGCCCCATGCAAAAGGCTTTTGTGATGACCTTGCAAGACTACCTGCAGGAGGAAAGAAGTGATAGTGATCACCTCACCAGTTTTGATCCTCAAGACCAAGAGGATTGGCTGCCTATCACTGAATCCCGAAATGGTAATGCATACTACGCTGCGTTTCACACCTTAAGTTCTGGGATTGGCTTTCAAGCCCTTTCGCTTCCCTTGGCTTTCACTGCTCTTGGTTGGTAAGTTTTCATTTTCACTCCCCCCCCCCCCCCCCTTTACCTTTTGGTATCTACTGGTTAAAATATTCTTCATCATAGATTGAAGTACTTCTTTATTTGCCTGCAAAACCCAGTGAACAAGTTGTACGGATCGAATTTGTTTTGTGTAGCGTCATCTTTAGAATATATATTTTTTTAATCTTGGATCCTCCCTTTCACTAGAGTCGAGCTATTATTGGCTCAGTAAGAGGTAGAGCTCTCCCATTACAGATTTTCTCCATTCACAAAACTCAAACCTGTGACCTTGCTTAACAGGAATAAGTGCCAAATAACTTAAATCTACCTATGTTGATGGGTTATCTTTAGATTATTAGTGTAAATTTGAGTTTCATGTGGGTGATCTCTAGATTATTTAGATTAGCTCTGATCTAGGTCGCTTAGACCCACATGTATATATCTACTAGGAGCTAGCTTTTTGTAGATCCAGCAAGTGCAATCACTCTTGTAGGTTTAGTATGATTCATTTGTTCATGTTATTTAAGTTTCGGCCTTTTGGATCGTTATCGAATCACTTTATGCAACTTAGTGCTCTACTGATGACTTAAACTTGATTCTTGAGTATCTCACATCAGGTAGTTTGATACAAGTTAATTTTTTCCAAAGTTCTTTTACTACACGAATCCGGTATCATTCCACTTTCACCATCCCCCCCCCCCCCAAAAAAAAAGGGTAGCATTTGATTCATTCCATTCTTTGCTTAGTCGTGCCAAAAAATTTAGGAATCTAATTACAATTTTAGAATAATAAATTTAGCTTTGTACTAATATATTCTTAGTTATTAGACCAAGAATTTAAAACCGGCAAAGTTATTACGGATGAGGTTTTAGTCAAGTGGTTAAAATTGAGGTTTACGAGTATATTAGGTCTCAAGTTTAGTTCCTTCTCATTTGATTGTATTGTATTACCTCCATGACTCATTTGAATCCAAAAAAAGAACAAAGTTATTAGGACAAAGTCAACTATATC
Source organism: Carnegiea gigantea (assembly GCA_029747015.1). NCBI lineage: Eukaryota > Viridiplantae > Streptophyta > Magnoliopsida > Caryophyllales > Cactaceae > Carnegiea > Carnegiea gigantea. Next base: position 397,675 of record JAKOGI010000300.1, on the reverse strand, counting down.
AAACAATAAATGAACAACAAATTGAAGAATCATAATGTTCAAGAACTAACTCAACCAAAATCTTAAGGTGATGGTTGAAGGCTCAGGAATATGTTTATACTCTAATACGCCCCCTCATGCGAATACCCTTTGCGCTTAAAGCGTAGACGCTGCAAAGGCTCCTCCTACCTTGCGCAATAAATCAATATGGGGGTCGCTAAGTTTCGAACTTAAGGCCTCTCACTCAGAAAGGCTCTGATACCATGTGAATGATATGAACAGTGCACCCAACCTGCCGGGAGCCTGTGCATATATAACGATGTACAACATAAAAAATTACAATAATATCCCTACATGCTATTACATAATAATCTATTCATTTTTTGGGGGGGGGGGGGTTGAAATTTATAATTCACAGAAAGTGACCACACCCAGATTGCATAGCGAATCTGCTACGAAATGTAAAGGAAGTTTGGTGCCTTTTGGCCGTAGCATAGCTTCATTTGGGTGGTTAATAGTGCATGTTTTTTGGAAAATCAAGTTTCTGACTTTTCCACAGCATAGCCAGTTCAACTCATTCACATCTAATAAAACCAAAAGATGCTACGTTATTAAACATCTAATAAAATGGCAACAAATGCCCTAGCTAGCCGGCTTTTTCAAAACAGGAAATCAAGAAGCCGACACTTGGAGAAAACTTCCCCCCCCCCCCCCCCCCTAATTGTGAAACACATGCGTATATGATCGATAAAACAAATGGATATCAGTCAATCTCAAAATTCACGGTACAAAAGTAACCATCTCTGAAGTTTGTATGATTTTGTTTTCATTTTATCTTAGTAAGCAAATCACCTAAATTAGGAGAAAAGACCTGGAAATAATTCTTTTTTTTGGGTGCGGAAGAGGGGCTCTGTCCCAAGAGAGATTTTATTAAAATCTATCCTGTCGGGGTCAGTAGACGCCTCCAACATCTGCCAGTAGTACATCCTTTATCTCCATATGTTACAAGTCAACATGTCTAATTACTATTAATAGTGAAATTATTTTTATCATTAATAATGGCAGATTAATGTCTTTTTATGAATAGTTATCATATTCGCTATGTGAGATTTTCATTTTCTAATCAATTTAGGAGAAAGATAAGTATATTAATCCTGACAGTGCGTAATTCCACAAGTATAATATAATTTATTGCATCATAAATCTGTTTGTATATGTTCTCTCGAAACAGTATATAATATTGTGTCATTCCTATAATGTTTGTATACCACTCTTGAAAATTTATACAAATTTTATCAACCGTTTCACTTTCATCGATACATATAACTCCTTGATTTTTGCTCCCTCTTTATATTGGGATGTAGGAAATGGGGACTAACATGCCTTAGTTTGGCATTCATATGGCAACTGTACACCCTATGGCTGCTAACCCAACTGCACGAATCAGATAATGGAACCCGCTACAGCAGATACCTACGACTATCCATGGCCGCCTTTGGTATTTATACTTTAATATAAGTTTTGTTTAACATATTTTTAATTAATTAGTTCTGGGAGGGACTAGCTAATTGAAATATTCTGAGTTGTACATTCAGTTGATCCATTTGAGATTACAAAATCAAATGATGCATGTAAAAAGACAACTGAATAGGAGCACATAAAACTAAAATAGCTCCCTAAGAACTTTAATTATCACATTAAAAACTTTAATTATCATATTATTTTTATGATGTGCTTGATCAAAAAATTTAATCAATATTCCATCAAAAAAAATTAATCAATACAACTGTGGTTTTAGCTATATTTAATTACATTTTTGGTCAGTGATTTTCTTTTTCTTCTCGCAACTATCTAGCTTGAAAAATAATTTTTCATTAAGGATTGGGGGGGGGGGGGGAGGTTAAAATCCTTTTAGAAGTATGACTACTTTAATTTCAACTTGTATAGTGCAAAATAATTTTCAGCCATCTTAGAAAAGTGAAGTGTCCTTCACACCCATGCAGGCAAAAACGAGCTTAATTACCAATGTGTTAGAGTTCTCTTAATTATGTTTTATAGTTAAAACCTTCTTCAGTTAAGTTTTTTTTTTAAAAAAAATTTTAATCACTAAAAGTAAGTTGAAATAACTTTTGTGGATTATTGAGTTCTTTCTGTGTTTTTTTTTTTGGGTCCTTCCTCGTAAATTTTTCTAAATCTTGTCACAGGCTCTGATGAGGAATACACACACTGAAAGTCTATAGCATCTAGGGCGTAGTATAAAAAGAGTTTTACTAATTTAATATGAGTATCCAGATATTCAAGAAAGTAGTTCTTTTTGGGAAGTCCATTTCTACTAGATATAAAGTGAAAAAACTATTTAGTTTGGAGCAATTTGGACACATATAATTATGTCTAATGGCTAAAGTGTTCAATATATACAATGTTTAAGAGACATTAAAAACATCAAAATATCCTACTAAATATAACTTTCTTCAAATTATGTCAAACATCTTACTCCACAGGTCCCTATAATAGAACAACTTTTTGGGGGGAATTCTTTAGGCCCTAAAGCTCTCTTTTTGATGGTCAAGTTGCTATATAAAAGTGCATCTGCTACGCGCACACAATCTAACACTAGTACAAATGAAAATGCAGGTGAAAAGCAAGGGAAACTGCTGTGCCTCTTCCCAATCATGTACTTATCAGGGGGCTCTTGCGTGGCCTTGATCATGGTTGCTGGTGGGACCCTCGACATTTTATTCCCCACTCTCTGTGGGCCCAACTGCAATGTGAGCCCACCCACCACCGTGGAATGGTACCTGGTCTTCACTTGTGCTGCTGTGGTCCTTGCCCAACTACTCCCCAACTTGAACTCCGTTGCTGGAGTCTCTCTCGTTGGAGCCCTCACCGCAGTCACCTACTGCACCCTCGTATGGGTCGTACCGCTCTGCGAGGGCCACCCTGAGGGCTTGTCCTATGGACCGGTTCCAGTTGGGTCGGAGGCTGCTAGGGTTTGCACAATCCTCAATGCCCTTGGGATGATCGCTCTCGCTTTTAGAGGGCATAATCTAGTCCTTGAAATACAGGTGTTATTCACCACTCTAAGCATCATATATTGCGTCTCAGCTTGTAAAATTGTATATCCTGTAGTTCAACCAGATTTAATCACAACTTACGTTTGAAATGAATGTAATTTGAATATGTGCAGGGAACTATGCCAACAAGCACAAAGCAACCATCAAGAATACCAATGTGGAGAGGAGTGAAGTTTGCATATCTCATCATTGGCTTGTGTCTGTTTCCTCTGGCAATAGGGGGATACTGGGTCTATGGGAACCTGGTCAGTATACAATCATGTGAATCATTCTCTTCCACACATTTTTCGACATCCAATCTACACCCAATAAAGGAGCCAGAAAATAGCCCTAACGAAGTAAAAACCAAGAGGGGGAAAAAACACTTAGCAAGAAAACAAAATACATCAGGAATTTTTGAGGCTCTTTTACCTCTATCAGTTTTCAACTGTATAAGTCAGCTAGCTTTTTCCTTTCTGCTAACTTTGGTTCAATTGCTACAGATAACTACAAAAGAGGGGATACTAAACGCCTTGTATAAATACCACGGCCATGACACATCCAAGTTTCTGCTAGCTTTAATCAGCCTGCTTGTTGTGATCAACTGCCTGAGCTCTTTCCAGATATATGCAATGCAAGTATTTGACAACCTCGAGTTTAGGTATACGAGCCGCATGAACAAACCATGCCCCCGTTGGCTGCAGAGGGGGATCCGGGTCTTCTTTGGGTGCCTAACATTCTTAATATCGGTTGCATTTCCTTTCTTGCCAAGCTTGGCAGGTCTCATTGGAGGCATAGCACTGCCTGTCACCCTCGCATACCCCTGCCTTATGTGGACAATAATCAAGAAACCCCAAAAATACAGCTTTATGTGGTGCCTAAACTGGGCACTGGGTTGTTCAGGGATACTTCTAAGCATTTTGCTGGTGGCTGGATCCATTTGGAGCATAGTAATCATGGGAATGGAGGTCCACTTCTTCAAGCCGAAATAGCACCCCAATAAAGTCAAAGCTTCGTTACAATACAAAGGCTAATTGCAATAGCAGGAGAACCCCCCCCCCCAAAAAAAAAAGTCAAATTGTTGAATGAAACGGTGAACTAGACTAACATTGTACAAAAAGAGAGGGTCGCCTGAAAAAGGTTACATTGATAAAGGAAGAAGCATCCTGCGTTTCTTCTTACGGGCCAGTCGTATTTGCTTCGTGATTTTCATGCCCAGAAGCAATAACAATGTGACACATACCAAAATAAAAGCAAGCTGGATATGCCTGAAATACAATGATAGCGCAGAGAAAACCAGGAATGCGAGGATAACAAGCTCCCATATTACGAAGATCACTATATCCACCCTGCCAAAGGGAATATCGTCTAACAGTTAGAAATTTATATGTTTTCAGAGAAGTGCACAGCATAACACCATGCATGGAGACACTAGACAAAAGACATATGACGAGAGCAAACAGGAAAGGAGTTAATTCTCATCAATGAGACAATGACCAAAATACTTTGCCACAATGCACAAAAGTTGCAATTACACTAGAACTGATAAACTAGTATAAAAAAGCTAGGGCCACATATCATACTGTGTCAAGGATGCTCCTTCATTATGTAAAAGAATTCAAACGCAACTACAATTCCATATACCACAATCAGCTCTGGTGCAACCAGTATGGCTTGCGTTACATTTTTCTTAATCTACACGGTCACTAAATTTTGTCCTTGGTAATCAATAACTCAGCAGCTTGACATCCTTATATAACTGATGGAATCTTAAGTTATGCATTTATCAGAAATCGCTATGAGACTCAGAAGAATTACAACGCTCCACATAGCCCTGCTTCTATGAACAAAGAAAGTCACCAAGTAACCCAGCCCCTCCAGGCGCCCCGCCCCCCCCCCCCCCCCAAAAAAAAAAAAAATCAGATATCAGAGATTGTCTTGGACTACCCTCTCCAGAACCCTTCTCCCCCCCCCCCCCCAAAAAAACGAAAAGAAAACCGCTAAAAATGTGAGATAGACAACAGTCATAAGCCATTGAAGCTATAGAGAACGCACTACACACCAATGTGATAATGGAATGGTATGTTGGACAATACAGCTTTGAGCAATCAATGCAGTTTGTGATTCGCTCAATGCTATCCGCTAATCAAATTAAGAGGCGAAATTGAACAAACCCCCTTTCTTCTAATAGACGAAAACTCAAGAAACCCCATAATGAAACTAAAAATTGCACCAACAAGCTAGAAGCAAACAACAGAGAAATTAAGGCCTCAGCAGACAACAGCCCAGCTCCAATCCAATGGAGTAGCTAGCACAAGGGCTGAGCCAGTCTTTTTAAAAACCAGCTTTTTCCCACCTCTAATTCTAAGCATCGCATCAGAAAAAACCCAGTGTTAATTGGCAAACATCTTGTGGATTGTAACGACTTGTGATAACAACCATCACCTTTGCCACAATAATGAGAAACTAACTCTCTAGTTGAAATGCATAAAATTCAAGGGTTACCTACTTTCCCCAACAATTCCAAATAATACGGATGATTATAACAACAAGAGGAGCAACATCCCTTCCCTAATAAACACCATGCAGACAAATTCTACCCTCTGGGGTGCAAACCCACATCATAATTTAGAATTCGTAGCGTAATTCATCAAATATCAGAAACCATCGAAATCCGATGCCCTAGTCAACTGTTCTCTTTGATTTCATATGATGCTGACAAGCTCCCAACGGATCTAGCACAATCAATTTCAAATCTGATCGAAGAAAAATAGAAGAAAAGAGGTAGGTACCTGGAAGTGAAGGTGGGGGTGGAGGAGAAAAACGAAGCAGAGGCCCAATCGTGGTTTGATCGAATCTGATACTCTCTCAACTGCTCCGCCAAATTGTGCCTCGTGATCATCTCTCTCTCTCTCTCTCTCTCTCCCCCCCTATTCAGTCACACAGAGAGAGAGAGAGAGAGAGAGAGGATGTGATTATTGAGAAGTTAATGTGAGTAACAGAGATCGGGAGCCATTAACGATGGAGGTTGTTGCAACGCCGGGAGAGAGAGAGAAAGTGAGGGGGGATGAACCGTGAATCTTGACTCACTGTTGCGTCGGCCTGGTTCGTTACTGGGCCTCTTCATTGGCCCATAAATGCCTATTTTTGTCCATAATACATTGGGCTACTAATTAAAAATGGAGCTTGGGTCGCGGGTTCCCACTGGTAGAACCTGATCTAGAGCTGAGTAACGGATCAATTACGGTCGAACCGTTTAATAAACGGTTCAATACTTCAATTTTGTATCAGCCTCTAAAATAGCTGAGATTTCCTCAAAATTGAAAAACAACATATTTTCAAGCTAAACGGTCAAATCGTGTCGACTTCGGGTCGAAATCGATTCAGTTCGTATCACGTTTAGTGTTTCTCTCAGTAATTTCAAGTTAGATTCGGGTCGTGTTATCGTGTCGGATCAGGTTTTCCCAATTCTAAGCTGGTCTGACTCAAAAAGTTTTCTAAATCCAATTTTTGAGGGTAGCGAGAGGATTTTAATTTAGTCTGTACATTAGATGCTTAATTGACACCACTTTGCATTTTGCTTAGACTAATATACATTCCTTTTCTGGAAAAAATGAAATGAAAAGTAAGAAGTACATATTAAGCACATCTTTTCGTGAGGGTTTCGTTTAAGTTACCATTGGATAAGATAGAATTAAAATGTTGATGAGGAATACAATCGCCAAATCTAAATGAAGATTTAAAAAAATTTGCATACTATATTCCACTAACCAGTCTATTGTACAATTTTCTTCTTTAAAAACATGCATATATTAAACCGCAGTACACATCATTGTGTAATGAAAGCATCTCAAATAAGCGTTCGTATTTTCTGTGGCAAATGAATTTTCTTTTAAAGCATCTAACACGTTTTTGATGGTCAGCTTCAACAAGGATATGGTGAATTGTCGACCTAAATCATATTCATGGGAATATTTACTTCCACAAGTCACATAACTCTCTTTTTTTAATGTGTATTTGTCCAAGATTTAATATATCTGTACTTTTTTGAATTGCGGGAATACACATTCTTATAAGTGTCATATATGAATTGATTTTCGTATATGCCACATCACAAGAACTTGCATTTATTTACCTCTTCATCTATTTTTTGTGAAGGCTTGCTCAAATATCTATTTAGATAAATTTGGAACAAGAAATTCTCAATTTTTTAAAATCATCAAAATTACACCGATAAAGATTCCCTTATGTTTTGAGTGGTTGCAAGCGCAAGCAAACTAGCAAGGATATAAATTTGTAATTGTAGGGTCAGTGATAAAGCGAATCCCATCTTTTTTCTTTTTTCTTTTTTTTTTTTGTGGTTTGGATGTGCCAGTTTGCTCTTAGCTCCACGACGTTTTATTTTATTTTAAGACAGAGAAAGGCAGGCTAGTTACATTTAGACAACCAAAAAGGGGTAAAAAGGGAAGGATTTTGCGTCGTTGAGAGCAAGTAAATGCCACCAATAAGAGTTTTACATCGGACAAGTGATAAAAGAGTTTTAAGTTTATAAATAATGGCACTGTATATTTTATCAAACCGTCTTTTTAGAGAGAGAGTAATAGTCATGTGACAAGTGGTATCAGAGCCAACTCAAACCCGACTCTGATATCTCACCAAGCGCTCTAACAGAATGGGGTAGACAAGGGACTCCATATGTGACAAGAGCGTTACAGGATTAGTTGGGAGAGAAAGAGTCCCACATCAAATAAATAATAGCATCGTTCTGGCCTTATAAACGGTAACACTATATATCTCATTAAATTAAACTTTTGAAAAGAGAGTAATGACTAGTGACATAAAAAATATGGCAATACAGATGACGAATGGATGATTCAAAGACGCCGACCATCTGTGAAGTATAGAGATAAGATGAGTTAGCATTGCACTTATTTAAGATTAGGGTGACACAACACTAGAAAAGGACCCGAGCATCGCAGCGCAAATATTAGGTCCATTCGTACAGGGGGTTCTCCTAATCTCTATGTTGTCAATAAAACAATACTACTCTTACGAATTGTTTTTAATAAGTTAACCCTTCTTAAATTCAACGTAACCCTTGGCGTTCATCGTCTGTTCAATCGACAATATTAAATAAATCATAAAATCATGGGCCTCACCCGTCACCCGCTGGCTCAATTGCAACCACAAATACATGATGGGCACGTCGCTGTGATGCGTCGAGGTAGAGGCAAAATACCAAAGGGAAAATTCTCTTCAGACGGCTCGTTCACAATAAATCATCTATCGGAAAAAAGGCATGAGAGATATTTAGTATTGATGAATTTGATTAATTAATTTTTAAAATTTTGTTGAAATTATCTTCAAAATTGGGAGTATTAATCTCAATGAATGGAACAAGACAAACTAAATGTACATACCCAATGAAATGATATAATTTTCTTTAAATTGTAATGCAATACATATATTGGCTCCGTTCATTTAGTCAAATAATTTTCTATGTACAACATGTCTTTACCTATTTGGCATATATAACATGTAAAAAATATTAAGGGTATGTTATCTTCATTGAAAAATAGGGATTGAAAAATGAGTGAACTTAGTTGAAATGAGTATTTTTTTTGTTGAAATCGATTGAAGTGAGTTGAAATTAGTATATTTTTTATATGATAGATAGAAATTGATTAAATTAGTGGGTTGAAGTGAGCTGAAATTATTTGAAATTGGTTAAAATTGATATTTTATTATTAAAGTTCGTAAAGTGAGTTGAAATTGGTAAATTAGGATTTATCAACGAAGAGAATAGAGCCTAAGTATGTAAATATGCCTTTTAACGCCTTGTTCTTTTCGTTGGTAAATCCAAATTTAATAACATGAATCAACTTCGATCTACTTCACGAACTTCAATAAAAAGATACCAACTTTAATCCACTTCAACCTATTTCAACTAACTTCAACTCACTTTCCATAATTTTAGACAACTTCTACCTATCATACAAAAAAATATTAACCAACTTCAATCTATTTTAACCAACTTTAACTCACATCAATAAAAAATATGTACTTTAACTTACTGTAATTTACTTTTATCAATTTTAATTAATTTTATTCATTTATTAATTTTTGTTTTCCAACGAAAATAACATATCCTAAACATTAAATTTTTTTCATACAGGATCAAAGTATAAGATGGAAGAAGTAGTACAAATTTTGAAAGTGCTTACGATCTGTAACGGGGGCCCCACGCCGGTTCGTAGATCTCGAAACTCCTAGCGTGGGCCCGACGCTGCGACAGGTGGATGCTCATGATAGGTTCTGGTCCTCAATCACACCGACCTTCCTGTTGTATCGTGCATTGTATCGTTCCCAGCGAGGCCCACATTGTTTCGGGGGTCCCACAAATTGTCACACCCCAAGTTGCATGTCTACGTGGCTTATTTCTATTGGAATTCTCTTTGCAATGCCATGACCTCGTGTCTCCCTTGCCTTTGTACCGTTTTGCCTTTTGCTCCCGTTTCCTACTTGCCTCCTGTGGCGCGTGCGCTTATCCCTACTAAGCACCCTCCCCAAATAAATAAATAAATAAATAGTTATCAATAAATAAATAAATAAATAAATAAAAGGAATATAATGTTGAGTTAATGAAATTTTAGTCTGGAGTGCTTGGGTTCATCACTATATATCAACCATTGTTGCCATCTTTAGCATCTCTTTAGATTTAACAATGGAGTAATACTTCAAATATATGCATAATCACACCCAATTCATTGTAAGAGCACTATAAGAAAATAGTTCACTTCACTTAAGATACTTTAAAATAATTGTAGTTGAAAAAAATAAAATGTTATATATTACATTACTTTTCTGTGCATATTTTAGTTGATAAATTCAACACAATACATACAAACAAAATGATAAAATATATTAATTTAGAATTAAATAAGATATTCAAGAATATTTATGATAAAATATTTATCATCATCCTATATATAAATGTGAAATATCCAAATATCGATATTTAGGCCCTGTTCTTTTCGCTGGAAAATATAGATTGAAAAATGGGTGAAATTTATTGAAGTTGGTTAAAGTATGTATTCTTTATTGAAATGAGTTGAAGTTTGGAAAAGATAATTTTTTTATATGATGGATTAAAATTAATTTTTTATTAAAATAAATTAAAATTAATTAAAATTAATTAAAATAAATTGAAGTTAAATATTTTAAAGTTATATTTGATTTGAGGTAAAATAAAATTTACCAACAAAAACAACAAACCCTTTACCCTTACCATACAAACTATTGCGTAGCTCGTGGGCGCAGTATCTGAGAGAAAGCAGTCGTACCATTCACGATTTTGGGCCACGTGAACACGTCGGTGACAGTACTGGCCGTTTCCTCCTCTTTTCAAAAAGCAGGCGCAAAAAAGGGGTGAAAAAAAAAAAAAAAAAAGCAAACTGGTGTCGAACCGGCGTTAATCTTGCCTTCCCTGGCGTTATAAAGCCCCATCATTCATGATCAGTCCTCCTACATTCAAAGCAAAAAAGAAAGCCCTTCAGTCTCAATCCAACCAACCAGTCTAACAATTAATTAAGTGTAATTAGTTGTTATTAAGTTGTGAAATATTGAAATGGCGGAAGAACACGAGAGTGCAGGCAACGTGAACGTGGAGAGCAGTGATCGCGGGCTGTTCGACTTCACGAAGAAGAAGGATGATCAAGAGGAGGTGATCGTCACTGAGTTCGAGCAGAAGGTGGAAATCTCCAAGCAGGGAGAGAAACATCATGACAACAAGCTCCACCGTTCCCACTCCACCTCCTCCTCCTCTTCTGTATGTCCTTTCTTTAACTTAATTACTCGATCTGTTTCCTTAATTATTATATGTACGTAGAGACTGTTAATGATGTCTTAAATCTTAATCTAATGGTTAATCCCAAATGAATAATTGATTTAATTTGCAGTCTGATGAGGAGGAAGGAGATGATGAACACAAAAAAAAGAGGAAGAAGGAGAAGAAAGGATTGAAGGAGAAGATCAAGGAGAAACTTCACAAGGACAAGGAAGAAGAGGACACCAGTACTGTGACGATAGAGAAAATCCACGTCGAAGAGGTGGTCTACTCGGAGCCATCTTACCCTGCCCCGGCCCCACCACTTCCACCTCATCCGGAGGCGGAGGCGGAGGCGGAGAAGAAGGGCCTGCTTGAGAAGATCAAGGACAAGCTCCCAGGTCAGCACAAGAAGGCTGAGCACGAGCACGATGTGGCCCCCGCCGCCACTGCCACCGTGGCGGAGGGGGAGATCCACGAGAAGAAGGGTTTCCTCGACAAGATCAAGGAGAAGATCCCTGGCTTCCACTCCAAGGCTCCTGAGGAGGACAAGAAGGATGCTGATGACAAAAGGGAGTCTACATGATCAACCACCTTCATCAAGCATGCCTAATTGTTGTTAATTAATAATTAAGACTTTGTTGATTTATGCTTCTCCCCACCCAAAAAAAAAAAAAAAAAAAAAGAAGAGTGGATGGGCATGGAAAGAAGTGGCGCATTTGATTGTTGCTTTTGTGGGTTGTAATGTTGTCATTTTAATAGTGTTATGGGTTGTTCTTGTGTATGTAAGTGCAGTTATGTACTTACCGATGCTGTATTATGTATGTTATATTGGCCTTTCTTCTTGTTTTTATGTTGTATTGTGTAAAGAAACGTTTGAAATATCATGCCATGTTTTTGTAACTGATATGTTCCTAAGTAAGTCAATGGGTTGTTTGGTTAATTGTGCTATAGCTTGTGGTTTTGCTTTTCCAATGTATATACGTATGCAAACTCTCTCTTCTGCAATCCACGAGAGTGGAACATACACAATTTAGGTTAAGATGCGATCAGTAACCTTGTATTTTGAAGAGAAGTTGTGCTCGTCAAAATTCAAATATGAAGTGACAAGGGGAACTCCATAACGTGCATGTCACTTAAGCAAGTTCATGCGAACAAGCATTTAAAGGAATAAATTTACATTATTCTGAAAGAGTCTCTTTTACCATTCTATTGACAGTAAATGCAGTGTGATTTATAAGGTTATTCTTTAGTACATATATAGAAACACCGGTCATTACTTGACAGCATTCAGGGACGACAGTCTATATGTTCCTAGATTTGATGAGAAGCAATTAGAAGACTCTAGTCAGAACATCAAGCTGATCAGGAAGACAGAAATACAGTGCTATCAAGAAGAGTGACCTATGCCAAACATGATTGAATGGGTCATTTTGTGCCAGATAGACGCCGCGTTCCTATCACACCTAACACCTTCGCCTCCAAACTAGATGGATGCAAATGTACTAACACAAAACAACTTTGATAGTTTGATGTAGAAAGTTTTGGTTCAGATCTAATCCGAGTTCAATTGAAAGGCAAATCAGAATGACCCTCTTTCTCGCAAGAGACTTACTATACACGAGCTCTTGGGTGCTAGCAATGTGGGAACTCCACCTGCATTGGAATCTTTCACAATTGCAAGCCCACCTCCACGTACAAGTTGCCCTCAAGCGGTCAAGCCAGCCCTTTTGGGACAATGTCATCTTTTGTTATAAGAACACAGGGTAAAGCCGTGGGAATTCATCACACAAAACTGTCAAATCCTTATTATTAGAGGTAGAGGAATGATCTAATCATCCATCCACATCACACATCGAAGACACTTGCCCTTAAGAAGCAACTCGAAGGCCTTGTTCACATCATCAAACTTCATCTCGTGCGTTACAAACTCATCCAGCTGCAAGTCCTAGCATACAGTAAGGAAACAGGAGGAGCAAAGTGTCAAATTTGAGCTGAAACCTTTTTCACTCTTATATCGATCTCCATTAAACCATATTCAGGTCATTCAAATGGTCGAAAATGATGCATGAAATATCCAAATTATATGGAGTTCACTTGTATTCTTACGACAAAGTTCTACATTAATTTAATCTGCATGTGTAGTCATCAATATCGCACAAATTCTTTGTAGCATTCTTTCTAAGAGGGCGAACATTTGTCTAACTTGTAATAAGTTGTGACGATCTATAATGTGAATAAATTGTACTTAGAAGGCAAGAGGCAAGAGTTTTATACGTGCAATCACCTTGTTCAAATACCATTTAACAAGGGTGGAGACATCAGATTTGGCTTTGAGACCGCCAAATATGGAGCCTGTCAGGGTTTTCCCACCCCCGTTTAGCACGTCCATGGAGGCAATATTCAACATCGATGTAGGCTTGTCCACCCCCAACACCACTGTCTTACCCCAACCCTGCCAAAATTGAAGGCAAAAACATCAATTTATTTGGTTTTTGTAAAAAAAGAAATAACAATTCAAAAAATGTGGCGAAAACCCGAATAATAGTAATAGCAACAAACCTTTCGGCAACAAGCATAAGCTTCTTCCACCAATGACACCAAACCCACGCATTCGAAGCAGTAATCTGCACCACCATCTGTCATCTCTTTTATAACCTGGTGGCACCCAAGCATGTTACATATACTCTTTTCAAGAATTCCATTTGCCGAAAAAAAAAAAAAGGAGAAAACTCTATGTTGTTCGGACTTTTCATTACTACGATGCTTTTATTTTAGGTTGCTAATTAACCAAACTAGATAGAAAATAATTTAAGAAAATGCCTAATTAACCAGCTAGGTATGTGTTGTCTACTTGACAATCCTGAGATGAGTACACACGGGGAAGAAAAGAAAATTTGAGTCTCTAAGAAGTGGTGAGAGGAAAGACCTCGCTCACAGATTTAGGTCCAACGGTTGCAGGATTCACGAAGTGGGTCACTCCAAACTTCTTCCCTGCACAAACACATAACCAATTCAGTTCAACTTCTTACAGACTAGATTGTGCTATCACATGCGTGTGCGCACACACACACACAAAAGAGGATTCATGAACGAAAAGACTACCAGTTTCATATTTGTCTGGATTGATGTCAACCCCGATGATTGTAGTAGCTCCACAAAGCCTTGCTCCCTCAGCAACCTTTGCATCAGAGGACATATATGATATAAGCACCTTAGCAAAAACAGATTAAGCGATGCCTTATACAAGGGAAGGTGGTGAGGAGGGTGTATGTGGTACCGCTAGTCCAATTGCACCAAGCCCAAATATGGCTACTGTTGATCCTGATTCCACCTGAGCTGTTCTCCAAGCAGCACCAACCCCTGTTTTTGGTCAACAAATTGTATACCCTTTAGCCTTTTTTTTAAAATTACAATAGGAGTAAAATCAACAAATCGTGTGGAATTTTGCCTAATCAACATCGGTAACATTTTCTTGAGAAACTTATTAGACAAACGAACTGTACACCTCACGGCCTTTGAAATGGACAACATTAAGTCGACCAGAAATAGAGGTATACAAAATACTTTAGTTTGTCAACAAAATGTACTTACATGCATTGATGTACAACTCTATATGCAAAAATATAATTCAAACAAAAAAAGATTAGGATCGAGCTAAGCACAACTAGATACATACCTGTTGAAACTCCGCAACTGAGAAGGCAAGCGCGGTTGGGTGGTATAGCTGAGTCAACTTTGGTAATATGGGCAATGTCGACGACAGTGTACTGGCTAAAACTTGAGACGTGCAAACAATGGTACAAAGTCTCCCCATTCAAGTCTGTGAATCGACTCGTACCATCCCTTGGCATGCAAGGGGAGGGTTTGAATGGCAATGTCGAACATAGGTTGCTCTTCTTTGATTTGCAGTCTTTACAGTCCCCACAATTTGCTAAGAACACTGGCATTACGTAGTCTCCTTCTGCTACCTCATTCACATTCTCACCTGCGCTTTCCACGATCCTGCAAGGCGTAGATCAGACTCGATGTTTGAATCAGTTGTTTTCAATGTTGATTCTGTTCATTCGTATGATTTGAGATTCTAAAGCTGCAAGTTTTAAGAATCTACTGAAATTTCGAAAAATAAACTTTCAAACGTGCTTAAAAAACAAAACTGAGCCAATATTCCCAGTTCTGTTGGTTAAATTGAGAAATAGTTACTATTTAGACACGTTTAGTATATGTTACAGTACTGGTAATAATAAGTCAATATGGTTATTAAATGCACTATGCACCAATAGTTTTGCGTGTTTCTTAAAATCAACCTCTTACAGGTTAAAATCAAACCTTTTTGCATTGAAGAATGCAAAAATGGGATGGAGGTTAGTATATGTCATAGTCGTAGTAATGACACATCATAAAAGCCATACAAATGGGTATGCAGGGTTTGGGTCGGAAGCAGATCAATTAAGTCTAATCAAAATATGTTTACATTATATTTGATCGAATTGATATATGCAAGAATATTTTAGAGTCGACTGATAATCACACCACTTTTATAACTAACGTCCTGATCTCTTCGACTTATTTTTTGAAGAATAAGTTCAGATAAGTTCAGTTTTGAAGAACAAGTTTAGATAAGTTCAGTTCAGGATAAGTTCAGCAAATAAGTTCATAAATTCCTTCTTAATAAGTTCAATTCAAAATAAATTTAGACAAAATAAGTCGAATAGAACATGATCTAAGCTAGAAATGAGCTTGTTTCTTCTGCATCTAATGAAGAGCAAAAAGTTTTTTTCACTGCGAATGTGGCTTTTGGAACATAACGGCCCACGGCTAACGTGTCTGCCAGCACCCAGAACACAGATCTAGAGTCTAGAGATGACCACGATGAGAAATGGGAATTTGTACAACAAAATATCTTGGGCGTTGCTAATTTGGGTACTCGTACTGAATTTTACTAGAGTAACGACAATGGCCATCCTACTAAAAAATTCAAATCTGATTCACACCTAAATTTAGTACTCCCCTTTTTATATAAAAAGAACACTAAAAATATAAAATTAATTTCAATTTTGGATTTTGACAATTCTCTTTTTATTTTGGCCGGCTTACATGATCCCGCCTCTCTACTCGTCAGAATCATTTGAGTGCAATCTAATTTTCTCTAAAGCACCCAAGTTCTGTCCTTTTTCTGAATCAAAGATTGACTGTTCTATCAGAGTCACTCTATTATGGATCCAATTTAGCATTTTAGAGCCGATAATCAATTCCACCTCAAAACTACTTCTTATAACTACTCCAAACTATCATAATTATGATGTCAAACCACTCTATAGCTAACTGTTCTATACCACTGTCAACTATCATAGCTAACAGCTAGTTCTAACGGTTGAAATGAACAGACCTTATATAACTATTAGGCATTGAGTTTTGTAAACAACGTGTAAAATTAGTGATTACTATTATTAGTGCTCGACCTGAACATATTGAGTTTCATATATGATTTTTTTAATGTTTATGACTCCTCTAACGGGGGGATTATTTGTTAAAACTGGTGCACTACATTTATTAGGACATGTGGGTTAGCTTTAAAATGGCCCAATTACTTTTGTTCTTATCCACCTTGCCAAGAATTTCATTTCAACCTCTTAAGAAAGGAGAAATCTCGCTCTCATTGGAGGTGCTCTAATATACATCAACCCTCAATTGTAGCCAAAAAGAAAAGTGAAATTAGTGCCATGTATTTATTCGTAATTCCTATTTCCAGCCCATTTATACAGCAAAACTTATATATTTTGCTTGAACATCCTCCCCCTCATATATGAATAAGAAGGCCCCATTTTTTTTGTGGGTCAATTCTAAAATACCAATATCAACCTACTTTAATTTACTTTAATCCACTTCAATCTACTTCTACTATTTTAACCAAGTTCAATTTATGACATTAAAAAAATTCAACCCACTTCAACCTACTTTAACCCACCTTAATCTACTTAAACCTACTTCAATCTTTTACCCACCCTAATTTATCTACGAAAAAAACAGACCCTAATTAACAAGGTCCCCTCCCCCCCCCCAACCCCAACAAGTTTAGATTATAACCCCTCTTAGATAACTTTAATAGAACTTAGAGTGATCGATCCATTTACCATTATGAGAAAAATATATATATATAACAAGACTATACAATTTTATCATTTTCCTTAAATAATGTTTTATATTCAAGTCTTGTGAAAAAAGAAATGAAGTGAATAGAATTCTACCTCTTATGCGCCAACAGTAATTAGATTTCCAGAATAAAAACATAAAAAGAACTAATAAAAAATCAAAAAACAAAAAAGAACAAATGGAGGAAGAGACACATTACCCGACAGCTTCATGGCCCAAGATCCTTGGAAAACATCCTGGAAATTCCTTCAAAAGTTCATCAAACAAACGAAAAAATAAGAAATTTATCAATCTTTTCTTGTAAATATTAATGACATGAATTTAATCATACCCCCCCGAACAAAAAAAAAAAAACAAAAACAAAAAAAAGGTAGTTAGAAAACAGGGATTATGTGATTTGTACAGGCAGCTTCCAGAGGGTGAGATCGCTATGACAGAGAGAAGTGCAGAGGATCTTAATGCGAACTTCATGAGCCTTTGGTGGAGCTACTATCACTTCTTCTATCTCCAATGGCTTCCCTGCCTCCCTTGCTACTGCAGCTGCACCGTTTCACATCTCAGTCACCCACTATACGCTGCGTTTCATCAACTGTAATAACAGAGCTACACAGAGAGACAGAGGGAGAGGGAGAGACTGTCTGACCTTTGCACCGAATGGGCTGGGCAGCTGTCATGTTTTTGGGAGAGGTGGTTTGCTACCAAAGTGTTCCTTCACATATATATATACAAGCAGTTGCACAGTGAGTGGGTCCAACTCCAAGGATCCGTTCTCAAAATGTTATTAATTTTACGATGTCTAGGCCCTATCTAAATCTTTTATGATTTTATTTTTTTGAAGGTAATTTATGATTGTATTGTCTTCTACTTATGTCATTTAATTCCGTTCTTTGACTCTTTGTTAGCATTAATGAATCCAAACCAGAGATGGAGGGATTATTTAAACACAATTGGCTAATAATGGAGTACTGGAATTTATTTAAAAAATGACTTAAAGTGTCAAAAAGATGGGTTCGTATGATTAATAATATGTGATTTTATGTGATAAAAAGTTTTGGTTTTGTTGCAAAACACACAAAGAAAAAAAGAACAATCCTTCAAGCACTCGCGGCGGGAGGAAGAGAATGAAACGCAGGCCAGTCTATGCCACCTGTCTAAATATCATGGGAGGAATAGAAAATTGACAGCGTGGTGGAATGCTGCCCAGTTTCACCACGCGCGCCTAACTTTTTTATTTTAAATATATTTTTACTTTTTTCTTTTTTTGGTTAATATATAATTTTCATATGATTAAAAATGGCTGTGTGCTTGCGTGTTATGAGATGGATCCATGATAAATATTCTTATTGGGTAATTCGATTTGGAGTTTCACAGGTTGAAGAAGTGATGAAATGCACGTTCCAAAAAATTGAAACTTTTGTTGATGTGGCAAACTTGAGTTCCAAAAAATGAAATTATGATTAAGAACGCTCTTTACAAGATAAACAGAGGCACAAAATTCAAGACAAATATTTGAAATGATATATTTGGACTACCATTAACCAGGAAACATTAAGTTTGAGTACTTTTAAAACATGATTTTTGCTTGTTGACAAAATTGGGATGATTGATAGGGTTAAATCTCAACTCCACGATATCCCCTACTGCTCTGTTGAATCTGCACCATATCTTACTCTCAATAGTTAGATAACATGATACACAAATTATTATTATTTTTTAAAAAAAAACAGAGTACCTCTTGTCCCAGCTTTATTATTTGAATATGTCCATTGAAAAAGTCAAAATTGATATCAAACTTTTTCATACATTTTTTTAAACTTAAGCATCAAAAGGAAACATTATTATCTGACTAGTCTGACTTTCTATTAACTGAAATCAATCAATTCTAGTTTCTAGATGGCTACTTTATAGTGTACAATGTAGGCCCGAGTTTTTTTGGGGGGGTCGGGGGCTATCATGAATGATGGCGTTTAACGAGTGATAATTAAAATAGGTTGGGCATTTAAAATCTTAAATGCCCAAGTTAATGACGAGATTTAAGGGCCCGTTCGGCTGTTTGGGTTGAATGTTCAAATCCCAATAGTTGTCGATAGTCCGTGATCCCCGACCCCATGTGTGGGCAGCATTTATTTTTGCAAATTGCAATGCTGCACCTATCAAATATCATATCAATTAAATGCCTTTTTTTTTTTCATTATCGTTGATTCAGAGACGGAAAGACTGTGAATCTATTGGTCATTTTTCATCACACCATCGAGCTTAGGGTCTCAATCTCAATACTTCACTTTTTGTATAGTCTATTAAGTATTAACATTGGGTGTTATATGGAAAAGTCCGATAGATTTAGAGGCTTCTTAGGAAAGGGAATATATTTATGCACTCGGAAGAGTCATAATACGTCATTTTTTTGCATAGTCTAACTAATACTGGATAACGTATGGGAAAGTTGTATCGATTTCGAAACCCTTTACGGAGGGGGCCCAATCTCAACACTTCATTGTACGACCAAACATATTGATTAGGATTTTTAAGTCAACTAGGAGGATGGGTGCCCAAGTGGATGGATCGCTCAAACTTCAATTAAAATTTATGGGTGTTTTCTCAAGTCTTATTATCATGTGACATGAGAGAGTGGTCAAAAAACAAGGACCAAGAAAATAGCCCATTATAATCACAACCACTTGCATCAGTTGCGTATACATGGGGTTAATTGGCTAATTAAGGCCCTTGTCTGTGCATTCACATCATGATGATTAAGTTGATTAGAGATCTCGTGGTCTTGTTTGATAAAACTACGTACCTACATATCCCTATAGTTGATAGGTTTTTAAGTAGCCCACGATTGCAGTTTTAGACGTATGGAATTGCTATATCTTCATTATTAACAAAAATGATCCTTTTTTGAGTAAACATTAGTTTAAATAAATAAATTAAATACTTATTTTTCTTAAATAAAGTCTTATAATTAATTTTTATGAATGAAGAAAATCCACATTATGAAAAACCTGTTCTTAAAACTTTATTTCATTAATGAAAACTGGGCAAGTCTATAAAATAAAAAAAAAAAGTAAATAAATTCTTGAATAAGAGTGTCTTACAAAAGAATCATTGTAAGATGAACTCCTTTAGAAGCGGGTTTTTTTAGATTTCGACGTGGATATAATATGTTTTAGAATTTATTTTTTTCCAATTCAGAAGTACTAATCTATACTTTACCTAAAAATGCATTTCATTATAGTTACCACCAAATGAACTTTTGGCCATCCCAATTATCATAAAAGTTACCATAATAACATTTGTAACACATCAAAAATAATTTTATGCAAGACTTACTATTTTTAAAAAAAAAGGAATAAGAGACTACTCTTGTGTATGGGGGTGTCAATGTGTGATGCCTGCCTGTGCATTCATATGCACACTTGATTGGAACGGTTACCAAATACCAAACAATTTTAATGTTGGAGGTTAGAAACGGTTGGTCCAATGGACAACTGGGAGCATGCATGAGCACGATGCATACACTGCAAGCATCCAAGTGCCAATACTCCCAATAAACATTTATTTTTAGATGCTGATATTACATTGCATTTTCATGGCTACATTGGTTTGCTTTATTTCACTTGCGTTTACCAAGTCGTCGTTGCGTTGATGGATTTAGACATATAAAACAGATGTGTCTATCTATTAAACCACTTATTCAGGAGTGTTTATATATATATCAATCTAACTCCTTTTAAAATATGGTTTATTAGAATTTTATTTCAACCTCAAGCTATCACACAGATCGGCCACTTGATTGTTGAATATTTTCTACTATTTTTTCGTTTGGTGTTGATTCTTTTGAGGGATATGTGGGCAATGGTCGAATCAGAAATAGAAAATTGATTTAGCATATATTCCTAAAAGTTATATAAGCAAATCTATTAAAAATAAATGTAAGACAAATACACATCAAAACAAAATATAGGTGACATTCAGATCATGTGCTCCTAGAGTATGTAATAACTTAGTCCCTATTCTTGTCGTTGGTAAATCCCAATTTACCAACCTCAATTAATTTCAACCAACTTCAACTCACTTCACCAACTTTAATTAAAAAAAAAAAAAATACCTGTTTCAACCAATTTCAACCCTATTCCATTATTTTAATCAACTTCTACCCGTCATACAAAAAAAAATCAACTCACTTTAACCAACTTCAACACCTTCAACCAACTTTACCCATTTACCAACTCATATTTCTCAACAAAAAGAACAAGTCTTTACAGTGCGGACGAGGGGTGGAAAAAGAAGCAAAGGAAAGCGAATGATCGATGATGTAAAATGAAACATAGTTTTATTATTATTATTTTTTCATCAACACTAAGCTCAAAAGAGCTAAAGCAAAACCAACATAAGCAACTTACAAGTTACAACCATCTTTAGAAGAAATATTTCACCCAAAAATAGAATCAAACAGGATAATGCTTTGTGTTATTTATTTATTAATTTTGTTATGTTAAAGACGATGCCGAAATGTATAACGCTTTCGCCAAATCCGTTCCCTGGGCCAATGCCGCCACAATTTTGCCCAACCCCCCTTTCCGTCAATCCCCGTCTTTACATGAAGCCCGCCTTTTTGAGGCTCATCTCTGTCTGAGCTTACAATTCTAACTCATGGAAGATCATCTACAGGATTACCTTAGTAAAGCAACATCAAGGTTCTTAGGCTAGTTCCCGGTGAATAGATGACTGTTTTAATTGATGTTGAGACTGTTGACCTG
Source organism: Carnegiea gigantea (assembly GCA_029747015.1). NCBI lineage: Eukaryota > Viridiplantae > Streptophyta > Magnoliopsida > Caryophyllales > Cactaceae > Carnegiea > Carnegiea gigantea. Next base: position 375,905 of record JAKOGI010000300.1, on the reverse strand, counting down.
CATACGTTTATTTGTTTGTGATTTACAGTATCTAAGATGTAGTAACTATTTTTGGCACTGTGTAGTGGCTATTTTATCTTTTTTTTTAAAATTATTGTAAGGGTATGCCCAATTAAATAATAAAAAAACCAACATTGATCCTTATTTAACAAAAAGTAAAAAGACAATATTAATCTGCTCGGGAGTAAATCAAGGTCTTTATCCTAATCATAAGACTTACTCCCACAAGACTCATAGGTGCATAGAATAATTTGCTGGAGTCAGTTGGTTTATCATATCAAATATAAATTGCATGGAATGGTGGATGTGCATAGCCTTATTCTTCGATGCTTCAATTAGCAAGGCGGTATAGACTATCACGAGACTTGTAGCCAATTGACATTTGATCTCGTTCTTTCTTTCACAATGACCCAGGGCCACACTATCGTCACCACTCAAAAAAGCAGGCTCTTACACTAGATTTTATCTACTACGACGTTTGTGTGACTCAACCCTTGCTTTGTTTACTATTAGTATTATATTATATTCATGCCTATTCTCGGAAAATTTGTTTAGGGTCTTAAAGAGTCTCCAATCTCCTGAAATTTTCCCTACACTCGTCAATTATGCTCAGTTGCACACTTAATAACTAAGATTTATCTTCCGGTTCTCATAGATTTCTGATTCCGCTCTAATTTTTTCCGTATTATTCTACAGATAATTGACAATTTCATTGTCAATTTTAATGATACTAAGGGCTCTGACATGGGTTTCATTAACCAAAATCCTCAATCTTTTTTTTTTAAAGAAAAATAATTAGTTAATCAAAAGATCATAGTAAAATCTAACGCAAAATAAACCACTAAAAATTGTCAACATCTCCTATAAGTGCCAAACAGATGGAATGAACATAAAAATTGGACTGTAGCTTGATTTTCTCGATGGATTTGTCTTCCGATTGTAATTATGTGCTAAATAAGTCGATTGTCTCATTACATAATTATTACAGGCTAAATCATTATAAATATAAATCTTAAAAGATAACTGGCCAGCAAACTCATTGATATTAATCCATCCATAGCACACATCGAAGACACTTCCCCTGTACGAGCAACTCAAATGCTTCGTTGATATCATCAAACTTCATTTCGTGGGTTACAAACTCATCAAGACGAAGTTCCTATTCCCACAACATGCATAGAGAATGTAAACAACTATTCAATTAGTACAATAATTTGTATAATTAAGAGGGTATTAGTATAATTAATCTACTCAGTAGTCATTACCTTGTCCAAATAACGTTTAGCGAGGATGGGCACGTCAGATTTGGGCTTAAGGCCTCCAAACAAGGTCCCTGTTAAGGTTTTTCCACTATGCAAAACATCGTTGGAACTTAGGCTCAATTGTGAACCGGGCTTTGCGACACCAAGCACCACTGTTTTGCCCCAACCCTGCAAATCAATTTTAAGCAAATCTGAACTATTTTTAAAATTGACAAGAAACTAACCCGTTTATTAAATAGATCGATTCAATCCGACCTGTTTTCCAATGCAAATTTTTTTTTTCCCCAAAGAAAGTACGGAGAAAGGGAAAGAAAAAAGACCTTTCGACAAGAAGCGAAAGCTTCCTGAATCAAAGACACCATGCCAACACATTCAAAGCAATAATCCGCACCACCATCCGTCATGTCTTTTATAACCTGTACATTAAAAAAAGAAGACGATTTCATAAATTTTAATCACGACTTAACACATTTTAAGTCTAAAAGAAGAGAAGAAGGCCAAGACCTCGCTCACGGTTTTGTCCCCGCAACTTTGTGAGTTAACAAAATCTGTCACTCCAAACTTTTTTCCTGTAAAAATGAAAAATTCAATTTAAATTCCACAATTTCCCTCATGCCAAACTGGTTTACCAAAATGTAAAAAACATATAAGCTAAGGATTAAAAAACTAATTACCGGTTTCAAATTTTTCTGGATTTATATCCACCGCAATGATTTTACTGGCTCCACAAAGTCTTGCTCCCTCCGCAACCTTTCAAAATCAGAAGAAATGAAAAGGTGTATAAAATTTAAATATCCATGATTAATTAAATATTATAATATGTTTGGTAGAGAATAATATACTTAACACAATCAATATAAGAAAATTATTACAACGATTTTTTACTATTAATTACATTGCATTGTACAGTATTAAATAGAATGGCAGGAGAAAATAAAAATGATTAGATTAGCATAAGTATGATGTGGTGTTTAACTTTACCGCTAGTCCAATGGAACCCAGACCGAAGATAGCAACAGTTGATCCAGGTTCTACATTTGCCGTTTTCCAAGCTGCACCTACACCTGCATTACTACATTGATTATTTAAAAATTCTAAGAAAACGTCGTCGCTTTGGCCGAGTGGTTAAGGCGTGTGCCTGCTAAGTACATGGGGTTTCCCCGCGAGAGTTCGAATCTCTCAGGCGCCGCTATCTCTCCCCCCCCCCCCCCTCCAAATCCAAAAGTCTGAAGAAAAAGGACAGGATCACTGTAAAAGAGGTTATTGATATATCTCTCGATATGCATAAAGGAATGCAACAAATTAGAGAGAATGATCTACCCTATATATGATCTCCCAAACACGGAGAACCTTGCTACCATATTATAGCAAGTGAGGTTATTTACATTAGACTGTAAACTACGAGCTCCGTAATTAAAAGAAGTAAACATACTCTAGCGAATTTGGAGTTGCAATTTACTTCAATATACAATAACCTCAAGCAACAAAAAGAACTTAAAAAATTGGCATAGGAGAAGATAAAGGGAAATCATCACCTGTGGAAGCCCCACAACTGAGGAGGCAGGCACGGTTGGGAGGAACAGAAGGGTCGATTTTGGTGACATGAGCAACGTCAATGACAGTATACTGACTGAAGCTGGAGACGAACAAGAAATGGAAGAGAGTTTGGCCATTCAAGTCAGTGAATCTACTGGTGTCGTCTCTGGGCATCCAAGGGGACACACTGAAGGGGAACTTTGAACACAGGTTGCTCTTTGTGGACTTGCAATCTCTGCATTCTCCACAGTCTGCTAAGAATATTGGCACTACAAAATCTCCTCCGGCAAACTCTTTCACTCCCTCTCCCACACTCTCCACCACCCTACATATATATATGTTGGCAAAATTGTTGTTAGTAGCCAAAATATATTCTCACATTTCAAGCCTTCAGTGTAGATTTGTGCCAATTTGATTTCATGTATCTGGTACAATAGGTTGTTCAAGTCAAGTTTGATCCGAGTTAATTTCGCTTGGATCCGTTCGAGTTAAAGGAATATCAAGTTGAGTTTGGTTCGATTTGAGAGCCAATAATTCATGCTTAAGCTAGTCAAAATGATCATATTGCCTAAGTTGGAGTAGCTTTCAGTTGAGCATATTTTTGGGTCCATACAACTAGCCTAACTTCTCCAAGTCTATACATAGCAGCCACTTGTTCAGAGTTGGTAGGTAGATCCTAAGTTTTGGTTTAAGCCAGTTTGACTTTTGTTATATTATGATGAGAAATAATTAATAAAGAATAGTAAGGAGCTGTAAAAAATGACAAGCAACTGTAATATATGTGTAAAACATAAGTAAGAAACAGTAAGTATCGATAAGAAATAGTAAGCAACGGTAAAAACTACCCATAAATATTATATTTCAAGTGTAACAAACAAACCTTATGTTATAGATATTGTTCATTTCAAAGTCCTATTAGTGAATGAGTGTTTCTTTCAACAATACCTTCCGCAATAACATCAAAAATATCATGATAGACGAATAGCAGTATTATATTAACCTGATCCAAGGACATAACTTGTCTTTTTTAAAAAAGAAAATGAGTACATAACATTAGTTTTTTATATTTGGTCTTGGCCCTCTTGGATGCATTTAGTTAGTAGAACTCGTACTCATCTCACTAAAACAATAGACATTTAGATCCGAAAGGGCGACAGATTAGAATTGGTCAAAAAAAGACAAAATAAGAGGATGAGTACTGAAAAGCCCTTACCCAACTGCTTCGTGACCAAATATTCTTGGATAGCATGCCGGTGGACCCTTGAAAGGAAGAGTAATTAGATCATCATTACATAAGTAACTTTTAAATCTTTGCTATGTAGGATTTATTTTAAAATTTTAGCTAAAATATTTGTTAAAAATACTATAATTAATTTTATAATTTAAATTTTTAAAAATAATAGTATTCATATATTTGTAATTTATTTTTTTATTGAAATAATTGAGAAAATATCATTTATTATGATGACTTTAAATCACATATTATTTTTATTTTTATTTTTAAATAAAATCTTAATAAATAATTAACAGAACACGTACTACGATCGCAATATTCAAATTCACTTTTATATACATATATATATATATGAGATACTGTGTTTGTCTTTCCCACCTACCCACCCACATATAAAGTCTTTTTCTGTTGCATTCTTATTCTTTTTCCCCTTTTTTTGGGGTGGATTGATGATTTAAGATCTTTATTGATGTTTTAAGATGATCCGATTTACATAAGCGAATCCACTTGGGCCTAACTAAACTAGACTGGTAACCGAATCAGATTGGAAGAACACGATGTAATTAATCGATATATATACTACTGTCTAATTGAAAGCACACTTTATAAATTACAAATGTATTGTTTTAGAATTAAACGAACCGAAAGTTGCAGTGTTGTGTAAAGCACCTTTAATTTCCAAAAAGTGATGTCGCTGTAACAGAGAGAAGTGCAGATGATTTTGACCCTGACTTCGCCAGCCTTTGGCGGCGCCACCATCACCTCTTCTATCACCAACGGCTCACCCGCCTCTCTTGCTATTGCAGCTGCAAAAGTACGCACCGTTTCAGCTGTCAGCCCAACCGAAACGCAGCGTTTCAAAAGCAAGCCAAAAAAAAAAAAAGTCCAGAACAACCAAGTACCTTTGCAGCAAATGGGTTTCCCTGCTGTGGCGGTGGCGGTGGCGGTGGTGGTGGTGGTGGTGGCGGCGTTGGCGGTGGAGTCCTTGTCTGCCATCTCTTTCTCTCAAATGTGTGATAGCAAGATGATGGGAAGATATAAATATAAACTAAAAAGTCCAAGGTGAGAAAGATTTTAAAGCTTCTTTCTCTTACAATGACCCAAAATGAGTCCAAAACAGTAAAGTGTTTCTCAATGATGTATTCTTGAACAGATGTGTCAGGCTCACCCACCTAATTGGGCCATACCCATTACGCAAATTTTTCTCAATTTTACTCTGCTCTCGTCCCTCTTTCCGACAATTTGGTTGTCCATTAATAGTAGCTGGATTTGCGTTTGTCCTATTAACTGGAAGGTAAATTTTATTGTGCTCCGATTCAAGGTCCAATGCGTAGGGCTTCAGCTATTGGAACTGGGCTTGGGTCAGATTCTAGGGTCCCATTCAGCTTGAAGGCTTGGTTTTTTACCGCAGGGCATAGACTATAACAACCACAGCGAGAAAGGATGGACGTTTTCTTGCGAACAGGATCTTACACGCTCATCGCAGACGACAAAAAATAAGAGTCCTGCTTAAGCTCCTGTCCAGTAAAATTAGTTGTTTAGATAGTGGATCGTAATTCTTACAGCAGATAATAATTTAGGTTGTTGATAATATTTCTAATTTAACCGTTAGTAGATGGCTGTTTAGATAAACGGCTGAAATAAACGTATTCGGTGAATTTAAATGTTGGGTTAACTGATTAATGTAAATTAACACAAAATGATATCGATAATTTCCAAATATAAAATTTCTAAAGGATATTTTTTTTCCCAAAAAAATAAAACGTTACTTCTAAATGTCAAAAGCTAATACCGTTAGCTTTTCAGAAATGCTGTTTATAACGCTACTTGAAATGGTAGTCAAAATACTTTATTACCGAACATTAAAAATTGATTTGTTAGTATATTGATTTGATCAAAATATTAAACGCTACTCAAAATGTTATTACTGAATACAAGCTAAGTCTTTCACTCTGGAAGTGAAAAATATTTAAGGACTTGGACAGATTATCCGAAGAATTTATTTAGAAATCGAGAACCATCAAATGTGCTCTCTGCTTCAAAAAATCAAATTTTGGTGTATTTTGTGTTTATGAAGTGTAGAGGCTTATTAACAATAATTTCTAAAAGATTTACCAATTGTATTGGTTGACACCCAACTAGACTCAAAATTTGTAGCTATGCTCATACCTTTCTAATTGATAAAAGCTATAATAAATTTCTCAAACCCCAATGCATTATGATTATGAGCCTAACCCACAGCATTTACTTGTGAATTGTGATGTTATGTACCTTGTTCCCTTTTGGATCAATACAAGTTCAACTAGTAATTAGCATTATGAAAGCAATGCCAGAAAAAGGTTTTTTTTTTTTTTGGAGGGGGTTTAATGCCAAGTATCCTCTAACTTGGATTACTTTTGATAAATTAGACATCTTCAACAGTAAAGCTAAAATCAATACTAAAGTAGTAAAGTTTCTTGTCCATTATGCTCCCCCCGGAAAAAAAGTTCTTCGTTCATTGTACGCCATGATTATAAGTTCGGAAGCTACTTACCCTCATCCGGCTGAACAATGTCACATCTAATATTCATGATATCACAAAAATACTGCATGCAGTCAACTTTAAAGTTTCTTTCTAATTATTAAGGTCCTGTTTGGATTAGAAAAATTTTTGTAGAAAAAAATGCGAAGGAAAAAAAGCTTGGAGTAAAAAAAATGGGTAGAAAATCAACTTTTTCCCCCTATCTTTGGTATGAAGGAAAACAAATGAAAAAATCAAGTGGAAATTTAAAAAAATACTTTCAACGGGTTGCACCAGATAACCAGCTTTGCAGCCCTTCCTTAACCCTTCCCTCTCCTCCGCCTCTCTCCGCCTTCCCCATTCATTATACAGAGAAGAACCCTTAGCATGTTCAATCAAATTCCCATGGATTTAGTGGAAAGAAAAATTTTTGGAAAAATAACTTTTTTTCTTGTGATTGGTTTAGAGAAAATTATAAAGAAAAAAATATGGAGAAAAACTAGGTGAAAAAATTGTTAAAAATAAGTGATAAAATTTTCCCTATAACATTATAAGGAAAGTTCGAGGAAAGTTCCTAGAAGACTCTCTCTCACATTAGCCCTCCTCACAAGACTGTCTCTCTCATTAGCCCTCCTCAAATGATGACAACTGTTCAATTTCATCACCATCGCCATTCACCATCTCTCATCGTTGTTCGATCTCGACAGGCTTCATGCAACCATCGGTCCATCACCCAATAAGTCTTGCCCTCTCTCTGTCTCTCTCTCTTTCTGTCTCTCTTTCTCTCCCTCTCTTTTGCTTTCTCGCTCTCTCTAACGGTCATCTGTATGACTATCTCGCAGGTTAGATATGGTTTGTTGAACTTTGGGTGTGGAACTTGGAATTCAGCACTTGAAAGTTTCTACCATGGTGATCGTGGATATGTTCTGTTTTAGTTAATTTAGTCATTGTGAAGGGCTGTAAATAAGCAGGTTGACATGCCCATGAATTGTGGTTGATATGCCCATGAATATTGGAGGATGCTATGTTGTGTTTCATGCTCTATTGCAATTAACTAATTCTTCATGGGTTTTGATTGTTGTTCGCTAGTTGAGTTGGTTGTATTCAATGTTAAAAAATTAAGTGGGTCAAATGGGTTAAACAGGTAAGTGGGTATCTGATTTTGACCGGTTTAACTTAAATGGGTAATCATATTAAGTCAGAATCAGATTGACCCTTTTAAATATTAAATGATTTTAGGTTGGATTTTTCAACTCGTTTATTGAAACGCCAAGTTCGGGTTAAAGAGTTTCCAACCCGTTTAATTTAACCCATTAGTTGGTAATAATCGGATTTATTGATATCTTATTGAGATATAACTTATTCGCTAAGTCATAAGTGAATTTATCATATCAAATATAAGTTGGACAAAAATTGTTAAGAGGCGTAACACGTAATGCTTGGTCAATTATTCCATGCTATAATCAATAAGCTAGTATGAAATGTCATAAGACCTGTAGCCTTGTAACTAAACGACTGACCATATTGTTCTTTGTTTTGCAATGACCTAATGTTGAATTATGTGACAGTTAGATGTTAAAAGTGACTTACACTTTTATTCACCGGACATGTTCATCCTTTCAAAAAATTTGTATATGATCTCAAACGAGTTTCTCAAGCTTGATTTATATAGATCAATTGTTTATTTTTGTTTATTTTTTTTACTTAGTTTTGGTTTCAGTGCTACATACTTTCAATTTTTATCTGTTGATCCAACTGATAAGTCCTTATTGCTTTTCATATATATGTGTTAGTTAAAATATTCACTACTAATTCCTGTACTTTGCTCTATTTGTAGCAGATAAAGGTGTATAAAAATACGTCTTAACTACAAAATTAATCTTCTCATGAAAAAACATTCAATATAAAATTAATTAACATTAACAAGTTCAAACTTCAAACAAAGAGTAAATGAATTGCTTAACGTAATCCCTTGCTTTCTCAAACTAGATGGAGAAGTATTTTTATTGAAGGTACATGCCAAATCATTATTAATTATATAAGGCAAAAAAATATTTGACTGGTAAGCTCGTAGATTAATCCATCCATAACACGCATCGAAGGCACTTGCCCTGTATGAGCAATTCAAATGCTTCGTTGATATCATCAAACTTCATTTCGTGGCTTACAAACTCATCAAGTTGTAGTTCCTGTTCATTGCAAAACGCATAAAGTTTGTGAACAAATATTCAATTAGCAGCATGTTTTGTTGGAGTTTGATGGTAATTAAGAAGATATTAGTTTAACTAAATTTAAGATTTAAGGATTACCTTGTCCATGTAGCGTTTAACGAGCACAGGAATATCACGTTTGGGCTTAAGACCTCCAAACAAAGTTCCTATTAGGGTTTTCCCGCTACACAAAACATCCATGGAATCGAGTCTCATCTCAGAACCTGGCTTTGCGAGGCCTATCACCACCGTTTTCCCCCAACCCTACTCATCATCAAATACGAAAAATTAACCCAGAAGGAATTTTTTTAAAGTAATCAAATTTTACTGTGTGTATTGAAGTGTTTTCAAAGAGGGCAAAAATAACTTAGGTTATGTTCTCTTCGACTTATTCTATTGGAATTTATTCTGAACTGAACTTATCTAACTTTATTTTGAACTTATTTGCTAAACTTATCGTGAATTTATTCCGAATTTATGTATTAAACTTATTCTCAACATTATTAAGAACAAATTTCTGAACTTATTTGTTGAATTTATTTTGAATTTATTTGTAGAACTTATTTTGAACTTATTATGAACTGATTCTAAACTGAATTTATCTGAACTTATTCTTCAAAAAATAAATAGAAGAAAACAGGGTTTGGAAGGGGGGAAAATCGCACCTTTCGACATGAAGCATAAGCTTCCTCCATTAAGGATACCATGCCAACACATTCGAAACAATAATCTGCGCCACCATCGGTCATCTCATTTATAACCTGCACAAATTAGCACGTCGAAGGATGTCATTGTTAGTTTTCTTCATGACTTGCACAATTTTCAAGTTTCAAGTGTAAAAAAGAAGCAGCAGTCAAGACCTGGCTCACAGTTTTATCCCCACAACTTTCTGGGTTAATGAAGTCTGTGACGCCAAACTTCTTTCCTACATCAATATCAAAACAGAAAACCTAAATTTCAAAATCAAAATTTATTCTTCCCTTGAGAAAAGTCACTTTACAAAATATGAAAAACATACAAGTCACGTATAAAAAAATATATATATAAGCACCAGTTTCAAATTTTTCGTGATTTATGTCCACCGCGATGATTTTACTTGCCCCACACAGCCTTGCTCCTTCGGCAACCTTTTGATATCACAAGAAAAGCATAGGTATATGAATTTTCAAGAGCAAAGAAATCTTATTGCGTGTTCGATATAGAGTGAAATAAAAAATCGCACAGTATATGTAAATAGAGTAAGAAAATTTACAAATATTAATTTTTACTATTAATTACATATTTGATTACATGACGTACATTGCATCCTATTAAACAGAGTATGTTGTGGACCGTGAAAATAAAAATCTAAATTAGTAATTTAATATCGTATAATGTGTCGTCGATCTTCGGCTTACCGCTAGTCCAATGGAACCAAGACCGAAAATAGCAACAGTTGACCCAGGCTCCACATTTGCCGTTCTCCAAGCTGCACCTACACCTGCATGATTGGTTGGAAGAAATTACCTTCGATGAAAATAAGCTTAAATGATCCAAACCTCAACTATTGCCTGGTTGATTGTTCACATGTTACCGTCCTTCATATATGCCAACATTGCTAGCGGCTTACGCGACAATTCTGTACGTTGTCGCTTTGGCCAATAGGTTAAGGTGTGCACCTATTAAATTAGACATGGAAACACACGATAGAATTGAATGGTACTTCATTTTAAAGTGCCTTCAAGAAATGTGCTGAGTATCGAGGATTAGCCTCGTGCAACACTCCCAATTTTATATAATACGATATGCACATAGCTTCGTATTTCTATGTAATAATCTAGGCAGAGTAGGCATGGAGAGCCTCGCCACTTATTGGAGCAAGAAAGGTTATTTATGTGATTATGTTAGACTCCACAATAACTACATGTAACGGCACTCCAGTGAAGCAACCTGCTTCAATAGATCGATCAACTATAGTCTAAAACTGAAAAAATTGCCATAAGAGTAGATAAAAGGCAAAATCATCACCTGTGGAGACCCCACAACTGAGGAGGCAGGCGCGGTTGGGAGGAAGAGCGGAGTCGATTTTAGTGAGAAAAGCAACATCAACAACAGTGTACTGACTGAAGCTTGAAACGAACAAGAAATGAAAGAGAGTTTGGCCGTTCAAGTCAGTAAATCTGCTTGTATTGTCTCTAGGCATCCAAGGAGAAGTACTGAAAGGGAATTTTGAACACAGATTGCTCTTTGTCGACTTGCAGTCTTTGCATTCTCCACAGTCTGCTAAGTACACTGGCACCACATAATCTCCTTCCGCTACCTCTTCCACTCCCTCTCCCACGCTCTCCACAACCCTGTACATATGCTGATCAAGTCAAAGTCGTAAAATTGTGCTATTTTGAGTTTTCAATTTGAGTGCAATTTCCTGTCATATATTAGTTAACTATTTGAATGTGCTACCTAGTTTTCCCCCCCAGTCTAACTACTACTATAGTTAGGGCATGTTCTTTTCGTAGGTAAATTAGGGTGGGTAAAAGGGTGAAATAGGTTGAAGTGGGTTGAAATAGATTAAAATAGTGGAAGTGAGTTGAAGTAAGTTACAGTGGGTTGAAGTAGGTTGAAGTAGATTGAAGTGGGTTGAGGTTGATATTTTAGAATTGACCCACGAAAAGAACAGGGTCTTACTTGTTATATGTCAACCAGGGAAATATACAGATCTTATGATTAAGGTTCTTGTGAAGTTGATTTTGATCATATTACACTTGGGTTAACAGAATCTTAAGCCAATTGTTTAAACAACTAAGCTATGCATATAGTCAAGTGAGATTCCAAACTAAAATCAATTTACAATCGATGGAGTAATTCATTAGACATATAAATATGCTCTAAATCTCTTAAAATTTTATTGTGAGACGACTCCAGTCCTGCCCACTGCTTTCTAATAATAGCTAGCTAATTACATTGTTGTACGAATATCCCGTTATTGAATTTGTCGGAAAAAGTAAGGACAAAAGTTGAGAAACAATTCTAGTATTTTCAAGCATTTACCATACCTTTCTACAAATTTTTTTTTTTTAAAGAAAAGGCAATTGACCATACCAAGTCTTTTTTTTTTTTTTTGGGTTTGTGAATGGATGGTTGTTCTTTACAGGTTTTTTTTTTTTTTTGGGGTTGTGAATGGATGGTTGTTCTTTACAGGGTTTTTTTTTTTTTTTTTGGGGGTTTGTTGGGGGGGGGGGGTGGGGGGAGAGCCCAATATATCATCAACGTGCAGTCTTGTGATACGTTACAAAGAAAGTCAGTATGAATACAAATGAAATGGCTTTACCCAACAGCCTCGTGACCCAATATTCTTGGATAGCATGCCGGCGGATCCTTGAAAGCAAGACAACATAAACAGTCAGTAGTTTTTATCCCACTTAATTCTTTCTTTTTAAGTGATGTACACATAACTATATTGCAAAAAATTAGGTCACTTAAAAGCAAAAACAATAAGGGCAAGAAGAAGAAAATTCAATAAATGTAAATTCCCTAAACAAATTTCCTTTAATAACATTTTTATTTTGCTATACACAAACAGCTAAATTTTAATGGTGATATACTAATCAAAACAATCGTCTACTCTGCAAACCATTATTCGATACCGAAAAACTAATTTTGCTAAAAAAGGCATAATTTTTTCAAAAAAAGGAAAAACCTTGTATAAAATTAGCTTATTATGCAGTTTGCATGCAGGAAAATTTATTTATATAAAAAAAACCCCTTTGCTTCCTTAGAAAATTTTGAGGATTTTGTTTTTTTTTTGGGGGGGGGGTTAATGGGAGCTAGAATGAGTTTTGAAAAGCACTTGTTGGAAAAAGCTTGAAATAATTATGAGTTAGTAATTACTCCTTCTGTCTTAAAAAATATGTAATTTAGTTTTTTTAATACGAAAGTGAAAATAGTATGCACACCTTTAATTTCCATACAGTGACATCCGTGTGACAGAGGGAAGTGCAGATGATCTTGATCCTGACTTCATGAGCCTTTGGCGGCGCCACTATCACCTCCTCCATCACCAACGGCTGTCCCGGTTCTCTGGCTATCGCCGCTGCACCGTTTCAACTGTCAGCCCAAACAAAACGCATCGATCGATTCTAAAACAAGCAAAGAACTTGACTAAGTTGATCACCTACCTTTGCAGCGAATGGGTCTCCCTGCTGTTGTGCTTGTGCAGCTCTTCTCCGCCATCTCTGATTTTCCGAGTTATCGGTAATGGCAATAATACAATCCAACGGCCACACTAATTAAAAGGAGTCCGAAGGATTATAGGGGGTTTTATGTCATTTGCCTGACAAGTGGCTAAAATGAATTAATTTTTCAGAGGCTGATAATGGCCATTGACCACATGACCTGTCGGGGCATTTGTTTGTATTGATGCCTTAAATTTTTATTCAATTCCCAATTGCTGTATATTTTGGTCCAAGGGTTTGATGAGTCATAAGCGGCGGCCAGGGTCACAGGTCAGATTGGGCGGTGGTCACCATCGATGGCGTAGCGGCTGGTACATACTAAGGGTATTTTCAGTTTGAGTGCTGTTTTTTGAAATTTAAATTTGTCATAATACCAGTATAAGTTTCATATTTTTAAAATTTAGATTCTGCCGATCGATGAAATTCATTCTAACATAATTGAATTAAATATTTTTTATGGATCCCACCATTGAACATATTTTATTAGTTTTATTGTTTTAATTTTGTGTTTGTAATTTGACTTAATAACTTGAATGAATTATTTTTATTGTTCGAATGAAGGAATATTTATTTTTTACCCGAAAAAATGTTTAACTTTTTTTTAAATTTTCTAGAAATTGATCAGTTAATTTTTTGTGATTGAACATTTAAAAAAGAAATTTAAAAATCAATATAATGTGAAGGATCGATACTTTAAAAAATGCAACACGGAGGTCTAATATTTTTTTTAAAAAGTACCAGACGAAGGCTCGATAATTTTAAGAAAATACAATCCAAAAGATCCATAGGTGTATTTATAACAATTTTTTTTAGCCAAAAAAAAATTAAGGGAAATAGCCTATTTTCCCTGACGGCATAAATCCCATAAAATCCAAAACTGGACTGTACAACGACTCTCTTCCTGATTTTTTTCTTTTTTTTAAATCTCGCATAAAACGCAGCACATGGTGTTTTGGAGCAGTATAAAACGCATCGTTTCAATGCAGAAATGGACACCAAAAAAAAAATACTTGTGGGGGAGACCGTGTATGCATATCAGGCGCATTGACATGCACGCTGTGGGAAAAGCAGGTGACACACGGGCCCACCAAATGCCACGGGTGTCATGGGCTACAGATGCCTAAGTACTGGCACCAATTTGCTGGCAGAAGATGAACTGACACATCATTGACGTACCGATGACCCATGGGTATATTTGCGACACCTGTAAAGCAACTACAATATAAGGCTCGCGGGTCAAAAATTTGACACGGCCTAGGCAACAACATGCATAAGTGATCCGTTTCGCTCGCTCCACAGTCCACCTCACGGCCGTGATCTGGCCCCCCCACACATTTTCTCTCTCTTTTTTTTGCCAACTAAGCCCTTAAAAATTTAAAACTCAATAATGTATGAGTGGTGAGATCTATAAAATACTATTTTGTTTCATAATCCAAGTTGGTGATCTAGAATGCACAAAAGAGAGAAAAAGTTGGTTTATGAGATAATGTGGAAGGTGTGAGCTCCCACTTGTGATCCACAACTATGAATCACCATTACATATGCCCTTACATGTGTTCACTCCCCTGGCTAAACCTAGACCTATCGGGCATGTATCAATTATCGAATCAACTAAAAAAAAGTCTAATTCATATTTCTAAGAATAATATTCATTTCCAGTAATACATAGTAAATATATGTTAAATATGAAATACATAAAAAAATACATCCTAAAAAGATCTAAAAATAATATATTAGACTAACAATCTTTTTAGCTTTTTTCCTTTGGTTAGAAATATTTAATAAAATGTCAAGTATCTGCTTGACAGCACTTCATAAATTTTATCATATTCATAAAAACCACAATATAATAAATACATCGTATACAGTATCTTATTGAGTACAAAATCAATCAAGTGTATATGAAAATGAAATGATCCAACTGCATTAATATGAAATATATTAAGTGAAATCCTCTCTCCAAATACGATTATTCATCGAATTCCTCTGACAACAACAAAAAAAATTCTCTGATCCAACTATTTTTTCAAATGCCCAAAATATTAATTTATAAGGTAACCCAGCTCCATAAACCACCCGAAAAAAAACATGGAGAGGGCTGGGGTAAAAAAAAAAAAAAAAGTAGACTTGAAGACTATTAATCGGGGAACCAATCGAAGGGCGCTAATGCACACAACTGACACAAGCAACTCGCTGCCTGCACTATTAGTGACGAAATCGATGGCTGCTTCTAGAAAAATCAAAACTTTCACCGCTTCACAACTGTGGCCAATAATAAACAACTAAAAACTCTCCCACTATCAAAAAGGAGGGGTCACAATAGGCCATTCTTCCGCGAAAGCCTCACAAAAAATCGGCTTCGAGGAGGGAGAAGGATCTGTTTAGGAGAATAGTAAGTTAGAAAAGTAAGAGTAAACATGAATAAATATGAATATAAGTAAGTAAGAATAAATAAGAGTAAGTTACTTATCCTTATTTGAGAATTTAAGGGAGCAAGTACTTATCCTTATTTAAAATAATATATATGAGAGTAAATAAGAGTAAATAAATGAATTGACACAAAATAGATTAAAATATATTATACTTATATTTATAGGGCAAAATAAGTAAAATTACCCTCCCTACTCCTTGCTTACTCATCCTTACATCCCGAATTGGATAGTAAGAAAATGGGGGGAAATGGGAGTAGGGAAAAGTAAGAGTTACTCCTCCATGCCCCTCCTTATGATTCATTCGGGAGGAGAGTAAGTTAGAGTGGTAAGAGTAAGGAGGAGTATGAGTAAGGAATAGTACATAAGAATACGTTGTTTACCCTTATTTGAGAGTTTATGGAAAGTAAGGACTAACCTTCATTTGAAAGAATAGAATAGTAAATAAGAGTAAGTGAAATGAGTGACACATATGTCCTCACTAAATAAATTAAAATATATTACATTTAGATTTGGTGGGATAAATATGTAAACTACTCATTCCTTACCCCTCCTTACTCCTCCTTATACTTCATTTTGGAGTGTAAGAAAATGGAGGGTTATAAGGATAAGGAAGGCTAATAGTTATTCTTCATAGCTCCTCCTTACCCTTATTTTCTTACTCTCAAATATGGATAAATCAGAGTATTTACTCTCCCTTACTTCCATTTACTCCTCCCTACTCCTCATCCAAACAGACCCTTTCTCTCCTCTTGCTACTCCCAAACAAAGGTAAGGATGAGTATCTATTCTTCCTAACTCCTCCTTACTGTCCTCTACTCCCTATGCAAACATACCTTAAGGGATATTTTGATACAATGCGACCCTGAAATAACAACATAATTTCAACCAATCCGTCTTTGTAATATTTTATATAAAATACTAGTCAAAATTCTAGTTGATAAAATGCGATCTGTTTTATAGCGTATCTTTCATCCGCCCTAGAGTGCTTTTGTTCCTGATTGGGCAATACATGATAATATTTTGATTGCTCATGAGATTATGAACAAGTTTAGACATTTCAAATGAGAAAAGGGCTACGTCACCTTAAAATTAAATATGGAAAAAGCTTACATTAGAATCGAATGGGATTTTCTGTTAAGTTATCTACAACAATTAGGCTCCTGTGGTACTTGGATTAGATGGAGAAAAGAACACATTTCAATGGTATCTTATTTGCTTATTATTAATGATAAACCAAGTGGCTTTTTCAAGCCATCTAGAGGATTACGCTAGGGGGATCCTCTGTCTCATTACCTATTTATCATATGTTTGGATGCCCTTACGCGTAGGTTACATGTTCGATCGCTCAATGACAAGTCGATAATAAGGATTAAAATAGCATCAACTGCCACAATAATACCATGTTTTCTCTTTAGAGATGATAGTCTCCGCTTCTGTAGAGTTATTTCCGAAGTTTGCCAAAAATTGAAAAATATTCTCAATACCTTTTGCACCATCAGGGCAATTGATTAATTTTCAGATGTCTAACATTGTGTTCAACAAGATCACATGATTGCTTCATAAGCAAATTGTGGGTGATATATTTAATATTCCACATAGTTCGCCGACAGGTAAATACGGAATACCTGTGGTGTTCTATCTTTTAGGGTTGCCCATTGCTGATCTATTCCAAAACCTTGCTAGTAAAGCCAACTCCGAACTTGATAGTTGGAAGGCCATATGTTTTTCCAAAGCCCGTAGAGTTGTGCTAATTCAGTCCAACCTTGAAGCTTTACCGAGCCATACAATGGCCATGTTTGACAAAGAGCTTTTTGGGTGCAAAAAGAGCTTTTTGGGGGTATTAGTTGTTTGACTCTGGTCAAAAAGCTCTTTGGGATGTTTGGTTGATTAGCTTTTTAGATTAACTTTTTTTACCCAAAAAGCTCTGTTACAAAAAATTCTTTGGGATAACTTTTTCAAAGAGCTTTTTAATATTTACTATTATAATGATCATTCTAACCTCATAATTTGGACAAATTTATATTACATGTCATTCACAAATGATATTCCCGAATGCTGGATGCTTATGCTTTAAATTTTTCAATTTAATTTTTATCTTTTTTGGGACAAGAGTTGTGAATGGTCATGATGTTGAAGATAATGCTTTTAATTTTAATGCTTTCTTAATTTAACAAATAATTTATGTTAGTTAGTCTTACATGATATATAAATATTTTTTATATCACATAATTTCAATTGCTATTATTTAACATTAAAAATATATTTTGATAATAAGTACTAAAATTAGGAAAAAGTATAAATATAATTTTATATATCACATAAGTCTTAATTCACAATTCATATCAAAAAGAAAAATAAATATCCAATGAAAAATTGTTTTGTTAGAAAAATAATGAAATTGAGTAATGGGCATAAGTGGAATTTTATCAAATAACTTTGTTAGAAACAGCTAATTTCACCAAACATTTTTTTCACAAACAGCTACTGCAATCAGCTAAGTCAAACAGTTAACACAATCAGCTAATAGCTAACAGCTTATTGCTAAATAGGGCCAATGTAGTGTTTTAAACTTCTCGGTAATTTAACGACAAAAATTAGACCAAATGAACCGTGATTTTTTTGGGAACCTCTAAAAAATGATTGCTTTATCGAAAAACTTTGGAGGTTTAGGTCTCCGAAAAACCATGGAAGTAAATACAACCTCAAATTGGCATGGAAAATTATTACCAAGTCAGATAATTTTTGGGCACAACAAATGCGAGTGAAATATGGCTCTTCTGACGGATTCTTGGATTATAAATCAAAACAATTAGATTCTTGGGCATGAAAGTCCCTTCTCTAGCTTAGGCATTTCATTAAACAAGGCATTCGTTCGAAAGTTGGGAATACTAAGAGTGTAAGATCACCAATTTCTGAACAGATTCTTAGTGTGCGGAGTTTCTAATCTAAGCCCAGACCTTAACAGTGGCCAATGTTAAGGTTAGTGAATTTATAACTCCATAAAGCTGTAGGATTTTCTCAAATTAAGGCACTTTTACTGAATGATTTAGTTCAACTTATCCGAGGTATCCCTATACCTTACACAGAGGTTATGGATTCCTTTTGTTGGGGTTTTACAGGTAGTGGTGATTTATCTACGAACTCTGCTACTTGGAAGGCCCGTGACAGTCTCTCTAAGGAGCAACCTATATGGTAATGTGATTGGATCTGAAAATTAGTTGTGATGCCGAAAATCAAAATCTTCTTGTGGCAATTGTGTCATAATGCTTTGCCTTCATGTGATACATTGCTTCATCGAGGAATCCAACTGCATCCTATATATCTGACCAATCGTAACGATCTAGAAGATCCATACCATATATTTCTCCATTGCTTCATGACACTTAAAGTTTAGGATATGGCTATTGGACAACAGTGGATTCCAAATCTTTCATTCTCTTATTCTCCTTCTTCACTCCGGGAAGAACTACATTTGCTAGTTTGCAATCATTTCCCCCATTTTTCTCAGGTTGCATTACTCTTATGGAGTACCTGGAAATCTCGTAATGCCTTCATGGTTAGAAATGAAATACCAGCACCGATGGGGACCTTACTATGTGCAAAGCATAGTTGGACAAAATGGAAATTACGAACTTCAACCTCTTCATTTCCGTCATCTTCTCCACCATTTTCTTCCCACCACCTTCATCGTCATTCAAAGAACATTCAACTAATTAGGTGGAAGTTACCATTAGGGGGATTCATCAAAATTAACTTTGACAGATCCAAATCTTCAGCGCACAATGGCAGACTTCGTTATTTGGTAGCTGGCAACGAGGTTTCATCATGTTTGGTTTCCGCGTTATGGAACAAGCCTCGATGAGATATCGAATTAAGGTCGCTCCACAAGTCGGCTTCCGCACGATTACAGTTGAAGACAATAATCAGATTGCTATCAAAGCGATGCAAATGCATAGTAGTACACCTTGGCAAATGGCTCCTATCATTACAGACATTAGGAACATGATTTCCAGCCATGAGTCTATCTCATTTATCGTGAGAGTAATATGGCAGCAGATTGGATGACCAAATATATTTTTCACTTATATATACTTCTGTTTCTATTTTTTCGTCTCCACCTTGTCGAGATTTTCTTTTTTTTCTTATTGATGATAATGCGGATAGAACCCTTACGAGAAAGGCTACCTAATATCTTGTACTTACCTTAAAAAATGGGTATGCAAAATTTTTGTCAACCATAGACACCCAACAGTCAAAGCAAGTCCTTGAAAATCTCCATCTCAAACAACTTCCTAAACGTATCAAATAATTTTGGGAGAAACACTATAATAAATTGAAAAGTTAAAAAATATTATATAATTTTATAACAAATTAGTGTTAAAGACCCATTCGACGCATGGAAATTGTAACTAATTTTATAATTATTTTTTGGATAGAAAATCTATAATTTATAATTAACTAACTCTTTTGATAAAAAAAACTAATTCTTATTTTTAAAAAATATTAAATATTTTTAAAAATTTTGTGGAAACGACACTTGTCAAAAATTTAGGGCTTTGTTTTGTTTATATACAGAGAGAGCGAGTAACGCACATGTAGAGAGAGCTAGAGTGAGAGCGAGAGATTGAGTGAATTCGAGTAGATGGTACGTGATCACAAGGTGACTGTCAAAAATTAGGTGGGCATTAAACAGTTCGTAAAAATCGATAAATAAATTATTGATCACCATACACTTTTTTTTTGGTTTGGCGGTAATTATCAGCCTTCAACACATTATTACTACTCATTAAGAACAACCTAATGGAGGATTTGTCAAACTCAACTTCGACGGATCCAAGAGCTCGCAGGGAGTAGCAAGCGGATTCATCATCCGTGATTGGACAGGAGGCTTCATCCAAGCGGCAACATTTCACTTAGGAGCAGCCTCAGTCCTAGTCGCCGAAGCCACCGCAATGCATAATGGGATTCAAGCAGCCGCACAAGTAGAATTCTCAGACATTCAAATTGAAGGAGATAATAGTATCCTTATCCAAGAAGTGCAAGGAAAAATTCATACTCCCTGGGAAATTCAAGTGCTAGTTTATGATATTACTATTTTTTTAACTAAGTTTACTAATGTAAAAATCAACCACATTTTTAGGGAGGGAAATAGGGCAACCGATTGGCTAGCTAAATTTGAATTAGGTATTCATTCTACGATTGTATGGTCTATGGTTCCTCCTAGGGACCTCTGTTGTATCCTTAGGGAGGATAATTTAAGACAAGCCCTAGAGAGAAGAGCGTTCTCAATTGTTTTTCTCACCTTTCTTACAAAATATATATATATGTATATGTATATATATATATATATATATATATGTACATACACATATACACATATAAAGAGAGAGATTTACTAAAAATCAACGGCAATGAAAGAGACTATCGAAATTTTAGTTTTTAGTTAAGTCGGCTGGCCCTGCTCATGATTACTACAAATGTCTTTTTGGTTGTCTTCCTTAAATTTTTTTTGGTTTGAATAAGCCACATGTGACAATACAATATAATACAGTAATGAAAGGTAAAATCATATCAACCTTAGACATAACATACCAGCAGCCTCAATCGTGGTTGTCTTTCTTAGTTGACGGCATGTCATCACTCGCGTATGTGCGGCTGTAGATATTGTGCACTTTAGTGTGTATGTATGTACACATCTGTAATTACAAATAGAGGGCTCTTTACGAGAGAATAACAACCCTCCGCCGAAAGCTACACGTATCATACCATATCTCTCTCTTTCTCTCTCTCTCTCACACACACATATATATATTAAAAGTTGGATTGAGCTTAGGTGTGAGCAACACGTAAGCTTACCACATAGGATGTCACATAGGAGTGAATAGTCATATGAGATATTTTAATGCAACATAGGATGCTACATGAGATTTAAAATTAAAAAAAAGGCTATGTACGATGGATGTAAATTTAATACAACATTAATTTTATTTAATAAGGTAATTTCTCACATACATTCGTATTATTTAATAATATAATTTAATCATAAAATATATATAATTTAATGATGCTAATACAACAAAAAATGCGAGTTAGATATTAATTGAGAGTAAAAAAGTATGTTATTAATAGGGGAAAAAAACTAAAGAAGACTCGCCTTACTTTTGCATCAATAAAATAATATAATACATCAATTTATTATTTTTTTTGTTTATAAAAAAATCTATTTACTTAATAATATATTAAAAAATTATTTAACTCACACCATTACATCGTAAGGGTATAACCATGTATGTATATCATATATATCATATATCATATATATATATTAAAAGTTGGATACAAATCATGTATAAATGACATGTGGCATGCTGATGTGGCATATAACAATGAATTGGTAAGTTATAATTAGTGGATGTTAGTTGACTCATATTAATTAACATTAATGTTATTAATTAGGATTTACTAACCTTCCAAAGGGGGGAAAAACTAAGATTCACTATATGTTATTACTTTGCAGTTGAAATTTAATTAAAAAAAATTAACTACATAGGCATTTGAATAGTCACATAAAAGTAACGCTAATTTAACACAATGTTACATTAGATTAAAAGACTTGACCAATTAATGAATAATTTATGCAATAATTAGTAGAATAGTAACATATTCTCATCAAAAATAACAGGATTATGACTTGTATATTAAAGGTTAAAAATTTAACCTAATTCAACAAATAATTTTAATGTCAAAAAAAATGTAATTTTAAGTGATCTAATTGAGAGCAAGAAAAAACATATGCATGCCTCCATGAACTATTATAATAGCATAATAGTTATTCTATCACACAAAAATTAACTTATTTTAATAAATTAGTATATTTTAATTATTTTTTAATAACAAAATTAACTCATGTCCTTGCATAGTAAGGGATATAGCACTGGTATATATTAAAAATTAGATGGAAATAATGTATAGTTGACATATAGGATGTTTAGTTGGACTGCCACATAATCATTTGGTTGACGCAAGGGATGCTTAATTGGCTACATAAATGTTCATGTAAGGCTAAATTAATGCAATGCTACATTGAATTTAAAAGTGCGACTTTTTACCGATCTTATATAGCAATTAATAATACTTAAATATAATTTTTATTAAAGTAAGTGAAATTAAAAATATGATCCATTTAATTAGTAAATTTTGCCCACAAAAAATCACACAAAATCGAGATTTTTTAAAAAATAGTAAATAACTAATTATAGTATGAAAAAAGTATTTTAAAGTGATTTAAATGAAAAGGAAAAGTAATAATAGTAACTAAAATTATGTTGTTATCAAAATATTACTACCTATAAAATTGATATATTTGTAATGCTTATTTATAATATTAATAAAATAAAAATAAAAATAAAATTTACTATGCTCCTTGCATCTGATGCCACTTAGGATACTACAAGGGATAAGAATGCTATTCAACATAGATATCGGCTAAATGCAATATCATTTCTATATATTAAAGTGAGAATCATGTACATATCTTAATGCCAATTAGTAATTTTTAATATTTAGATATTATAAAATTTAACACATAAGTGATTTAAATGAATACAAAAGATGTGAGTTGAACATTAATAACGAAAAGTATGTTATTACTATAGAAAAGAATAAAAAGGAATTGTTCAACTAATCATAAACTAAATAATATGACTTATCAATTTTAATTTTGATATTTGAAATAACGCTTTATTCAACTAGTAATATAGTGTTAAAAATGTTCGAACTATATTCTCCTATCGCATGGGTATAACACTAGTATTATATATAATTGAGTAGATTGTTGTGAGAATGACATATGCCGTGTTCTCATTGGTTACTTTATTTTTTTAATTTTAATTGTTTACTACTAATCAATACATATGTCATGGTTAATGAACTAATTAAATTTGAAGGTCACATATTTATTTTTATAGTTAATCACCCAAACTAAAGTATACTGAATGAGAGGTTAGCATTAATATTTTTTTGATGTCAAAGTTTACATTCCAATTTTGTAACAATTTATTACTGCTTTGATTTACTTTTTTTAAAAACGCATCATTCTCTTTGCAAATGCTTATTATTAGGGCTGTTCATTAATTGGTCCAGGACCGGACCGGACCGAAGACCGGACCGGACCGGTATGGACCGGACCGGACCGAGGCTTTTCGGTCCGGTCAACGGTCCTTGCTTTTCCAGTTTTCGGTCTTCGGTTCGGTCCGGTCCTGGACCGGGTGGACCGGCTCGTGGACCGGACCGACCGAATTTTTTTTTTTTTTATTTGAAACTAAAGTTTCAGCCTTCGGGTCGGGGGCCTTTCCAGAAACATTTCGACTCGAGTCTGCCTCTCTCTCTGCCCTCTGCTGCTGCTTGCTTCGCCAGTTCACCTAGTTCTCCTCTTCCTCCTCCTCCTCCTCCTTCTCATCTGTTCCGTTCTCTTCTACTGCCCTTGTCAGTGCTCGGCGCTCGCTGGCCTGCGGTTTCGCTCTCGTCAGTCGTCTCCTTCTTCCCTGGCTCCTTGCTGCCTTCGTGGACAGTCGCGCTCACGGCTCATCTGCTGTTCTTCTACTTGTGAAGCCTAATCTTCTCTGGGTCTTGGTTCGGTTGGTGGAGGTAAGCTTCCAGCTTCATGCTTGGATAGTTGGATTCGTTGATTGTTGTTAGTTAGGGTTTTGATTTACATTTCTAGGGTTTTGCCGATTTTGTGAATTTTATTCTAGGGTTTTGTGAATTCGAATCTTGGCTAAAAATTACTCAAATCTTGGTTGTGCTCTATCTAATTCGTTGATTGTGCTCATCTGCTGTCTTGCAATTCACTTTTCATGCGTGGCTGTGCTCTATTGAATTTGTTCCTCCCTATGATGTTTCTAGAACTCGAAGGGAAGAGGGGGAATTTGATCTGTAACGTCTAGGGGAACAGCGGAGGGCTGGTGGAATTTGCAGATGGGAGTGATAATAGTTTTCCAGTGATTTGTAAAAAGTAGGAGATTGGAGGGTAATTTTCACCTTTTCATTTCTTTTTTAATTTCCTTCACATGTTTCATATGATTACATGCTCTAATATAAATTTTTGTTCTTTCTATTGTGTTTATTTTAGACCTTGCTCAATTGAGTAATAAGGATAATGTGATTGATGTCGGTGATACTTTGAACATTTAATATTGAGGTAATTTTCTCTTCTTCCGTTGTTTTTCATGTTCTCTACTGGTTTTAGTGCTGTTTGTTTAAGAATTCAGGTTTCCAGTTTATGTTATGTGGATCACAATCTCTCAAAAGCTAACAATTGGTGGATACATAGATTTGGATAGCGTTTGAATTTTAAGGTGCAGAATAGTTTTAAGGTGCCGGATAATAGAGGATCCTCCTTACCTCATGTTGCCCACTGCGTCCGTTTTATTCTGAGCCGGATGAAATAACAGCATATCTCTGGGCTTTTGGATTCTTTCCCACTTTTGGTGAAGAACTGAGGATGATGACTTTAGAAAGGAGGTAAATGTGACTGTGTGAGTAACAATAATTACAATATGGTGTGATAGTATGTGACTTTAGGAAGGAGGTAAATTGTTCATTTATATCCTATTTGAAGACGTCATTTCCAAATTGTGGTGCTTTTTGTTCCTGCAGATCTGAAGAAGCTATCAACAGGACATGATTCATTTATATCTTCACTGCAATCTTCAACCCAACAGTGGGGTGTTTGATAATCGCTCATATTTGTCTTTGAGATTGGCATCGCACCGGCATTTCAAGAACATGTTTTGTAATTAGTGTCGTGTAACTTTGGTTATGTAATTCACTTTTATATGTAGTTGGTCATGTATTAAAGTTTATAGGTTTTGGTTAAGTAAGCAGCAGCCAGCAGACTAGTAGAGCAGGTTTATTGCTTGATTTGGTTCAATAAGCAGGTTTGTGGCGCCATGTTGTATGAGGACCGGTCTGGAGTCGGTCCGGGTTCTACCCGGTCCGGTCCGGTCCAGGACCGACTCCAGATCGGTCCGGTCCTCGGTCCAAGAATAGACATATATTCGGTCTTCGGTCCATCCGGTCCGGTCCGGTCCGGTCCCGTCCTGGACCGATGAACACCCCTACTTATTATCTTTATTACTAACTGAAATACTTAAATACTTTAAAATTTTAATAAAATAAGATACAATTTAAAAAAAAATCATTTAACGCATCAGGGCATGTCATATGTCAGTTGACATTTAGTCATTATCATTATGTTTTTATGTTCAATTGATTAATTAGGAGCTACAAATTTATAATAAAGAATTATAATTGAACTTAATTGATAGAGAAGGTAAATAGTATGACCACGAGATCAACATCTACTATGTGCCTAATAAATGCACTTATAATTTATTATATTTTTTACTTTTAAATGTGAAATTTGTTTTGGGGATAAAATCACTGATGTTGTGACCAACAACTTAATAGAACAACTCATTTGAATATAAATAAATTTGAATGTCACGTTTGTAAAATATTTAAAGCAACCGAAACAAAGAAGAGTTTCGTAATTAGAATCAAGATGAACTTAATGTATGAAGAGGCATGATATTATATATAGACATACACAAAACACAAATCACAAACACACTAATTCTCAAAGGACAATATTTATGATTAGTTAAAAACTGCACAATTAAGATATCAAAAACAATACATTGACTGCTAAAATAATGACACACACTGGTACGTAGCGCGAGATTCTCACTAGTATCCATCAAAGTTATAAGGATAGGAAATGTAGATCATCCAAGGAGAAAAGTGAACTTATATGAATAACATAAATTTACACAAATATAGAAATAGGACACTCATTCATAGATGAACCACAAGCTCTTATAGTTAGGGATGTTAATCTTATTGCTACTTAAAACTAACAAAATACTCGTAAAATACATTATACAAATTAAATTTTTAGGACCTTGACTACAATTTAATATGAATGGACAGTTCTTGGTACGGTCCGAAAATTTAAAACCGATACCACTTGAATTTACTCATCTTTTGGGAATTTGCTTTTGATTCCGACATACCCAAAGATCTTTACATCCGCAAAAATGAATGTTCAATTTGATTGTGTCTTAACCTGTGAAAGATTATGATTGTCAATTCCCAAAAATCATATATCTCTAGAGGAAGATCCAAATGGGTTGATTTAAATGTCTAGATGTTCCTTGCCATAAATTTGGTGTCATTGATAAAAGTTTAAAGTAAATATCAAAAGGGATTTAATTTTGGTCACTAAGTTCGCAATTCTAGATATCATGTCCTTATTATGATTTTCTAGAATTTACTAAAAAGGAAATTGATAAATCTGCTACAATGGGATAAACTCGACACATTAAGGATGCTTCTAATTTTTATAGTCATTCTTTAAAAAAAAAAACATTTTAACATATTATTTTGAGAATTTATCAACGGAAATGTATGACCTGAATTAAAAAAAAAAAAATTCAATTTTGGAGCTCACCATTCAAAATTCCATATTTCACAAATTATGAAGAGTTAGGAGACTTGACATATCAATTTCGAAAAGCTTTGGAAACCTAATTTATTTTGTTATGAATAAAAATTATGGGGGGAATATGAAGAAGACGCTGAGAAATGATAAAATAGTTTGGTGTTATGATTTCGGACAGTTTCAACACTTTTGACAATTGCTCCTGAACTCCGACTTGGACAACCCATGATCACTTATTGCAAAGTTGTTACATGGATCTATCCAATGACACTAAAATGCAATAGAATGGGGTCCATATGGACCAAAAGCATAGCCTTAAACTTGACGTATGAGACTGTCCAGTCTTATTTGAGCTACTTGGCTCCAAATTCTTATTTGGCGATTTTTGAGTACGACTTAGTGTGTTTTTTGCGTTTAAAACTGAGATGTGACGTAAAAGTCGTCGAAGAAAAGCGAAAGAAAACATAAGAGACACACATTTTACATATACCTTTAAAACTTCACTGTTTACCCCTAAAGGGGGGGGGGACGGAACAAAACTATTGCTCCCCCCAAAGAAGAGGAATGATAGAAAATGCGCTAGCAAGAGATATAGTTGAACAAAGAACACCTAATGCCGATATAGTCTAAATAACAGATTAAAAAAAATCAGAAAATACAAGTTAGTGCACCTGTTGGGAAGTATCCTGAGGATCAAAAGAAAAGGTCATGCTACATATTGGTCCATAGCAATTAGCCTTTGAGGATAATTCTCTGTAGTCTTTCACAATACCCCCCGCATGTAGCACTGCATGACAGGTTGGTTATCGTTAAACCAATGTCAACCACAAGGAAACCATTCGTCAATCTTCATATGTAGTTAATAACTTAATATTGTACTTCATAGGGGTTTCAGGAGACCCATAATTGATTCCATTGCCACCATTATACAATATTACCAATATTGTAATCACCTTCCCCGAATGATTCAATATGCTGAGTCAATAAGCGAATTTAATAGTTAGTGTGTTGTCCTTATTTGATGGTTAGAACCTCAAGTTTTCAGGCAACTTTAGACCTACTGGTGTTCGAAAAATGACTTCAGTGGCTTTTAAATAAAATATGCACTTGAATATGTCTTCTTCCCCCTTAGCTTGATTCTACATCAATCAACTTCATGGTTTCATTTTTGTGTCAAAAAATGCATACACTACTTGATTATGCTCAACATCATGTATCATCCAATGGTTTTCCTACATTCCAATTTGTTTTCCCAAAAATATTTAGCCTTGGACACTTAACGAAAAATTGAGTTCTTGGCTTATAGGAGCCCCCAATCCTATTTTGTAGTTAGGGTCTCATTGAATATGCAAAGACCATGATAACCCGTGCCATCCATGACCTTTGGAACATAAACATAGTTTTTGTTTCCCCTGCGCATACTTCTTAATTTCATTGGTGAACCTCATGAGAATTTTCTTTGTCATTTTGTGAGTTTGATTTAGAAGTCCATTCGTAAGTTCTAAGATATTCATGAATATGAGTTGAAATTATGAACTATATCACACTACTCATAAAGACCTTTATTTTCAGAAATTTGATACAATTTATCATCATTTATCTAAGGTTTATTTTATATATACTCATTTTGTCATCTGAAAATTAATTCACTGTTCGACGATCATTAATGAGTCCATATATTTTTCATTCCCATCCATCAAAAGGAATTTGTTTTTATAGTAAATTTGTAGTCAACCAAATCATATTATTTAGTCTAAAACCAACAATGTTAACCATATTAATAGACGTAATTTCACTTGAAACTTCTCCAATTGATGTGTTATAATGGGGTATTTGGTAAACAACTTTTTGAAGAGTTTTAGCAAAAAAGAATTTTTTTAACCAAAATTAGCTATCTGACCTAATCAAAAAGCTAATTTAGGTGTTTGGTAGAACAACTTTTTAGAAAAACTTTTTGGGTCTAAAAAGTTAATTTGAAAAAGCTAATTTGATTAGCTTTTTGGAAGAGCTTTTTGAAGAATTGACTTTTTGCCTCACAACTTTATCAGAAATAGCCAATTTCACCAAACAGTTTTTTTACAAATAGCTAATTCAAACAGTTAATACAAACTATTAATAACTAACCGCTAATAGCAGTTTGTCAAACGAGGCCAATATGTTTTGATCGAGGTATGGTGGTGTAAAAACCTACCAACCCTGCAGGTAAATGGTCGATTAGCCATGAAAAAA
Organism: Carnegiea gigantea; assembly: GCA_029747015.1. Lineage (NCBI taxonomy): Eukaryota > Viridiplantae > Streptophyta > Magnoliopsida > Caryophyllales > Cactaceae > Carnegiea > Carnegiea gigantea. The sequence goes on along the minus strand of JAKOGI010000300.1, from coordinate 346,788 downwards.
GGATTTTCCACTCAAATATTTGTCCCTAGAAAGAAAATCAGGAGCAGGGGTTAAAAAAAGGGGGGGCTGAAATTGCGATGATGATTCTTGAAGCTTCTGGATACTGAATAGTCAATTATCGTCCCTTTGCTCCAGGCCAGAGCCCTCATCTCGTCAATTTCTGGGATTCTCAAACCCTAGCTTTCTTTCTCCGGCGGCACGAGATCCGATTGGATTCTCTCTCTTGCCGCCATTGACGACCTTCATCGCTGCAGGCGTGTTGTCTTCTCCTTCAACCTTCGTTGGCATTGTTTGCGTTGTTCATCCGCGGTACATTTCTCTACATCCCGCGCTCATTGTTTTGGATTGATAAGATTTTGGAACTTTTTGATGATCATTTCCGAAAAATGGGGCTACGAACTAGGGTTGCGTTAGCGAATTGAGCTCCCACGTAGTCTGATCTTGTTTTTCATTGTTCATATAATTCTTTGTTTGTAGCTGCTCCTCCATTTAGCTTTATCAATGATGCAATTGTTCTTTGTATCGAGACGAAGCCCTGTTTGCATCTGATGCTTAAAATTGAACTACCGCTCCTATATATCTTGTCGATTCTTTGATGGGCTAGAGTTGGTTTATGTAGCTATGTGTGAAATAGCAGGCAAAGGCAGAGCTTCCTGTTCCGGTGTCTATATTATTCTTCCGCACTATATTTGAATTGTTGCACAGTTTACCAATCTTGACCAGTTTAACTAGCAAAACATTTGTTTTCTAGAGTATTACAAAGTGCTGTATAAATGATGCATATGTTGTGCCAATATTTCATATATAGTTAATTCTTTTTGTCATCGTTTTCAGAGGATTTGTCTCCTATGTTGAAATTTGAAAATAAAATTTATATGGCATGTTATTTGTTTTAGGTCATCATGGCGGAGCAGCATCCTACTGAAGGTGCCGGCAGTAGTGGAGCTTCTGCGTCAAAGTCAGATTCAACTGTGGAGCTTAATATCAAGACTTTAGACTCTCAGATTTATAAGTTTCACGTGGACAAGAACGTATATTTCTCAATCCTTTTGAATCTTTGATTGCATTAATCTTGGCCTTTTAATTGGATGACATTTTCTTTTTAATTTAGTCCTTCTCGTTGGGGGGTAGATGGGCTACTCTTCCTGAATGTTTGTTTCCCATCTTATTTGTTGTCATATATTATATAAATATGGCTTCTAATGTAATATTATTTTTTGACTTGTTGATTAGCTTTATTAACTATTTGCTAAACAAAGCAACACTAACACGGGGCTGGGCCACTGAGGACCTCCGAAATTAGTCGCAGCCTCAGTAATGAACAAAACACAAATAGGGTGGAGAAAAGGCAAGATTAGGCCTAGATACCTAAGATTATGAGAGATGGTTAGTGTTGGATGCCAAAATTCTTGGTCATTAATATGGCTTTTGATCATTTTTTTAGCCCCCTCCTTCTGTTTATGGCTGTGCATTGTCATATAAATAATGCTGATATCAATCATTTAATATTAGATGCTGAAGGATTCTGTGACATACTTCAAGGGTTTATGGGTCATTTCACTCAGCAGGAAAGAATGTGGAAATATTGAGTAGTAACAGAAAATTGCACCTAACTAGTGCACCATACTCAGAAAACTTGCAAAATGGGTAACATGGTATCATGAAGCGGATTCTAGCTATTGTTTGCAGTACCATAGATGGTGATGGGGGTGAGAGTTAATGGTTGAAGAAAAACAACAAAGTTTCATTTCGTTGCACACTTGAAAGAGCATCTAATGCGTCATGACAGAAGCTCTGGTGTAAGTAAACTGTATTGCATCGCCATTTGTTTAATTTATTACCTCATCTAGATATTGTCAAGGTTGCTTTGAAGAAGTGGGAAGAGACGAAGAGAATGATGTCAAATATTACGATGACGGCTAGAGTTGTAGTTCTGTATTTGGATAAATGCGCTTATTGAAACTACTGCTGTATTCATTACTTTATTTAAGCATAGTGAGATCCTGTGACATTACTAATCTCAGTTAAAGGATCTTTGTCGATGTGAAGTAGCTATTTCTTTCGCAGAATTATGGTTTTTTTTTTTGGGGGGGGGGGGGTTTGTTTTGGGGGAACTTGTATCTTGCCTGCCCAAATGTGTACACTAGCATTTCTTGAAGAAGTTATGTAATTAATGCTTCCAAATGCAGATAGTGGACTAATGTGAGTGTGATCTTGAAAATTTCAGATGCCTGTGTCATCATTTAAGGGTAAAATTGCTGATCAAATTGGGGTACCTGTGGGTCAGCAGCGCCTTATTTTCCGGGGGAAGGTCTTGAAGGATGAGCATTTACTCACTGAGTACCGTATCCTGCAAGGGCATTGGTTTCTCGTGTTACGTGCATCAGTAATTGTCCATATTGTTCTGTATCACGTGTTCTGTCAGTAAATCACTTCGTGATGGGTCCATTAGGTGGCATGGATTGTTTGAGGACAATTAGAATTGTGCAAATGCTTTTCTCTTTTGCCGAGTATCTTGTTTGCACAGCAATTTTCCCCTCAATTCTGTTGCTTTATTCCCCCCCCCCCCCCAAAAAAAAAACGCTTTATACTTCTGAGTGTAGCAGAGACTACTTCTGCTGTTTTGTTACTTTAATCATGTTAGATATTGAGAATGGGGACACATTGCATTTAGTTGAAAGACAGCCAACCCAACCACAAACCTCGTCCACTGTTGGCTCTGCTGATTTGTCTGGAAATGGTGGTGCTCAAGGTATTAATTGTTAGCTCCATTTAAACATTTATTCTCATGTTCTTGTGGGACTAAATTTGCTTTGGAAATTCACCCAGTATTTTTGTTATTTAAATTGCAAGGAAATGATGGTAGTGCTGGGGCTCCTCGCAACCGTATTGGACAAATTTCCCATAGTGTAGTCCTTGGCACTTTAAATGTCGGTGATCAAGGTGAAGGAGTTGTTTCTGACCTTACTCGGGTGTGTTACTTCTGAACATGAATGCCTAGTGTGTACACTGGAACTTTTGGATTTTGATTCTTGATGTATCGTTGGTAACAAACAATTATGATTCTTTTTGTAGGTTATTGGGGCAGTTCTTAATTCATTAGGTGTTGGCAGTCAACCTACTATTAATGCTCCCGTAGTTTCTCAAACTGCTGCTTCGGTAAGATTTCCCACTGTACCTTCTCTCTTTTTGTGTTCTTGTATTGTGCCAAGCATAGTCTTAAACTTCCTTAACATTATTGGGGCTGTTGGATGGTTTATTTTGTGTATCATCAATGTTAGATGGTTTGATTCGTGTTTTTATGAATATTAGATGGTTTGATTTGTTTAATCAAGAATGGGGGACGATTATGGAACTTTTTGGTACCTGTGGAGCCACTGTTGGTTCTTTTATTTAAAGCTTGGGTTATAGTATCTTGTCCAAAAAAGAAAAAAAGAAAAAAAGAGTCTTTGGTGATAGTGTGCTAAAGCAAGGTGCATCATTGTCCTCTATTCCTTTTTTGTAGAGTAGTCATCAGAGATTTTAATCTAGGCTTCATGGAAAGAACCTCTTAGCAAGGTGGCTACTTCTAGCCCTCCACTGTTCCTAGTCAGAGATTTCGTTGTCGGATGGCTATTTTGGTACTCTAATGTCTATGTCAGTTGGCTACTGATAACTTGTGGCATGAATTTGATGGACAGGAGTTATAATTTTGCAACATGCATGGGTACAAGCAGGTCCAGAATACTGTATTATGAATTCGTTAGTTGAAGGGATGAGGACGTAATGTTGGCGCTGTGAAAATTTTTTATTGAGTCCATATGCAGAGGATGTACTTTTGCCTCAATTAATAGTGTATCTAGCAGTTCACCATCAGCAACCTCTGTGCATTCTAGAGAAAGGCCACTACATGTGATTCCTTGCTGCACCTTAGCAGCAGGCCTAATACATGGGGGCTTGGTGGTTGCCATTGGTGATGAGTCTTGGGAATTGTGGGACTACGCCATTTCCTATATTGGGGAGGTTATATTCGAAATAACTCATAGGACAAAATTGATAATATTGGGATGAGTGTTAGGTCTTTCTGATCAATGTTGTGTATGAGCTTGTTCTATACTTGATTCTGCTGCAAATCTCTACATCTGAGATTGAGAATGCCATGTTGGTGTCTAATGTGACTTTCTGATGTTCTTGGGGGGGAAGACTTGATTCTTTTTTCCTATGTTCTCCTATTTTGGCCATCTGCATTGTTGGAGAATTAGTTTCAGACCAAAAACCCTGAGATTTGCGATGCTTAAGGCTTAGACTAAAAAAGTTAGGGGCACACACAAGCGCAAAGGGTCTTGGAGCTCAGGGCGTTGGCTTCGAAGCAAAAGCGTGGACTTTTTAGACATGAGGCACACATCTACTCAAAAATGCTTGAAAATCATTTTCAAACCATATTTTGACAAATAAGTAGATGATAACATTAACGATTGATTAGACATCATAGCGGACCATACTATAGTACCTTATATTGGGTTCATCAATTCTGAAGGCATTTTAGGAAGGAGGGGCAAAAAAGAAAAGAAAGGAAACAATATTTGACAGCATGTTAAACGGAAGGGAAGTATATTCTTTAATCATTATTTTCATGTTGTTGGCGGCACCATATCTCCCATTTAGAGAGAGGGAGAAACCGGCATAGATAGGCCTCCGAAAAAGTATGAGAAAAGATTGGTCAACTCTGTTTTTTTAAAACATTATATAAGCCTTCAACTACAACCCAACCCTCCATCCAAAAGTAAGGGTCCTAAATTAGGGTTCTTCAGTTTAGTATGTACCCGAAGCTATTGCATGCAATTAGATAAGGTTTTCTACCCAAATTGAATAATATAGCAAAGTTAAGTGTCAATCTAAAGGCATTTGTGTTTTCCCTTGGTGTTTGTTCACTTTTCACTCTCTCCCATGATCTTTTTCGATAAAGCGCGGGCTTGGGTTATTTTGAGCCTCGGTTTGAAGCGCAAAAAAGCGTGGGGTTTTGTGGGCTTAAAGAATGGGCTGGCTTGACCACTTGCAAGGCGCAACAAGTTGGGCTTTGGACCTTTGTGAGCCTAGGCACCCAGAGCGCACTTTTTTGAACACAGGCTTAATGCCAAAATCATCGGACTTTTGTATTTTTGGGATGAGTACACTTATTTTCAGTTGATCACCCCAAAATTATTCTGCATTAACCCAAATCCTGTGCTTAGCGTGATCATCAACTAATATTTATTTAAAAATAACATATTAGAATCCAAAAAGCAAGCTAAGAAAGTTTGTTTGGATGAGATTGTGTCAACTTAAAAATTAGTAAGATATGGGAAAAAGATGAATGAGTACAAAAGGGCAAAATGTATAGAAAATTCAGATTCTATTAGATAAATCCATCAAGTTGTCTTCAATAATTAGATGTATAAAAGATTGAATTAGATAGGTATCCCCCCCCTTCTTTTAAATTGTAAAAAAGTTCCGTATTTAATATGTTGATTTTGGACTAAACTTTGGTGTTGTTAATGGTCCCTTTAATTCTGGCAGGCATTAATTGAATGCAAATAACCAATGGAAGCTTAACACTTGTTGATCTATCACCAATTTATTCATATTATATACTCCCTCCCTTCCAGAAAGAATGCCTTGTTTGAACTTTCACGTAGTTTAAGGAATATTAACAATATAACCTCTTTTAAAGATAAAATACCAATAATATCCTTGGTATTTGAATTCAAAAATGTTATTTGACCTTTCCCTCCTTTTCTAGTTGTGTTTTGAAATTCAAAGTAAGGGCTCTTTGGGAATACTGATAAATTTGATATTTTCATTCTTAAAAAGTGGACATGTTTTTGGGGCATCTCATAAAGGAATAAGGGATATTCTTTCTGGAACGGAAGGAGTATATCTATATGATGATATGGTGGGATAGCTGCTTTTTATTATACCAGTAGTAGCTACGAAATCCTTCTAAACTTTTTCCCTTTGTTGTCTTATGACAAATTTTAATGATAATTAGGTAAGATAAAGTGATGATGCCAGTGTGGAGAATTGCCTAGACCTGAAGATGAGTAGCTGTCATGATACTTGCAAACTTGAAGAAACAAGCTGTGTTTCCTGATCCTTGTTTGGCTTGTTATCATAAAAGCTGCATCTTTTTCCCCAACACTCATCATCAACCCCTTAGTAATTATCATTTCCCTCATCTCTAGGTTTTGTGGCATCGTCCTTTTTAGTGGAGCTTAGTTTTGATATCCTATTGTGCATAGTGGTTCCCTTGAACCTGCTTTATATTAGTAGCATCCAATGCCTTGAGTGTCATTGTGAAATGGCTGTCCATTTTCATCTTCACATAATCATCCATTCAGCACCTTGAATGACAATTCTTTGTTTGTAGAGTCATGCATAGATTTCAATGAATGCCGAACATGTCTTTTTTTGAAGGAAACTCTTGACCTATGTATGTATATTACTCAGTGGCAATATTACTTGGACTTAACCAGGCCCATGCTTGATTGTAGAGTGTTCGACAGATTAGATTGCCATTTCTAGTGTTCTATGTCTAAAATGAACGGTCTAGTGTTTTTATCCATCTCAGCATCTCGAGTATCCGACACATTAGCCCGTGTTGAAATGAATAGTTTGAGTAACAGTTTTTTGCAGTCACTTTGGGATAATAATTCTATACTAGTCTTAAACAACTATATCATGATTATGATTGTTTAATAGTAAACTACGCAAGTAAGCTTATTGCTGCTCTCTTCTACACTTATTGGTGGTTTTGGTGCTTTCATTTTATCATTGTGTGCAATGTCCAGAGTAAGAATTGGGAGGACATGTTGGGGACCTCCCCTTTTTTTGGGGAAGGGTGAGGGGATGAATTCTTTTAATGACATTTATGGTCAATTCTCTGATGCATATAAGAAAGCGTGAGAAGCCCTAGTTTGGTTTACTAGTAATATAGGCTGGATTTGTATGGGAAGTTAGGAGGGATCTTATGGAATCTGCCAAAATTCAGATGACTTTTGAAAAGGGATTTGGGAAGTTGGATTTGAAACATGGAAGTCTGCCCTTATTTGTACAAACTCTAATATCCTCGGGGTGTTTGTGGATCTTGGACAAAATCTACCATCCTGGTGACGTTTGTATACTTGCAAACGGGTCATTCGGTTCATGTACAGGTTAGATACAGTTTGCGTTAGGACATGTTTCGGGTCATTCGGTTCTGTTTGGGTGAATTTTGGTTTGCATTGATTTTGGGTCAACAGATGTTTGGTTCAATAAACTTGTCATGCAGCAAGAAGCAACTTTATTGGAAATTTCAGGTCTGGTACAATTCCGTTTAGGTCAATTTGGGTTTTGGCTCGTAACCACTTTTGAGTGAGCCTGTTTCAGGAGTTGAGTTGGGTATGAGTCCAGGTTATTTAGGTTTTGGGTCTCCAGTCGGTTTTTCAGATGGTGTAGGTCCAATCTTGGATTAAACCGGTCGGATTAGAAACTAATATTGGGAAAAGTGGGGACCAGAATGTGAATGGACTGAATTGCACCAACTTGATGGCTAAGGCAGTAAGAAAGAAATAAATGGAAAGGCAAGATGAAGACTAATCTGAGGGATGCAATGAACACGAGCAGTAACAACAATTTGAAGACAAATCAAAATGCATCCATAATTTCGTCCTAGAGCACTTATAGCCCGACAAAATTTAGTGGAATAATTGGTGAAGGTAAAAGGCCACAAGAAAGAACTTTGAGCGTACCGCTTTGTTGATGCTGTCCTCAGGTCAAGATTATGAAAGGGAAGAGCAAATTATGGGCTTTGAATTTGTTTACAATTAAGCAAGATTCATGACATGACAGAAAGCTAAAAAAGATGATTGAACAGAGTAAGGGGGGGCATTATTGATGAATCACTGTGGTGTTATGATGATCAGTGCCTCGGTGGAGAGTCTCTGAGCGAAAATATGGATGGGGCAAGAGATCATTGACTGAAAAAAAGAGACGTGGCGGCGCTTAATTGAAAATGAGAGATGAGAGAGGAGCAAACGAGAGAACAGAGTGGTTGGGGGACGGTGATGGGTGTAATACCACCGGGATTCCAAGATCGATTGATGGTGATTGTGCTCTGTGATCTTGGAGAATGTTGAGAGCGGAAGGAGAAGTGAAAAGTTGACAGCAGAACCTAAATTGAATCCCTAGATTTTTCCTGGCTGGGTCAACTGAATTTCTTTTTCTTTTTCTAAGTTTTGTTGGCCTTTGGTCTAGACGCATGGACCAGATGAAAGACCAGAATGCTGGTCTGAGGATATGATAGTCTACAATTGGCTATATGACCTGGGCTTCAGACTGTCCCAGTGTAGTCCAAATAGTGACAGCCTGCGTAGTGCTGATTCTTGTAAATTAAGTTAACTTGCTTCCCAAGCTAAAGAATATTAGAATAAACTGAAATTGAATTTAGTAGGAAAGCTAAAACATAATCAAATGTTGTAGCTGAAAAAAAAACCCCAATGGAAGTAGCTTAAGAAGCCAAAGGCTCTAGAACTCTTTGTTAAAATAGTTTTTAAATTACATGCACATCAATGACTTCTCAAAAAAAAAATGTACATTATTCTTCCAAGTTAATGGGGGTGAAATAAATTGACTGTGTTTTTTTTTTTTTTGGGGGGGGTGTTGAGGGAGATTAGGTTGCATTAACTTTTCAACTTTTTTTATTTTTGTGGGGGAGATGTCACTTATTGATATCAATCGTATTATGTAGTTTACTACCGTCGCCATGATTTTCCAAATACATTCCTCCACTCTTGCTTGCTTTGTTAATGCTTAACCATTTGGTATGTTACTAGAATGGGACTTGGTATGGACCCTCCTTTGTTATATTACATGTTATAGTTGAGTGAAGCAGCTCACCTCCCGCCGGAAGTCATAGCCCAACAGGTTGCCTTGGTTGACGCGGTGGCTGTTAGGCAGCGCTGCCTTCCGGGGGGTCACCGTCGTTTGCCGTGCCATCGCCGTTAGCTACAGTGCCGAGAGAGAGAGAGAGAGAGAGAGAGGCAGCCGTTCGCACACCGGTCTTCGTGGTCTAGGGTTTCGAAAGCGGTCATCGGAGGTTAACCTAAGACCTGCTGGGTCTTAGGTCTCTAGGAGCCGCCGATATCCCTTCACCGGGCGACAGTTGCTCATGTTGCTGGATTTTCGAGTGCATCGGGTGAGTTTTCTCAGATCTGTCCCCGAGGGTGGGTTTCTCCTCTGATGAAGTGAGGGCTGGGCTGGTCAGCCGTGTCTGTCCCCGTCGGCTCCATCACCGCCGGCATATCAGTCGCCGGCGACTTTTCCGGCGACTAGAAACTCGCCGGAATTTCGCAGGCAGACTGTTTCCGACGGCAGACTGTTTCCGACTCTCTGTTTCGAGGACAGCCCGAAGGTGGTCTTGGTCTTGACGTTTTGATCTCCGGTGAGCCATTTGCACCCTGTGTTGGTACCTTGCTCTCTCTTTTTCATCCGGTTTTGGCTCGTATTGTGCTGTAGAGCTGGTTTTAGCCGGTATTATGAGGGGGGGATGCAAGAAATTTGTGGCTATTGAAAGTAAGTCATTTGATCTCAATGTGATTGGTAATAAAGAGGACATATTGAAAATCTCAGAGAATGGGAAGGGGAGGAGATTTTCTATTTTTTTGCTTGAACCAGTTGTCTTGTGGCTGCGAAGAGCTTTTGGTAGGTTTAGGAAGTCTAAATCAGCTTCTTGGTGTAATCAAATGAGACTTCATTCTAGGATTTATATGTTGGAGTTCAAGAGCAATCATGCGGGGAAATTCTTGCAGCTTTCGGTAATCAAGGAAGCTATTAAAACTTTCGTTATTGTCCCAGCCGGTTGGAATGAACAAGGCTGGGTTAAAATCTTTGTTTCAATAGCTGAGATTGTGGGTCAGACTCCCCTCGAGCCTGCTTTGCAACGGAAAGGGTGCAACTTGCAAGCACTGAAGTCTAAGAGCTTTGGGGTGGACCCAGCCCCCCCGCTGCCCCCAGGATGTTGCCCTTAGTGTGGTTTCGTTGGTGAGACAGCAAGCTTTCTCCACTCCTATGCTGGTGTCTTGTCATCTCCGGCTTTGACTACTGACTTGGGGTTAGTTCCTCAGTGGAACCATCCTCGGCTCTAGAGGTTCAAGGGAATGGTGAGGCTCCCAAGTTAACCAGGAGAAATGGCAAGCAGCTTGGGCATGTTTATAAACGTCAACCAAAACAGGTCTATGTTCGTAGGAGCTCCCTGGGGTTAACCTTGAAGGAAACTAACAGAGGCACAACTACCAATGTGGAGGTAGCAGTAGCAAAAGGAGTCCCTGATGCCTCTCTTGCCTTGTTGGCTCCTACTTCAAGTTTTCCTTCAGTTGATGAGGGTACGTGGGTTGATCCAGCAAGGCTGGAAGCAGATATTGTTAGTCAGCTTTATATGGGCACACCCATGCTACCACTGAGGGATGCTTGTGTTACTCCTATAGCAAGGAATGAGCTAGTGAGGAGTGTTTATCCTTCTTCCTCAACCTATGCACTATCTTCTCCCTCTGTGGCGTTAACTCATACGCTTTTCATTTCTTATTCTTGGTTCAATGATATGATTGACCAACCTACAGGTTGATCCTCCTCTTTTTTCTGTGGGAAGCCACTCCTCTCACTCTGCCGATTTGGGTCGTGGTGTTTTGGGTGGTGTGCCTTGCGACTTACCTAGAGAAGTGGTTCGGGATGCACTTGCTGTGAGTTTAGGAGCTCGAAGTAGTGCATCTTTTTCAGGGGTGGTTGACAATAGGTGTGAGCATCCTGTGTACCATGATTGGCCATTAGTGTCCATTGCGCAAACTAATGCTGAAGATGTGGAAACTCTAGCAATTGATTTCTCATTTCTTTAGAGATGAAATGATTCGTTCTCAGTAGAAGATATTTGGGATGGAGAAAATGTTAATTCTAGGAATGTGTCAAAATGGGTTGCCTCCAAGCTCAAAAGTATTGCTGCCACCATTGGTGTGGCACATAGTTGCCTGGAACGTGGGACGCTCCGGAACGGGAGACGGATTCGGGTACGTGATTCGCCACATAGTGGAGAATCCGATACGCGAGGGTCGTTACTAGTACATCTAATCCTTCAATTCAAAACTCCACATATCATAGAGACTCATAAAATGATTTAATAATAAGGGTTCTCCCTCTTCCCTCTCCCCCTCCCCCCAACCGTAGGGCAACATTTTCACTTTGATCCTTATTCTCTCTCTCTCTCTCTCTCTCTCTCTCTCTCTCTCTCTCTCTCTTCTTCTCATTTTGCTCTATAAAAAGCTTGCTCATTCATCGCAACCTCAAAAATTCTTCCATTTTCTTCAAAATTTGGCCTATGGATCATGAACATATGCAATACCATTGTGGTAGGAGATGGGTTCGCTGAATTCACTATATTTGGGGAATTGGTACGCTAAAGTATCGCGTTCTGGTTCGTGCGAATCAGTTCGCGGTACGCTAGGGGGTTGAGAGAATCCGGTAACTATGGTGTGGCATTTTCAGACTATGAAGGTGAAGTCATTCATTTACTTTCTAGAATTGAAAAGAACGGTGTCGTGCCTGAACAGAGTGTGCAAAGGACACCATCAGCAATCAGAAGGCAAAGAGAATTAAGGAGGCTCGAGTTTGGTGTGAACTATGACCAGGTAAGCGCCTCTTCTAGTGGGATGTTGGTTCCGTATGTTTAGGATGTTGTCCTGGAATGTGAGGGGCATCAATGATCTTCGCAAGAGAGATGTCTTAAAAAGTTTTTTAAGGGATTGGAAATGTGATCTGATTTGTCTGCAAGAGACAAAGTTAGAGAAAGTTAACATATTCTGTTGTTCGTAGTTTGTGGGGGAACTATTATGTGGATTTTGCTTTCCTTAAAGCTGAAGGTGGCTATGGGGGCATCATAGTGATGTGGGACAAGAACATTTTGAACTTTGTTTCATCTTCTCAGGGGGGATTTTCCATTACTTGCATATTTCAAATGGTGGATGGTGACTTCACATGGGCTTTTTTTGGGGTTTACGGTCCTCAAAACAGATTTGATAAATTGAGATTTTGGGAGGAGCTTCGAAGAACTAGAGATGGATGGCCTGGACCATGGTGTATCGGGGGAGATTTCAATGAAATTTTATATCCTCAAGAAAGGAGTTCGGGATTATGTCTAATGAATACTATGATGGAGTTTCATGACTTCATCAATTATGCTGCTTTAGCGGATCTTCCTTTGCGTGGGGGTGATTATACGTGGTCTAGGAGTGGTGGGGAAGCTGTTCGCTCGAGGTTGGACCGCTTCTTGGTTTCTTTGGACTGGGAGGAACATTTCCCAGACTCACTTCAGACTAGATTGCCAAGGCCTCTCTCAGATCATTTCCCAATAACTCTAGAGAAGGCCAAGTTGGAGAGGGGGAATGTTCCTTTCAAATTCGAGAACATGTAGCTCAAAGTTGAAGGGTTCTCTAACCTTGTTAAAAAATGGTGGGAAGAGGTGGAAGTGGAAGGCTTTGCTAGTTATGTGATTGCGAGGAAGCTTAAGTTTGTTAAAGAGGAGTTGAAGAAATGGAACAAAGAAGTTTTCGGGGATATTAAGTTAAGGAAATACAAACTGCTGGATTCTGTTAATGCGCTTGATGTGAAAGAAGAATCTGTTGATCACAGCAGTGATGAAATAGACCAAAGGAGGGTGGCAAGAGAGGAGTTGGCAAGGGTATTGCACATGGAAGGAGTTTCTTAGAGGTAAAAGTCAAGGGCTCTATGGCTTAGAGAGGGGGATCGTAACATAAAGTTTTTCCATAGAACGGCCAACCACCCTAGGAAGTTCAATTTCATGTCAGGGGTGGAGATTGAGGGGAATCGTTATGAAACAATTGAGAGTATGAAAAGCTCTATACATGGCTTCTACAAGAAGCAGTTCTCTGAAACTGAACCCTAGAGGCCGAAAGTGGAAGGCTTATCGTTGCCCTCTTTATCTACTTCCGCCAGGGGGGCTCTTGATATGTCATTTGATGAAGAAGTCATTAGAGCTCTACATGATTGTTGTGGGGATAAGACGCCTGGCCCAGATGGAATGACTATTGCTTTCCTTCAAGCAAACTGGGAAAAGGTGCGAGGGGATGTGTTGACTATGTTCTCGGAGTTTTACACAAATGGAAAATTTGTGGTTAGCCTCAATGCTACTTTCATAGGGCTTATTCCAAAGAGAGCTGATGGACAGAATATCAAAGATTATCGCCCAATTAGTTTGATTGGATGTATTTATAAGTTGCTCTCAAAGGTGTTAGCTCGTGGGTTGAGAAGTGTAATTGGGGGCCTCATTTCTGAGAATCAGAACGCCTTTGTTGGGGGCAGGCAGATTTTGGATGCAGTACGCATTGCAAACGAGCTTATTGACTCCAGGATCAAGGCTGGTAAGCGGGGGGTTATTTGCAAGCTTGGCATCGAGAAGGCTTATGACTATGTCAATTGGGATCTTCTTATTTACATGATGAGAAGAATGGGGTTTGGGGAGAGATGGATTGCTTGGATTCACCATTGTATTTCTTCTACTTCTTTTGCGGTTTTAGTTAATGGCTCCCCTTCTCAATTCTTTTCTGCTTCTAGAGGGTTGCGCCAGGGTGACCTATATCACCTCTTCTGTTCTTATTGGTGATGGAAGTGTTCACAAGGATGGTCAATTCGGCTGCTACAGCAGGACTTATTTCTGGTTTCTCTGTAAGCTGGTTGAATGATTCTGCCACTGATGTCTCCCACCTACTCTTTGCTGATGATACGATTATCTTCTGTGATAATGATTGCGAGCAATTAGTGAACTTGCGTGACATTCTTATTTGGTTTGAGGCGGTGTCTAGTCTAAGAGTCAACCTCTCAAAGAACTCTATCTCACCACTTGGGCAAGTGGATAATATTCAATTACTTGTAGGGATTCTAGGATGCTCTATTGGTTCTTTTCCATCATCTTATCTTGGACTCCCTCTTGGTGCAAAATTTAAGGATAAATCCATTTGGGCACCTGTGATCGAGTGTTTTGAGAGAAGACTGTCTGGTTGGAAATCAAAGTATCTCTCCAAAAGGGGGAGACTGACACTTATTAAAAGTGTTTTGGCAAGCATTCAAGCGTACTTTCTCTCACTCTTCCTTTTACCAGTCTCAGTGGCTAAAAAGTTGGAAGCTATTTAGAGAAAATTCCCTTGGGGGTCTTTTGGTAGTGACTTCAAATTTCATCTTGTTAGATTGAATATTATCAAGAATCTTATACCAGAAGGGGGATTAGGTGTTAGAGATCTTAGAATCTTCAATGAAGCATTGCTAGGCAAGTGGTTGTGGAGATACATGAATGAGAAGGATAGCCTGTGGAGAAGAGTGATTAGGAGCAAATATGGGGATAATGGTCTTGGATGGTATCCATCCATACCAAGTGGTGCTTATGGGCATAGTTTATGGAGGTTCATCCACAAAGGATGGGGAAGATTTTTTCATCATTTTTCCTTCAAGGCTGGTGTCGGTTCTTCTATTTTGTTTTGGCACGACCGTTGGTGTAAGGAGGGCCCTCTGCGAGATAGCTTCCTCTCTCTTTATGTGCTTACGGCGAATAGAGATGCTACTATTGCAGATTTTTGCCACCGTGAGCCTAGCACTATTGTGTGGTCTCCTGTTTTCCGTGATGCTTTGGTGGATGACTCTATCCTTGCTATCTTTCTCAGTAAGTTGAGTGAGTTTTCATTTCATGACTCACCTGATGCGGTTACTTGGGATCTCAACCCTAAAGGTTTTTTCACTGTTAAATTTTATTATATTAAGCTCCTCTTTAATTGTACCTCCACTATGGAGTCTAGATTTTTGCGGCGGTTCCCTGGGAAAATCATTTGGAAGAGGTTGGCTCCCTTGAAGGTGTCAGTTTTTGTGTGGGAAGCTTCGCATGGGAGTATTTTGACATGTGATAATTTACAAAAGAAGGGAATTATTTTGGTGAACAGATGTTCTATGTGCAAAATCAATTTGAAGTCTCCTGATCACCTACTACTACATTGTCAATTTGCAAGGGCTCTATGGGAGTTATCCTTTAGTTGCTTGGGAGTCTCCTGGGTTGTCTCGGATTCTGGGAGGAATCATCTTTTGGCTTGGGAAGGTGCTTTTGGTAGGAAAGTTAAAGAGAGAAGCGTCTTATTGATCCCACATGCGATTTTTTGGGCTATTTGGCGAGATAAAAATAAAAGAGTCTTTGAAGGAGAGGAGACGCCCCTTCAACGAATCAAAGATATTCTTATCAAGACTCTTTTTTTCTGGGATAGTGGGAACTTTTGTGACTCTTCTTTTGATGTAATTGATTTTGTGGATAGGTTCCATGTGGGGTGTACATAATCCTTTTGTAGGATGCTTGCTTGCAACCATCCCTTTGTACATTATTCAGTTTAATATATTTAACTCTTTTTCCCTATCAAAAAAAATGCTTAATCATTTGGTTCTTGACATGATTGTTTCAGAGAAGTTTCGTCTTTGGTCGCTTCCTAAATCAACCAGCTTTACACGCTACTGGGTATTGATGCTTTGTTGTTGAAACTAGCAATTGCAGTGTGGATCATTTGAAGTCTGGCATAGGAGATTTAATGTTTACCGCAGTATCCATGAAATAGTTACATGCAGCGCTTTTTCTTGGAGGACACATGAAAATGATATCGGGAAGGGTTGTTACTAGTTGACATTTTTGAAGAAAAAAATTTAAAATAAGCTAGAAGTGTGCAAGTCATTAATATAGAAGTTAGGTAAATTTCATTAAAATGTGTATGGCATCTAGAGGAAAAGGGGGCCAAAGATAGAATCTTTTGTAAATAAATGAAGATGGCCTATGGTAAAGCCGAAAGATGATGTTAAGGGGCAGTAGAAACTAGGTAAAGAGACCTTATAGGTATAATGTCTCCATGAATACTTGAGTACAAATTTGATACAGTGCTCTGCCAAAGTTCATGTCCTTGCAGTGGCAGAGCTCAAACTCTTTACTGTAAACAATAGCTTTTCTGTGACATTTGGGGGGGGGGGGGGTGTCAGGTTATCTTCTCTTGTCGTTTCTGAAAACCTTGATTAGCATATGATCGTGAGTCTATAATAATTTTTATATTTACGTCTTTCGTATGTGGGTGATAATTTTTGGCCGCTCAAAAATAATAATGGATGTTGCAGGTTCTGGTCTTGAAATTTATTGTCACTTTTTCTCCCCTTCTGGCTGATGAGCCATTCAGTATAGTAGTCTTTGGCTAAATTTATCAGTTCTAACTTTTAACCTGGATGTCTTGAGTCCATCAAAGATTCTTCACCAACTTGATGTGGACAAAAATCCTGAATCAAATGTGTTTGCCATTATACCAGTTTTCAAAGAGAAAGTATACGTGTATAAAAGGGGAATGTGAGGAGACCATGCTGAGAAACACTTCTTAGAGATTTGCTGTTTTCCTTTTATGCTAGGCTAACTTTGTTCATGGTGTTGCAGTGCTCGCGAGATACAAGATATTTTTCATGTTATGTCTATTTGAAAGAAGTGACAAAAAGGATGATATCCGAAAGAACACCGTCTACATAAAAGTGATTTGCTATTGGCCATTAACAAATACTTAGAAGAGCAAAAGAACAAATAGTCTCCACTTTTAGAAATGCTGCATTTCATATGCAGGTGATTGTTGACATTTACATTTTTGTACTGTATATTTGAAACAGACCAGATTAGAAAATTGGTACTCAGCCTGAAACTGAGTCAGTACATACTACATTGTCTCTTTGTGCTAGAGTGCATGCTATATTGTCACTGCTTTATAGTTGGCACAAGTTTGTTGTGTGGTTTTAAATGACAGCACCTCATGTTGTGTGGATTCGTTTATTATGATAATTCCTTATTCTTTGCTGTTGCTGCTGCCTGTAGTCAAATTCTTCTGGGCCTCAAGGAAGTGATACAGAGCAAGCGCGTGGCCATACTGGGGAGCAGAGCCAAGGTGGTAATCAGTCACAATTTGGGCAGCCATTCTTAAGTCAACCATTTGTACCCTTTACTGGAGCATCTTTTCCGCCCCCTACACTAAACATGGTACTATCTTCTTCAGTTTCAGTGATGTATCTGTACAGCACTACCCCCCCCCCCCCCAAAAAAAAGTTTGTACATTGAAGTTGATCTTCCTATTTTTTGTCTTTTCTATTTTTGCTTTGTTATTTCAGCCAATTCCAGACTCGTTGAACACACTCTCAGAGTTTATGACTCGTATGGAGAGGGTGCTTTCTCAAAATGGTGAACTTTTTATGGTGTCAAATTAAAGTTTTTTTTTCCCCCTCTCCCTAGTTTTAGTTGATCCCTATCGATATATGACTTCTCACACTTACATCAGGATATCAGTCCACCCCACCTGATAGCACCACAGATCAACCAGCTACAGAGTTGCCTTCAAATGCACGAGGATTGCCTACAACTGAAGCTCTGAGCACTGTTTTAAGACTTGCTCAGCGGCTGTTGGGCGGACATGCTGTTGCAGCGCTGTCTGTAAGCTCCATACATAGTCTTTTCTGTTCTACTTCAGTTTTAAATTTGATGCTTCCTGTGTCATTTGTTAGGCGCGTGCTGGACGTCTAATTCTGATATCCGTTGGGACAATAAGACAGACTTGCTTAGCAGGTGTTGGGCACAAATACAGATCCCACTGTCTGGCCTTAAGGGTCAGCTGCTGGGATGACGAATATTTTATAGGATTCAGATATGGATATTAGAAGTTGTCACTTCAGATATGAAAGATGCAATGTTGAATTAACTGATTGGGAAAATGCCATGTAATATTTAAAACTTAAATCTGACTACCATACTCATTGCAAACACAACCCAAAGATTATCAATCCCTTTTTGACTCGCAAAAAAGAAGTATATACACTTGTCAGATCAACAAACACCATAGAAGCACTAAAATACAACGGAGAACGAAGGAAAGGGACGGGATCACTTGACACTACTATTGCCATTTTCATCTCCAATGATGTTGATGGACATGCAACACATATCCCTGTGTAATGGCAGATCTGTAAAATTTTTAAGGGTGTGTTTTTTTTTTTGGGGGAAAATTGATGAGTACCAATTAGTGTTATTAGTGTTGTCTGTAAGAATTTAAAGGTTTTTTTAATTTTATTTACAAAATTGTGAACAAAATTTTTGGCTAGTAGGTGTGCCTAGCACTGATGCCGATGGGCTATGTCTGCTACCATTTATGTAACTGTATTTGCGGTTTATCATGTTCGACACTTTTGTGGTTAAAGGGATGATGAGACCATGTAACATTGGTTCTGGGATGGATAACTTATTATGCAGTAGGCTTTCTTATTTAGTATTTAATTTCTGAATTTCTTGAGCGTGAGCAGTTATGATGACAATCTCAACCATCTTTTTTTTTTTTTTTGTTTTTTAATTTAAGATTTGATTCAGTTAGTAAATGTGACACTTGGGCAATTGGCCTAAATTGTCGTCCACATATTGGTTTACAGTAACCTTTAGACCATTGTATCCGTGGTGCCTGGATTCCTCTTTCTCTCCTCTATTTCTGAAGCCAAATTTAGTTTTCATCTATGTTTCATATTTCAAAGCCTTTTGGAAACATATTTATTGGGAAGATAACGAGGTAGCTGATAATAACCCTTTTTACGTCCTTGATTACCACACGTGTGCGAATGTTTGTTTTTGTCTGAATTTTTAACCCATTATCTGATATTATTTATTTGTAATTGAATGCACTGTAGCATATTGCAGGAAGGCTGGAGCAAGATGGTGGCTCAACCGATGATTCAGTCAGGAGCCAAATCCAAACTGAGTCTGTACAGGTTGGCCTTGCAATGCAACATTTGGGTGCTCTCTTGCTCGAGCTAGGTCGGACCATATTGACATTGCGCGTGGGGCGTTCTCCTGTATGTGCACTACCTCTTGCCTTTTTATTAACCATGCAAACAAACATGATCTGCTTTATGCTTTTACTACAAGTTTTTGATCTTGTTTGCAGGGAGAAGCAGTGGTAAATGCTGGGCCAGCAGTCTATATCTCACCGTCTGGTCCGAATCCTATAATGGTTCAGGTTGTTAATTCAGTTGTAGGCTTGTGTCATTGTAGGAATTGATCTGGTAGACAGAGGCTTACAATTAGAGAACAAAATCCTGATTATTATAATTTTCAACTCAAGGTTTGGATTGAAAATTTTACTGCAGACACGCTACCCTTTTTTTACTTTTGTGTGAACCAACTTTCTTCTTCGTGTCCCTGCCTTACGAACAGGCGTAACTTCCTGCGCTAGCTTGCCAACCTGACTGTTTACTGGGCGCCAAGTTTCTGTGGAGAAAAAGCGTTTTGGATTGTCAGTGGAGAACTGAGACTTATTCTGTGGAAACTGTTGATGGCACCAAGTTTCAATTATTGTCTATATTGAGTGCATCAATTTATATTGATTTGCGACGGAATTTGGACAATGAATACCCTTTTCTGGCCCAGAGTGAATGGCTCATAGTTTCCTTTCTGTTGGCGTTTGTTCTTAAGTATTGGGTTTCAGTTTCTTTCATGTTTTACGCTCAAGACAAGATCCCAGTATTGGTTCTTTACCGAATGCTATCTGTCTCTTGGCATTTTGTCTTCTTGCCTTCTTGTATTTGCTGTATTGAGGCTAACTGTTCCTTTGAGGTAGGAGATGGCTCTTCAATCTTTTTTTGGCATGATCGCTGGTGCGGCGAGATTCCTTTGAGAGACTTGTTCCCTAGCCTTTATGTTTTGGCGGTGGACAAAAAGGCCTCTGTTGTTGAGTATCGGGAGCAGGTTTATGGTAACATTGTTTGGGCCTTGTTTTTGTTCGAGATGGATTCGTTGATGATGATTCCTTGGTTAGCTTTTTCAATAAGCTTAATTTGACCATAGTAGGAGAATCTTCAGTTGATAGGGTGCGGTGGGATCTAACCACTCAGGGGTGCTTCACTGTTAGATCTTTTTATTTGAAGCTTCTTGATGGGAAGTTTTCACCACAGGAGGTTCATTCTGAAAAAGATTTCCCTTGCAAGCTCATTTAGAAGTCCTTAGCCCCTTAAAGGTTTCATTCTTTGTATGGAAAGCTACACATGGGAACATACTAACGTGTGACAACTTACAAAAAAGGGGGGAAATTTTGGTAAATAGATGCTTCATGTGTAAAAGGGGCTGTGAATCTACGTATCATTTATTGCTCCATTGTTAGTTTGCAAGCATTCTTTGGGGTCTAGTTTTCAGTTGCTTGGGAATTTCTTGGGTTGCTCCTGATTCTATTAGGAATCATCTTTTGGCTTGGGAGGGTTCCATTGGTAGGAAAGTTAAGAAGAAGGAGGAGGAGGAAGTCATGGTCCTACTCCTACCTCATGTCATCTTTTGGAGTATTTGGAGAGAGAGAAACAGAAGAGTTTTTGAAAACATAGAAACCCCTCTTCAGCGTTTGAAAGAGAATTTCATTAAAGTTCTCTACTTTTGGAAGAATGGGAAGTTTAGCTCTTCTTCTATTGATTTGGCAGATTGTGTGGATAGTTTATACTTAGGTTGTATATAGCCTTTTGTACGATGCTCACTGTGCAGCTGAGCTTCTGATCTTTCTATATTAATATATTACCTTTTCCTTATCCCAAAAAAAAAAAAAAGAAACTGCATATGCGATATAGTTGTACTGAACCCTGAAAGTGTTGTAATAGTTCTTTCTGTGCAAAGATATGCTTGTTTGTGGTCTACTTGATTAATTTCTGAAATCTAACGTAATATATATTTGCAGCCCTTCCCTCACCAAACTAGTCCACTCTTTACTGCTGCATCGGTTTCGCCGCCAAACACTGCAAACTTGGGTTCTGTTGGGATAATTGGAAATGCTCCTAGGAATATAAACATTCATATACATGCTGGTAAGTACTTCCTGGGATATTTGGATTATTAGTTACAGCTTCTGGCCTGCTGGAGAATGTGCATCATGTAGAGGTGATGTGGGATTGATTATCATCAGGGACATCTCTTGCTCCTATAGTCTCTGCAGTTGGTGCTCGTGCTGCTGCAGGTGATGTTGCACAGGGGGAGCGCAGTAGTGCTACTAACAATGATTCTGGTGCAAGTCGGGTGTTTCCTGTGAGAAATGTGATTGCTGCTGCTGTGCCATCTCGAGCAACCATTGCAGTTTCCCCACTTCCCAATACATCACAACCTCTTGGTGGTGTTTCCACTTCTCAGTCATCTGATGCAGCTTCACTATCTTCAGCTATTGCTGATGTAAATTCACAGATTATGAATCTTCTTGAAAACATGGGCACAGAAAACCAGACACCAGGTGGTTGTCTCATATTTGTCCAGATTTCCTTCTTGTGATAAAGCTCTCTAATATATATCCTTTTACAGGGCAGCAGGAGAATCAGTCTGTTCCAAGTTCGTCTGCACCTGATGGAGGAAGTGGGGAGGGAACAGAATTACACCCAGTTTCTACACCTGAGCCAAAGGCTCAAGAGGTATGCTTCCTCTTGTTTCTTTTATTGTATTTTTTAAGCTATCTGGTGAAGGCATTGAGTTCTCCCTATAACATCACCACACATGAATATAAAATGTGAGTTGTGTCAGCTACGACTATGTGGACAACAATATCCAACAATTAAATCATTTCCCACGCTTGTAAGTGTTAGATTATACTTCTTTCTGGCAGTGGGTGTGAAGAAGTTGTCTTTTGGAGCTTCAAGGACTAGATTTCTTTTGCCCTGGTTAAAGGGAGGTCTAACTCTTAGGCAAAATATGATTTTTAACCTTGCAATATCAGGGCAAGGGCTCCATTTGTGTGTTGAATTAATCTGTTCTTATATATCAGAAACAAACTGAAGGGCATGAACACACTTCGAGGCATCTGGGTGGAGAAGTTGCAGAGACCTCGGAATGCAATGTGCATGAGGCTCAGAAATCCTGTGACATTGGGGACAAGGCTACTGGTGCCAAAGATGTTCCCCTTGGTTTAGGTGGAGGCCTACAGCCCAAGGTGAGCAAATATCCTTTTTACTCATTAGAAAGGAATGACTGTTTGGGTGATTGACCATCATGATCAGATGCAATACTACGAATCTGAGTGTGGCATTCTTGCACCCTTTTTTGGAAAATAGACTTCTTTATTTTGCCATTCCCATATATATTGACATTGAAGCATTTCTTTTGCATTCTGGCGGGGAAAGTTGGCAAAATGCGGGTGGAATCTAAAATGAATGGGTAAGAGGGGAACTATTGATTAGTGGTTGTCCGCCTTCAATTCTCGAAGCACATGCCTGTTTGGCGAACTATATAAAACGTATGGCAATACTAGAAGATGCAAATAAGTAAAGAACCAAATAAATAACTGCTCACTAGATAAGTAAATCAGTTAATATTTTATCATTGTAATTGTGGAAAATAGTATCCTATTCTTTGGCTCAAATGTTGGAGTGTCACTGTTGTTTTTGTGTCTTTGTCTTGGACCTTTGTCCATGATTCGTAGGTGAATACCATTATTTGGACATTTGGAACCATGCTACTAAGCTTGGGTGTCCCCTGGAGTGGAGTCTGGAAGGTCACTTATGTGTCAGGTTCTTATTTAGTCTTTCCTATGGTGGAGCTTTTGGAAGTTCTGTAGGTTTCCTCTCGTCTATTCACAATTTCACATAGAAGACTTTCATATCTGCCGCTGAGCATAGTTGCCAACAATGTGTAAACCCGGATAGTGAGGATCTGCGTATTATGCTTTGATGTTCCAGAATGCTTTTGGAAAATGAACGAGTCCTCCATAAGTTGGAAGCATTTCTTTGACTGATTATTCTCAAAGTCAATGGTTGTGCTTTGCATTGTGATCTTGTGATAGAAGATGAGGTAAAGACTAAAATAATAACCAACTGATGCATGTTCTGTTTTTTTGAAGAGCAAGGAACCTAGGCTTGCCATCTGCTTGTGCATTCTGAGGTTGATAATAATGAAACATGGAAATAGATTTGCCATTGGAAGCTTTTTGGAGTGTGGCACATGAAATATGACTTGTTTGGGATGCAAGTAACGAGAGGTTTTTCAAAAGTCTCCTTTTTGTTTTCCAAATGTGGTGTATAAGGCTGGATAACAATGGTTTTATATAGGAAGGTGAAGTCACTGCCTGGAGTTATATTTTGGCCTTATGAGCATATTTTTCTTATCTAAGTAATGCTTATAGGCCTGTTGGCCAAGTGCAGAAGTTGCCACTTCTGACTTCTTGGGTTCAAAACCGGAAGCCTTCAACTGAAGGCACCCTGGCATGCAGTGCTGGAGCGACCATTCTAGAACCGGTGTTTGTGGCTGTGTGCGTACCCACGCTGGTTATTTCATCAAATCTAGGTTTAGGCTGTCTTAAAGTGTTAACTTCAGTAGCTATCAAGCTTGATGCGTTATCGTCTTGATCAGGGAGTTTCTACTGGTGTGAACCTCGGAAGGAGATTCCGCTCAATGTAGTGGTGCTGGTGCTACATCTATACAATTCTGATAGCTGACCATTGTTATTGACTTTGATGCGGTTAGCACCTGAATGGAATCTTGAAGTCGTAGAAGCATTCTATCTTGTTTGATGGTATATAATTTGATCTACTGATGATAAGAAAATTTAATTAGGCGAGTCCTCATTTTGGACTCTGAGAAATTTGCTTTTGCATGTGTGTTCTGTGTGTCTCTTCTTCCTACCTCATTCTACTGAAACAGTATTATAATGACTTGTGTTATTTTTCTATGCTGAGTCAGAAAACTTCTTGTCTTTTGTGCCTTAAATTCTTTTGAAGGTGGATTCATCGGGTGTATTCGCTTTCTTTTTTATGTTGCTGGAGTGATGTCTCAGGGCTTTGTGCATACTTCCTCTTTGAACGATTGCAGTCATTTCATATGGTTTAAGCTTATTTTGTGTCTGTCGTATTGCGTTCTTTTTGGGTGCATATCCCTTTCACTTCCCCAGAATTGGGTCTACTTCAGATTTCAAATGTCTACTATCTAAGGGAAATTGTGTGATTGCTGGAATCAGAGACGAAGTCGGCAATCCACAACACAGTTGAAGAGCAGTGAAGGTGGAGCTTCTAATATCCCTGATCAAAGTCAACAAGGTGGAGCTAGTGGTCAGCAGGTCCTTCAGACTCTTGCATCTCTGAGTGCTGCTGGCAGAATGGGCTCAAATGACCTAGCTCCTAGACCAAGTGGACAAGGATTAGGAGAGGGTGTGGCAGGCGCACGGGGTTCAGATGGGCAACCTGATGTCACAAGCATGATGTCTGAAGTTCTTCAAAGTCCAGCCTTAAATGGTCTTCTATCTGGTGTTGCTCAGCAGACAGGGGTTGGTTCCCCTGATGTCCTCAGGAACATGTTACGACAATTCACACAGACCCCTGCTATGAGAAACACACTCAACAATCTTGTTCAACAAGTTGATACTGAGGAAATTAGAGATATGTTTGCAGGAACGGGGAGTGGACAAGATACTGGCCTTGACTTTTCAAGAATGATTCAGCAAATGATGCCTGTTGTTTCTCAGGTTCTTGGGGGTGGCCCAGTTCGAAGTGAACGGCCCCAAAATGTGGTTCTTAATCAGTTGCCGCAGTTCGATGATAGAAGCTTAGGCGAGCGTAACAGATCAATGGGTGAGATCTCTCAGGTTAGTTTCTTGAAAATTAACCTGTTTTGTATATGATCAATAACTGGGTGTTGAGCAAAGAATTATATATTTGTTGTGCAGTATTTAAGCTAAGTTGATTACTTTTCCGTGGGCATGAGGTGGAGCCAGTTGACTTTGTGATATTCGTAGTGTACTTTTAGTTTGAACTTTGTATTGGCTATGATTCTTCTCTCTGCGTCACTTGCTGGGTGTGATTCTTCTCTTGCTTCATTTGCTAGTAGCAGTGCATTGCTTTATTGCTGTTTTCCCCGCACACAAGGGCGATTTTGCATCCTTTTGTAACTGGATTTGCTTTCACTGCATCTCTTAAAGCTGCATGATGTCGTGTTGTCTGAAAGTGTTTCCTACTTGTGCTTTTCTTTTCTCTGCTTCGACTTCTAAATGAATGGTTCACAACTTGGCTGTTAGGTCTATTTGCAGAGGAAGGGCCTTGAAACATTTTGCTGATTATTGCTATCGTCCTTGCAATGGTTTTTTATTTAACGACATCTTTGTACACTTTATTTCGTGGTTTGAACAGAATGGCCTTCAAGAGGTAGTTCATAGAATTGCACTCGAAAGTCCATCTCGGGATATATTTGGTGCTGTAGTTCAAAATGCTGCCGAGCATAGTGAAACTGCTGAACGAGAGCTTGTGGATGGATTGTGTAGCAATGAGGACCTTGCCAATGTAAGTATTGGAGCTGTCATTTGGCAGCGAGTGGCAATGGTGCATTTTCCTCATAAACAACCTAATTTCGTCTTATGTAGGAATTTTTGGAGATGCTGACACGTGATTTGCGCCTTAGACTTGAGGGTGGTTCGGGTTCAGATGTGAGCTCTTGAGTACAGTGACAGAGACCATCATGAGTTTGAAATCCAAGTGCTGATAGCTTACAAATTGGACTAGTACCCACTTTTTTGAGACATCTGTGCGAATATGCTTTCAAAAGATTGTATATGTACAATTAATGTTAGGTGCGATTAGACTTGTATGAGCTACATTTCAATGATATGCAGGGTTTTACTCAATTCAATGGCATCCAGTGTTGGTTGAGTGCTACTGAGGGTTCTCAGGGCCCTGTCTTTCAAGCTTGCGAGTTGCGGCGTATTGTATCTGAAATTTGAGTTACGAGAGTGATGTTTTGACTTGTGCTCTCTCTTGTGGTGATAATTTGTAGTATCTTTGAGATTTCTGTGGATTTTTATTCCTTGGCGGTTGCGTTCGGCAGCAAACCATGGCATATCTTCTGCGCTAATTTTTGAATTTGGAGTAGAGACGCTGGGGATGATAGTGAGTCTTGGATTCGATCTAGACCCATTAGATGCCAGTCAAATTGGAGGATTTGGATCCAATCAAATGAGACCCGATGGGTCTTAGGCGGGTCTGGATCCAAGGGATGCGAGTCGGGTTTGGGTCTGAAAAATTCAGATCTAGATCCGGCCTAAGATCTATTTAAGATCCATTAATAGTTTTTACAAAAAAGTGGCAAATACAATTGATTAAAGTAAGTCTAAATTTGTAAACCCTAAAGTTACTTTGCTTAGTGTTAGTGTAGGAGAAAAACTGCTATGTTATGTTTGTGAACTCTATCTTCGTGATTTGTATTAAAATATTAGTTTGGTGTGTAACATATAGTTAAAAATATTTAATTATGGTGTATGTCACTAGAATATTTTTTTATTAAATATTATCTTCTAAATTCAATTATTTGTATTTAAAATGTCGTAATTCATGCTGCGATGTGAAAAAAACAATCTTTAATGTGAAAAACGGTCATGACCCGTTTAAGATTTGTGGACTCGGCAAACCTATGGATTTGGGTCTGGGTCCCATCTTTGCAGACCCAACGGTTTAGAACGGATCTGGGTTTAGATCCAAAAAAATTAAATGGGTCTTGGTCCAGATGGATCCGATTGAGATCCAACCTATTACCATCTCTAAGAGACCCCCCAAAAAAAAGGATTTTATTTTGAATCCAAAAGGCAGATAGATTTACAAATTTTGTTCTGGACTAATTGGCTTGCGTTATTTAACGGTTTATTTTTGTTCTGGACTAATTGGCTTGCGTTGTTCAACGGTTTTTTTTTTTAAATGCTTGTATCGTCCTCTTAGAAATACATATCCTTGAGAGCCACGCGGTTGGTTTGCATTAAAAATAGACGTACATATACATACATGGCGTTGGAGATAATGTGATGTTGGATGTATCTAAAAATTTGCGCTATTTCTCTTACTCCTAAGGCTCCGTTTGATTCTTAGAAAACTTGGTGAAAAGAAAAGTTGAAGGAAAGAAAAGTAGGGAGAAAATGAATTTTTTTTCTTTTGTTTAGATTGATGAAAAAATATAAGAATTTGGGTGAGAAATTTGAATGTTGATGAACTACTTGAATCATGTTGACGTCATTTAAGTAATGTGAGGTTAAAGGAGGATAGGCATTTTCCTCAAACTTTTCTCACAATTTTATGAGCAAAATTTTATTACTTGTTTCTAATAATTTTTCCACCTAACTTTCCTCTATATTTTTTCTTTGTGATTTTCTCTAAACTAAATACAAGAAAAAAAGTAACTTTCCTAAAAAATTTTCTTTTCACCAAATTTTTTAAGGTCCAAATGGAGCCTAAGAAAAAAATCAAACAAAAAGAAGAAATCCACTTATGGAAAGTAGTTTCTTGCAACAATATAGCGATACTGGAGGGTGACGAAAATGTTACGTCCTAAACCGTATTTGACTAGTGAAGTTCAGCACAAACTTAGTTTAGCAAATATAAATTAAGTTAAATTTAGCAAAAATGAGTCAGTTTAGATTGGCGGAAACAAAATGCCTTCCATGTGAATAATTAATATTATTTATTGTTGGAGTATGAAAGTAGTTATTATCCCACATTGATAAAATTCAAAGAATATGAAAGTGAGTGTTGTCCCACATTGATAGAATTAAAGGGTTCAACATATATATAAGCTTGTGAGTTACTCCACTCATTGCCAATTGATTTTAAGTTAGAACCTTATTTGAGTTTATATGTATAACTCTTTGATTAAGGCCCAATTATTTAAGAAAATTTAACATTTATCAATGCAAATATGATGCATGTTCTCTTTGGTGTCCTCATGATATAGTAGACATAGGCTTATTACCACCATCTCACTTCAAATTCTCCAATAGATTAAACTCAACCTTCTTTAAAAATAATTATGAATTTCAACTATTTTATTAAGTAAAATTTATTCGATTAATTCACAAAAATAAGCCCACAAACTAACAATTTTTTCAAATTCCATAAAAAAATTTCTTGTTCAGATTGGTAATAAAAAAATTGCCAATTTATCAAAATAACAAGAAAATAATATTATCATCAAAATAAATTACCTAAGGTTTTGCCTGTTTTAGTATTTAGAAAGTGTTTAATAGCCGCTAATCGTTTCTAACTGTTTTATACACTGCTAACCCCTAATTTTTAATCCTAACCTTTGGTCAATGCTAGTAACTGTTGGTAAAGTTTGGTAAATTTTGATTAACTACTATGTGCCATCTCTAAACGTCACGATTATTAAAGTGTAATCTTATTCTAATTAGGGATCGCAATGGGCCGGGTCCATTTGGACCCAAACCTATTTAATTTTTTGGACCTGAACCCAGATCCGTTCCAGATTCGTTGGATCTGTAAAGAACTAAAGATGGGATTCAGATCTAGATCCGTGGGTCTGACAGGTCCACAGGTCCTAAATGGGTCCTAACTATTTTTCACATTAAAGATTATTTTTTCTACATCCCAACATGAATTATCACATTCTAAATACAAATAATTGAATTCAGAAGACATAATATTTAATGAAAAAATATTCTAGCAATATATACAATGACTAAGTGCTCTTACTTATGTGTTGTATACTAAAAATAATAGTTTAGTACAAATTGCGAAAATAAAGTCCACAAATATAACATAATAGTTTTTTCTCTACGATCGACATTAAGCAAAGTAGCTTTAGAGTTTATTAATTTAGAGTTAATTTAGCCAATTGCATTTGCCACTATTTTTTAAAAAAAGTTAATGGATCTTAAATGGGTCTTGGGTCGGGTCCTGGGTCTGAATTTTTTAGACCCAAGCTTGACCCACATCCCTTGAATTCAGACCCACTTAAGATCCGTTGGGTCTTATTTGATTAGACCCAAACCCTCTAATTTGGATCGGGTCTAATGAGTCTGGATCAGATCTAGGACCCACTGCCATCCCTAATTCTAATAATTAATAAATGTTACTAATAGCTAATAAACCGCTTGTCGTTGCTCAATATTAATTCTATATATCGAAAAGAACATGCCCTAAAATGGTTATATCATATTGCATATGCATATTAAAATAGATGTGTCACTCGTAGGCTCTATTTGATAAACAACTGTTAGCTGTTTGTATTAACTGTTAGCTGTTTTTATTAACTATTTGAGTTAGCTGTTTGTTGAAAAACTGTTTAGTAAAAATAGCTATTTTTGATAAAATTATGAGACAAAAAACTAATTTTTTAAAAAATTCTATCAAAAAGCTTATAGAATTAGCTTTTTCAAATTAACTTTTTAAACCTAAAAAATTCTTCTAAAAAACTCTTTTATCAAATATCTAAATTAATTTTTTTACCTAATCAAACAGTTAATTTTGATAAAAAAATTCATTTAACCAAAAAATTTTTTTCAAAAAGCTATTTGCTACCTACCTCCCTTTCACAATTGTAATTTGTAGCTCAATGGAGAACTGCGTTGGTTGTCTTGTCACTTAAACCAGTTTTCCGTTTTCAGCTTTAACACGGCTGTGTTTGGAACGCTAGTCCGCAGTTGCTGCCTCTCCCGCCATTAGACTCCAAGGGGGAAGAGAGAGAGAGAGAGAGAGAGAGAGAGACAGAGAGAGCATGGAGACCATGGAAAGGGGCAAAGCGAAGAGTGGAGGGGCTCGCCAATGCTCAATTTGTAAACAAGCAAGAGCTGCTCTTAAGCGGCCTAAAACCCTCGAACAGGTTATTCATTCTTCATTTCTTTCGGTATTTCTTCGCCTCAGTTGATTTGATTGATTTCATTCCATTTGATTTGTGAATTGTAATTCTTTAGATATCGAATCTCAGAAGCACACCTTTTATTTGTCTTGTCTTACTTGAAGATATGTAAGAATTAGCTAAAACCCTAAGATACTTGTTTCTGGATAAAGATTTGCAGGGAATGCTTCTATTCTGTGTTCGAAGAAGAGGTTCACCGCGTCATAGTCGAAAATCAGCTGTTTAGGCCTGGTGAGCGCGTCGCTATTGGCGCTTCTGGTGGAAAAGGTTGTCTCTTTCACGTTTTGCTAACTACATCATTGGATTATTAATATATTTTCCATGTTATGGGGGTCGAATTCAAGTTCATATGCTAAAGATATTGTTAATATACGGTATGATCATTTAGATTTTATCCTATTTTATAGTTTGAAGAGAGAGCTCATGTGGGTTGGATGTATGCTACTCAAATTCAGTTACAGGTGTTCGACATCGGTACATGTGCGGATTTTGAACCCATAATTTCTGAAATTTTTTTGTTCTCTGCAAATTAAACTGAGAAACACTGGACAAATTCCAATTTTACATGAGGTCTATAGTTTTCCTTCCTGATGTTTACGGTGAATGCAGTATGGAAAAGTTACTCTTCTCTCACTCTTAAGCCCGTAAGCCTTCCTGGGGGCCCTATTTCGGCCTTCTTATCAATAAGAAGAGATGGCAAAGTTAGTATCAGAATTTCACTGCCTTGACAAAGAGATCCTTTCTTCTTCTCTTCCTCTGTCCTATTTAGCTGCCAAAAAAGAAAAGAGTAATTTCTATTTTTTATATTTGTGGGGCTGAGTATGCTTATATGTTGCAATTTTCTAGCTGAGGATGTTGCAATTTTGACCTGTTCTATTTTATGTGATTCTAGATCATCATATGCATATCATCTATTTCATTATTTGTGGGTTTTCTTGAAAAGTTCTTTATTCGTTTTCACTTTTTCTGACAGCACAAGTATTTTAACCCTTATCCCTTGTGTGTCTATTTGAATACTGGTGCTGATTTCATCTAAATGTGATTCTTCATTGATTTCCTGTTGTATGTTTCTACAGATTCCACAGTACTTGCCTATGTGTTGTCAGAATTGAATCGTCGGCATAATTACGGTTTAGATCTCTTCCTATTATCTGTAGATGAAGGCATCACAGGCTACAGGGATGACTCGCTAGAGACAGTGAAAAGGAATGAAATTCAGGTATAGTGATGCCGCTTTTGATGAATTTGGCTTAATGCCTGTAGAAAAGTTTTGGGTTTGTGTCATTAGCTGTAAACAGTCCATTTCTTCTTGTTGATCCAGAAGTTCTCATGAGTTTTAATTACTTAAACTTATGGTGGTTTATTGAATAAATTGAAGTTCTTACGTGTGAAATATCTCTCATTCTGTTGTGAGTGCTATTTTTCACTGAATGAACCCTAGATCTATGTCCGTACTGACAATGGTAAAGGGGCTATAGTTTCTTCATAATTTAATGGTGTCCCTCTTGTAAGCTTCCACATGTCATTAGATCTCTGTGCCTGTTTTTTTTTTTTTTGTGTGTGGGGGGGGGGGGGGGGGGGGGGGGGGGGGGGGGGGGGGGGGGGGGTGGTTTTCCCAGGAGATGAGCTAGGGGATGGAGAGGGAAACCATTTGAGCAGTGCATTGACCAATGATGGTTATCAACAAGTTAAACTCCTTAAATGGTCCTCATCACACAGGAATACAAACCCAACATTGCTGCTTCATTGACATCCCTTTTTTGATGCTGTTATAGCATCCAATAACTCTTTGCTTGCTCTTGAGCTTCATGAATTTGGGATTTGAGGGATAACTTGATCTGGTTCTCTCTTGGTCTTCTTTGTTTTTGTCATTGATGTTGAATCCAGTAGAAAGCTTTCTCTAGCCCGATGCTCTTTCTTATCTCACTTAGCCTTCTCACCTACTAGTTCAGTCTTCTCAGGCAGCATTTCCTATTTGGCTGTGTTTGTTTTCTAGGAAGTAACTTGTATAATACCTAGCTTTCCGTATTCAGTTGACTCTTATTGTTTACTTTTCTATTGAAAATTTCTGAAATTATGTACTGAATAAATGACTTGTTCACTTTTCATATGTTCAGTATGGGCTGCCTCTGAAAGTTGTATCATACAAAGACTTGTATGGATGGACTATGGACGAGATTGTGAAAATGATAGGCTTAAAGAACAACTGCACATTCTGCGGTGTATTTAGACGTCAGGTACGCTGGTCACCATGTATCTATCATCCATGTCAGTAATATGTCCGCCCCCCCCCCCCCTTTGATGAGGAAAAAGTATATATATTGTGCCCTATATGTAGCATGCAATTTGCCTAATGTGTTTGAGACACTACTACACTGTCATTGGTTAAAGCCCTCTGCTTGTCTTTCTCCAAGGCCCTTGATCGCGGTGCTGCGATGTTGAAAGTGGAGAAGCTTGTTACAGGACATAATGCAGATGATATTGCTGAAACAGTGCTCTTGAACATATTACGGGGCGATATTGCCAGGTTAGTTATATTGGCTGGTTATCTTATTTTGCACTGTTTATGGGGCCTCTGTAACCCCCCCCCCAAAAAAAGAAAACAATAAAAGGAGAAAAGAAAAAAATTCAAAGTGTCTAGTTCATGGTTTGCAAAAGTGTCTAGTTTGTAGTATGCAACAAATGACATCCTTATATCCTCTGTAACATACCCATCATAGCCCTCACGAGGCTCCAAGGCTGTATTCCCAGCTTCTGTTTATTTTATTTTATTTTTACTTTCTGGGGCTTTTTTTTAAGGGGGAGGGGTTATATGCAAAGCTTTACCCTTGAAACCCAAAGAGGCAGACCTTTCCATTGGGCGTGATTGGAACAATTTAATATATTGTCTTTCATTTAATCGATTCTAGTTCAAAGGTGCAAGATAGCCAAAAGTAACCCTTAACTCCAGTAGAAGTAAACATGAAGATCTAATCCATTTGGCTCAAATCCTATCTTAGTTTAAAAAGCGCGCCTGGTGCACCTCGGTGTGAGGCTACTAGGTCAGCGCCTCGGAGGGGATAAGGTGTGCCTCAAAGATACAATGCTATATCTTCCCCCTTTTTCTTGTTTTTCTTAGCCTTGCCTTTACCTTTTTTCTTATTTTCCTTCATTGGGAGCTGAAAAGTGAACTATACCTATACAGTAAATGTTTGGATTGGGGCATTACGATGATAACATAGCAAATCTTAAGGTTATTTGCGGTGTTCGTGGTTATATTGATGTCTAATTACTTTTTAATTGCATTTATCTAGCTTGTTTCTGCAAAATATGCTTTGTGAAATGTTAAAGACTTCTAAAAATTTTTGCATAGAAACGCACCTCTCATCCATGATGCGTGCACGTTCGCCTTGTGCCTTGCTCCTCGTGCTTTAGGACTCTATGCGCCTCAGTGCACCCCACACTTTTTAAAACTAAGAATCTTGTAGTGATTGTAGGCTAAGTGACTTTCCATTTTTGCACACTACAAATTGTTCTGAGGACATGTCTATATTTTTCTCCTTATGATTTTCCTCCCTATAAGCTAAGTTGAATCTCATAAATTTGTTTTGTAGGTTGAGTAGATGTACGTCAATAACCACGGGTGAAGATGGACCAATTCCAAGATGCAAACCATTTAAGTACACTTATGAGAAGGAGATCGTTATATATCCTTTCATTAAAACTTAAAGGTTTCAGTATCAAGAATCTTTGCATTGGTTAACATATCCCATTTATGCCTTTGAGTCTCTCATTGATTAATCATTGTTTAATGAACACTGATTATAATTTCTGCATGAATCCTTGACTATTAATGGAGCTTACGTATGCATATTTCAAGAGGTTGGATTACTTTTCTACCGAATGTAAGTATCTGCTGCTTCGGATTTGTTGCTGGTTAAAATTCTTTTCTTGTTGCTATTTGTCTATAGACTATGGGAATGTACAAAACAAATAGTTTGCAAGTGGTTTTATTTGACTTGTCAAATATTCCCCTGCCCTCTCTCCCCCAAATCATTGGGATGTAGTAGGAAAGCAAATTTTGTCTGTTTATGTCTTGCAACCATTACTGTGTGTCTTTGGAACTCAAAGCTTACTCTTGAGTCTTGAATACATATCAAGGGGCATGCTGACCCTAGCCGGCACCCCCGCTTGTTATTTCTGGACAATGGACTTATGGAGTTCCTCTAGCTGTTTGACCCCAAAAAAATTCATAGTTTTGTTTAATTTGTGTAATTTTTGTTGTACCTATTTCTGTTTTGATATAGATATCCTTTGTTGTATTAATCACAGGCATATAAGTCCTAGCTGCTTGGCCCTCAAAAATTGTTTTGTTTAACGTGTGTAATTTTTCTTATACGAATTTCTGTTTTGATATAAATATCATTTGTTGTATTAATTACAGGCATTTACTCTCCAAATGCCTATCGTGGTTTTGCACGGGAGTTTATTAAGGATTTAGAGAGGATCAGGTAGCTGTTTAGTTGGATGTTTTCCTAACACTTAGGAAGCTTTGTCTGTACACTCATATAATTTATTTTGCTTTCAGACCAAGGGCGATTCTTGACATCATCAAATCAGGGGAGAATTTCAGGATCTCAACTTTTACAAAAATGCCTGAGCAAGGAACTTGTGAGCGCTGTGGTTATATATCAAGCCAGGTGATCTTTTGTGCATTTGTCGCCATCCCTCGCCCCCTGAAAAAAAGAGAGAAAAGAGGAACAAAGGGGTCAAAGAGGGTCTCTTATGGTTGCTCGATCGCTGAGTCTTATAATCCCACAAGGATCTATTCTAATTTAGCTTCATGAACATTCCTTTGGAATGTTTCAACAAGTCAGATGAATTATGTATGCATATGCTTAAACTGATGCCATAAGACTACATTTCCCGCTTTTTTCTAGCCTTTTAGCGAGTTTTGTTTGCATAATGATCTTAGAATGGTATCTGGTGTTTGTCTTGGTCTGGATGTGCAGAAATGGTGTAAGGCTTGTGTGTTGCTTGAAGGACTGAATCGAGGTCTTCCAAAATTGGGAATCGGGAGGAGTCGTGGCATTGATAACCATAGTAAGAAGGAAACAAAGCATATGAATGGTCAAAATGATGTTCAGGGAAAACCTTGTGGCACCTTAGACTTCTAATGGTGACAATCTTGCACTATATTTCCAGGTAAACATAGTTGAATACAAAGGTTTTATATTCATCCATTGGATGTATTGTGACTTGTGGGAAGACAAGAATACCAAAGTTGCAATCTGATTCACTGCTGACCCAATTTTACCTTACTTTTTATTTTTTTCTCTTGAATTATCTTCAACTTGTCCAGATTATTTTGCAACTTAAGCAAATCGTTGTCTGAAACTTGTTCTGGCTGGATGGAAATTCTGTTTTGCTATATCTTCTGTCCTTTTATTTGTGCTTTCACAACCTGTATATATGGGCCATGGGGTTTTGTAATTGAACCCCTTGAATGAGGAAGTCGACAAGAAAGCTCTTATTTGAGATCTTTTTTTATTTTCTTTATTGCAAGACTTTGTACATCTGCATTAGTAGGGTTTCGTTGTACTCTTCTGGAAGATCAGTGCCCCAACAATAATGCTCTGTTGGGTAGGGTGCAATGCAGTTTAATGTAATGTGATCGATAGGGGCAAAACACTCACAGATGTTCTCTGATTGATTCTAGTACATTGTACTGCATTACACCCATAACCTACTAAATTATGCTAGATGGCTATCCTTATCTGTAGCTGTTCAACAATTACAAACCTATACATGGTGAAGATAGCGGAAAATAGTTATCCTGCACAGATATGTGTTGCTGTCGAATTCAGATCAGTGGGAAGTCCATAGTCAGAGATTGACTAAATTTTATACATGCTGCCTAGAGAGTTTGGAATCTAGGAAATGGTGTAAGGTTTCTATGTGTGCTAGTTATCCCCTACTCTGGAAGTCGTAACTCCTGTGCAAATTGTGCATTATAAGTTTGTAACTGCTCAGGAATTATAAAAATGTTATTTTGCTTCTTATTCTTGTTTTTTGTTGCGGCTTGATGGTGCAGAACCTCATTTATCAACTTGCTGTGGTTAAAAAGAGGGAAAAGTGGACCACTGTAAATTGAAACTGCTGTATATCCAATGTTGCTGATCATATGTGAAATCTCCATTTATGTTAGCTCTATGTACATTTGGTTGCACTGGGCACTGGTGCTCTTTAAATTTATGATTCTAGCCCATAAAAGAAGAGTGATGAGTTTTCGATCTATTCCTTTGGCCTTCACTAGTACTGGTAGACTGCTACTGGTAGACTAGATAGAAACCAATGCATATGTCCTACACTCCTGCCTAGCTACTGCCCTTTCCTGAATTTTTCTTTTCTTTTTCTTTTTTTTTGTGGGGAGGGGGGGGGGGGAGGGGCTTACGCACAGCTTTGTCCTTGACTTTCTGGGAGGGCAGTTTTCATTAGAACCATGGTCTGACAAATGGCAAGCATTTGAATTTTAGTCGTCTGCAACCTAAATTGGCCTTAAAGGATTTCATCAACTATAGATGAAGTGGAGATACAGGCATTGATAGGGCAGCAAAATGGTTTCTTTTTGCGTTTCCTGACAAGATGACTCAATAATCTTTAAGCTGTACTCATGCGTTCACCGTAGAGCTAACATGTCCTCAGGTTTCTTCTTCCCTACAGGATGTCAGCTTTGTTTCGGTCTTTCCTGTGTTGAGGCAGCTAAGGAATTTGGAAGCAAAATAGCTGAATGCGGCAAATTATAGTAATGGTTGCTTCTAAAGAAGCTGTTCTATGTATGTTGCCTGAAGATCCTGGTTGAGCTGTGCTTGCATTTCTTTTGCTGCACATGGCCTTTGCCTTTGCCGTTGCCATCCACCGATTATTCAGACATCATCGGAAGGAATTCCACAATTTTGAAGTTCAACGGCAATTTTGTTGATTGTACTTGTATCCTTAGAATGAGTGTTACTGTTTGTACACGGATCCGCCGAACAATGAATGGGTGTAATTTCAGGTTTCCCTATTTTCCTTTTTGGCATCCATTCACTTCCTCCTGTTCGGTGCGGCTCATATCCGTGTGTCGCAATTTTTGGGTTTTTTTTGTAAATTACGTGAATTTATTTAAATGATTGATAGTTAATACATATGCCAATTTGTTCAGCTCATTGAGAGGACTGCATGTCGTACGTATGTTTGTTCTAGTGACTTCATTTCATCTTGAGCTGAATTTTGCTTTGCTTGCTTTGCTAAGCTGTTATCCTCATTTTTCTCCATTTCTTCGTCTGACGCATTTGGATTTAGGATTTAGGAATATTGTAGAGATAAGGACACATGTAAAATTGACACTTACAACAATGTAGTTGAATTTTTGAAGGGCCAAATATTGGTGAAATTTTCGGATGGGGAGTCGAATCATAAGAACTTTTGCTTGGGGTGTAAAGAGAACCCAAGGTTCAATGTATGTATAGATTTACATCAAATCTTTAGTTCTAATTTCCCAATACACATTAGTAAACTATGTAATTAGGGCAGAGGAGAACAGCATTGTAATTTGAAAACGGGAATGATTGTGCATTTTATTCGTTTTGGAACATCTGCAATTTAGTGATTTGTCTCAATGAGTGGGATTGAAATTTTAATAGAAAATTGATACGAAAAATTTGGAACTTAATTCAAATTGATAAGCAGAATTGTGTTGGAATCTTGGGGTTAGAATTGCATCATTTGAATTTCGTATACAAGACTATAAATAGTAATGGCTTTAGGGCCTGTGCTTTTTCGTG
This sequence comes from Carnegiea gigantea, assembly GCA_029747015.1. Taxonomy (NCBI): domain Eukaryota; kingdom Viridiplantae; phylum Streptophyta; class Magnoliopsida; order Caryophyllales; family Cactaceae; genus Carnegiea; species Carnegiea gigantea. The sequence continues at coordinate 309,270 of JAKOGI010000300.1, read as the reverse complement.
GAAAATGGGGGTGAAAAAAATGGTAGAATTGGAAATGATTGAGAAGAATGTGTAAGAGTTACGACTGTTTCATGGTCACTTATATCATGTGACATATCACACACACATTAATCGTTTCCTAAATTTAAAAGAAAAAAAATATTTTACCATATAGGCGGTCTTACGATAAATCATTGCGAGATCGTTTCATACAAGAATTGGTAAATATTTTTTAAGAAGAACTAGTAAAGAGTGGAGAAATTGAAAAAAGTTGGTATGAGTTGAAAAAAGTTTGTAAGTGTTATAAAGATTGGGAAGAAGTGAGGAATGAGATTGAAAAGGGTTGTTAAGAGTTGGATAAGATTAAAAGGAACCGTGAAAGATTTAGAAATTTTTAGAATGATTTCGAAGATTGGAAAGAGTTGAAAGAGATTGAAAATAGTTGTGAGTGGTTTGTAAATGTGCGGTTGCGATTATTTGTCACTATCCTCAATCCTAGTTTAGGGATGAAGTATTACTCGAACCCGAAAAATCCGATCAAACATCATTTAGCACTCGAATGGGTGATGAAAATGGGTTTCAAGAGGGTATGGGTATATGTATTGCGTTTGAAAATGGGTATGGTATGTGTATGGATTCCTAAAACCGGTACCCAATTGTATACCCGATTTGCTAGTAAAAGGCGAACAAAATATGGTAAAACCCAAAAATAAGTGTTAGGTATGAACTCTAATTGTATAGTATCTATTTATGTGGAAATGAAAAACTAATTTTTTTTTTTCATTTTAACATACGTCAGTTTATCTGGACATAAATTTTAGTAAAGTCGTTAGAAATAACTAATCAAATATATAGTGTATGCAAATATTGGTTAAATATGAGTTGCAGTTTGCACACTTTATATATATCTAAATAAAACCCGTAAACTCGAAAACCCAATGGATATGGGTATTATCATTCAAAACCTGATAGGTATGTGTATAATTTTTAAAAATAGGTATGAGTGCGGATATGACTCAATCCGCCCCAGAACCAGCGCTACTCCCATCCCTATCCCAGTCGTTGATGTATATCATATATTTCTCTAACATTCAAATAAAGATTAAACTGACCTATTTTTACAATCCCCATAATAATAATAACAACAATAATTTTCCGTGTAGGTTCTATTGATGCAAATTCTAGAAGACAAGTCAACCCCTTCTTCCCCCCCCCCCCCCCCAAAAAAAAAAAAAAAACGAAAACCACAAATAAAACACCGAACGAGTAGCTCTAGTACCCTGATTTCTACAGAGATCATCAAAACACTACATCCCAACTGAGTCCATGTAAAATTGCATCGACCAAACTGATCAGAGAGAAACCCTCAACCATGGCGACTCCATTGCCAACATCAAGCTCGACCTCCGCCATGGGAGCAGAGAAGGAGAATGCGAATCCAAAGAGAAGAATAAGCTTTTTCAGGAACGCCATGAAGCAGAAGCACAGCTACATCCAGTTCTTCGCCATGTCTGGTATTCTTCTCCTCAGCGTCAGGTCTTTGGGCCAGAAGTACCGCATCCATGACCTTCAAGAGGACACCGCCGCCCTTCGTGATGAGCAGCTCTCTCTCTCCGACCGCATCAACAACATCAAGTCGTCCCTCCGCCGCGAGGCTGCGCTTGACTCCTCCGGCCTCTTCGCTGCCCGCCTCCGCCTCCTCTTTGGCGACGATGAGTGACTTCGCTTTCTCTCTGCTACTACTAGTCTTTCTTTTGTGCTTGGGTTTTTAGGATTTATGTGTTTCCTTCTGTTCTAAGGTCTGCTTGATTTTGAGGGGATTTTGATAATTTTGGGTCATATTTGCCTTCTCTTGAATAAGGTTCAACCTCTGGTCATCGATCGTCTCTCCTGGAATCAAGTGCAATTACTACTTGGCGCTTATGAGCTCGATTTTGGTTTCATTCCTCTTTGTTCTTCAAAGTTCTCCTTAGAATTTGGGGCAATTTTGTTAATCTGGGGTTATATTTTTTGGCTTCTGTGGATCATTTTGAAACTTTATCATATATGGTTTCTCCTGGAATCAAGTGCAGTCATAGCTATGCACTTATGCGCCTGGTTTTGGTTTCATTTCTCAATATCATTTCTCTCATTGAATTGATATGTTAAGTTTTGTGTTGGTTTCACTGAAGGTGTTTTTCATCATTGAGTCTTGTTCAGTTTGAATTTATGCTGGGTTAACCCTGCGTAATGGCATGAGAACTATTCTGTTCAGATCCTTTGGGAGGAAGGGTAATGAAGCATGATATTTAGGTGATCCAAAGTCCCTTCCTTAGCTCCATTTAATAGAAAAGTTGTATAGTTGGTGTAAGATCCATATTTGGTTGGGTGATTTAGAGGATCTGCTTCATCATTTGGGATGAGCTGGAGCTAGTTGCTCTTTAGTATCGTAGTGGAGTTACTCCTTTTGAGTGTTGTATCGCATTGTTTACATTCTGCCACCCTTTTTGTGGAGGGTAAGATTGTTTTCATCTGACTTCCACGTCATCAGAATCCACTTTGGGGTAGTGTTGGTGGCACTGATCTTTTTGTCATTCTCTGATGGGTTGGGATGGGATGATGAGCTTTTTGCATTGGAGTCATTGATTTTTAAAGGTTCACAAGTCACAACATTAGGAGGGATGATCGTCTGTTCATCAGATGAGGAAACAAACAGCGGTGTTCTATTCAATAGTTTTTGCTCATTGATTATGCATATTATTGCTAGTTGTTAGCTCGTTCGAAAATGATGAGGAAGGCTTGCAAAAGAATATCTGCACCACTTCTTTTTAGCTAATGTTTGGGTACCTCTGGGAAAGAGAAATCAGAAGGGCATTAGTAGACAAGGGATCATCATCTTGAGCTTTTCAAGAATTGAGGACTACTGGCTTGAATGCTCCAATTTATTCTGGAGATAAGCAAATAAAAGAAAGAGAAAAGGAAAATGATTCATGATTCAAGCGAGCCTTATATGTTTATAGAATATCTGTTTTCAAAAAAGTCTCACCTTTTCCTTCAGCACGTAATGAATTCACCTCATTTGATCTCGGCTGATCAGTTTGAAGATCCTACCACGCAGGATAATAGGCTTTTAGGAGATAGATTGTGATCGAGAAGGAAGAAGAAAGGTTTAAATTTTGAAAATTAGAGAATATTCATGGATATATGAAGTAGTTGTATCGTGATTTGTTTCATAGGTTAAGGCATCCTTTTTTCTTGATTGTATTTCTCAACATTGAGTATTTTAGGACAACATGTGGACCAATCTTTTATTAGGCATGTTTGGTAGAACTGACCACAGCATCCTATATGTATCCAGAAACAAGATAGTGGGGAATGAAGACCACAGAGGAGAAGAGTCAAATTTAAAAGTTTTAATTTGTGTGTTAATTTTGATCTCAGCAGTGCCTTCCTGTATAATCATGATAATTCCATGAAGGTCTTTGGTTTAACCCATAGACTAGTTGAAATCCTAAGTATTGGATGACGGAGTTCATAAAGAGAACTAAATTTCATTATGATCCATATTTAGTTGATGAATAAAGATAATATAATGTCTATAGGGTTGGTACACTAGTATAATAAGCAGCGGTATGATGATTCATCCTTTGGAATGGACATTTGATGCCTTTTGCTTCTGGAAATTCTATGCTGATGTTCTGAATCATTTTTAATGTAGTGCATAGTGATCAGTCGGTTTTCTGTGTCAAGATTCTCCGACATTTTTCTAGGGAAATGAGCCTCAGAGGGGGGATGCCATTTTATCCTCAGACATCACCACCCTATTGCTTAGACCTTTTGCAATGGTGAATTTTTGCTCAAGTTCTTTTGGATATTGTAAACTACGTGGATTGTAGCTTACAGAAATGATGAGCAAGGGAAGATCTTAGAGTTGGTGTGCTCTTCTTCTATTCTAATTTTGGGGTGCTCATGAGGAATAAGAGAGCATTAGTGACAGTAAAGATCTGAGTATTTCTCACCTCAAGTGTCAAAATACACAAAGTTCAACTACGTCATTTCATTTTGAAAGTGAGAAAAGAACATGAAGAGAAAATCAGTAGAAAATGCTCAATAAGTGCTCAGGCCTCAACATTTCTTGAGATAAATGTTTTTGGTAAGACAGTAGTAGCTGTAGCTCAGAAGTGCTTCTCCGCTTGCAGTGCTAAGGGCAAGGCTGCCTACCTAGGATCTCCCCCTATACTAGATTCATCTTAAGGGGCTGATGAGTGCATGGATCTTGAGGAGGTTCTTTTTTTGGGGGGGGGGGGGGGATTGAACCAAATTGTCGAAGCAGCAAGTCTTGAATAGTTCAGAACATGTTTCGACTAAGCCTTCATTTAAGGCTTGTCCAGTTGTCCTCCTTAAACTTGATTGAATATGCTTGTGACCCTATCTCTATCCCATAGACCCATACAAAAGGAGGTAACGGGTGTTGGGCAACAATGATGGGAGAGGAGACTGATATGATTTAGTATTAGAAAATTAGGTGCCAAGTATTACAGGAAGAATGATGGATAAATGGTCAACTGCAGTGTCACCGCATTTGTAAGATCTGTTCCGCTAACTCTTTTTTGTTTAAATACTGAGTCGGGTTCTTCCCTACATGGTCCATGTACTGAACATAATACATATACTGAATAAAACATGTTTGAGCCACGTCTTTCCACCATTTGGCAGGCAATTTTCTAATCCAACCATTATGGGTTTTCTATGTATGACAGCAGTAGTAAATATAAATGTGGGTTTGGTTGTATTGTATATCTGGAGCAGTATACCTGATTTGCTTGTAAGATTTGCTGAAAATATCATCAAAATTGCAAAATTCATGGCAAGCAGTCTGGTGTATGGTCCGTACCCTGCGGATGACAGAAGATGGTGAATAGTGTTTTTCCGAATCAGTATCTCTAGAGCTATTTTTGTTCATAGACAGCTTTACGACATGAGACTTCTCGATTGGCCATACTTATCGGACCAGCAGATTGAAGTATTGGTACGCAGTTGCCACTTAGTTATACCGATTTATGTGCTATTCATTTCAACATTTGGGGTAATTGCTTGGAACTTCTTATTGCTTTCAACTGTTAGCTTTGCATAGAGTCTCTGATAGGGCTGAGCAAAAAAAATCCGGTACCTGGTACCAGACCCGGACCCAGTTTGGATCCGTCAGGTACATACACGGACCCGATTGAACTGGGTCCGGTATTGGTTCCGAAATCCTGGTTACCCGGTCCAATCAGTTTTTTTTTTTTTAAATGTCTAAGTTACCGCTTACCGGTTGACATTATGTGTTGTTCTTTCGATGCCGCTGTAATTTCCAGCTATGCGTTGATATTACTAATCTTTTTGGCAATGTATAATATTAGGAGAAGATTTTTTTTTTTTAATGCTTGGATAAAATGAAGAAATGCTATTTATTAGTTAACCAATTGGACTTTAATGCATTGTAAATGTCGAGCTGCCACTATTAAATTTGATTTTGAATGATTGATTAGCTAGCTTGTTAGGTGTATTAGTTCTCTCACAAAGTCACAATTACAAACTAAAAATTTTAATAAAATGAAATAAAACAAAATAGGAAAAAAATTAGAAATCGGGCACTCGGTTTCGGGATCAGTTCAAGAATTCTGGACCTGGCTTCAATCGGGACCAAGTCCAGATATTTGGACCCGATTCCATGAAAATGGACCGAATACCTGGTCCTGTTCAGCCCTAGTCTCTGATATGTCTGCAAGTGTACCCATTGGCTCAACCCCCACCCCCCCCAAAAAAAAAAAACCAGGCTTGGATTCTCTTTCCCTTTTTTGGGGGAGGGGATTTGAAAAGGAAAAAGAAAAGGGAAAAATTAACGCCGATAATCTGAATTATTGGAGGTCCCGACACGAATAGTCTGATATGATAAATTTACAGCGAATAGTCTAACCTTTGACCTTATTTTTTGTAAATAATTTGATGTGAAAAAATTTATATCAGAATATAATTGAGTCAAATTTATCCAAATTTTTTGCTAGTATGCTTACAAAAATAAGGTCAAATGTTAGATTGTTCGCTGTAATTTTCTCTGGCTACATGCGTCAACTTCCCCAAAAGAAAAACGGCTGGCCTGGATCGAGCAGGCCCGCTCACTTTGGGTTTGGGCGTTGCGCTTTGTTTTATATGGACCAGACTGGTACGTTGATGGTTTGGGCCGAGTTTAACCCCGAACGACTTGTTCCCAGAGTCCCATACGCAATTTCCTTTTTTTTTGGTGGAAAATTTCGTTTTGTAGAAATGCCTGTTTAATCACGTATATTACGCCTCGATTCCACCACTAATTATGTAATTATCAAGCGGCCGTCCGTCTTAAAGTATTCCCAGTAGTATTCCTATAATCAAGCATTAATCGCTTCACTAACTGGTCAAAAAGTCCAAGTTCTCTTGCTTTAAATCAATCGCTTCGCCGTGCTTTTCTACTTTATCTTTTTCCACTTCTTGTTTTTGGTGTAAGAAGCATCAAAAGATTACAAGCGGCTTCTCTTTTTCCACTCTTTTTTTTGGAGGTTTGGATCGTCTATTTCATTAGAATTGAGTTACGGTTAACCTAATAAAAGTTTGAACTTTAACACCATAGATTTTCTCAATTCGCAAGAGTTGAACCTAAGATCTTGGGGTGTTTGGTTGCAAGAGTTTTTATGGAGAAAAAGCTTTTTGGGGGGTTTTAGCTTTTTTGACTCAAAAGGGCTAAATTGGTGCTTGATTGAAGAGCTATTTGAAACCAAATAGCTCGATCTCAAAAGGTTACTTCCATTAGCCTTTTGGAAATCACTGTTTGTGATAATGAAATAACTACGGGAGAGTTTGAAAAAATTACACCATATACCATTAACCTTTTGTAGTAATATTTGATGATGTGTATTATTTAAATTTAATATATCCAAGATTAAATCATTTAAATAGATCAATTTCAATTCATATAATAAAATATGTACAAATAACAAAATAATATCTTAAGCCATAATTGTCATGTAGATATACACAAGTTAAAAAGAAAAAAAGGGTTAATAAGGATACAAATTATACACAACTAGTAACAAATTATGATTTTATCAATAAAGTTAGTTTGTACATATGACATCAATTTAATTCTTTTTGGAAAGAAAATAAGATAATTAGTAAATGAAAAAATTATTTTTAATTAAAAAATAATTTAGAGATAAGGGCACAAATAAAGTTTTACTGAATATCTTTTTTAAAACCAGCTAATTTTATGAACCACTTTTTTTATAAACAGCCAATGTAAACAGTTAATTCAAATAACTAACAACTAACAGTTAATACGAACAGCTAGCAGTTATTTACCAAACAGGTTATTCATTTAAGGGAAACAAATGTCAATCTACTTAAACCAATATGTTTTAGTTTCTTTTTGCCACTTTTTTTTTCGATTGTTGGTAAAAATCTATTTTTCCACTTTCGACAAACCTAACTTGTTCTTTTTAAAATTTAAAAAAAACTATCTTGTTTTTCCTTAAAAACAATGAATGAAGAAACTTGGGGGTGTTTGTTGGGTATTGCTAATTGCAATGTACTTTCGAGCCACTAATTATGGGTTGCGTTGGGTCCCTTTCTCCTAATCTGACCGCTGTTCCAAGTCCCGCACTTTCTCTGTCTTTTCCCCTTTTTCCCAGAAAATTCCCAAAATCTCCATTTCTAGATTTCTTTGGAATTTATTGAGCAGTGCATAAAATATATTTTGGGTTTATCACATTCCCCGCTCCTTATCTTTGACCTTGTCTAATCCAGTTCTGATTTTTTTTAGAAGGAATTCATACAACAATGACAACGAGATTGTTTCAAACGATGGTTAAAAAATTTGAAAACAAAAGGAGAAAAAAAAACAAATAGAACATAAATAGTGGATGCATAATGTGGAGAAAGTAGAAAGTAAATAAAAATCAATTTTGAATTTAAATCTTCAATTATTTAAATATTTTATCAGTTAAATTAGCTAATATTTTTTGTTTTTAAAAATTAATTAGTTATAGGATTTGATTTATATTTAAAGGAGATAAACTAGTTCTCTACAAATTTACAACCTCCATTAAGATGATGCTAAAGAGATGTATAGTACAACTTTTGTAAATAATTTAAATATATTTGTAAATAATATAGTTCAACTTATACAACAACAACACCTTTTTAATGTAGATTTCGTTTTTGCGAAATCTGAAAAAATATAATTCAACCTAAAAATCCAAATTTTGACTCCACTCAGACTCCGACTTTGGAGCTCAGCTCACGTTTCCTTTTCTTCCAAGAAGGGGGGTTCGTTGACAATGACTTCATATGGGGTGTTTCTCAAAAATAAATAAATAAATAAATAAATTGGTTCAAATCAAATGAAAATCATGTAAAAACAGATCGAGTACTGCTGGCTCGGAATGTGACGATTGTGACTGTTAGATACTTAGTTGGCTCTAAAAAATGATTTGTCTCATCAAACACAGGACTTCTCATGTTTGATTTCTACTCGAAATTGCAGTCAATGGACCCACAGAAACACACACCCCCCCCCCTCCCCCCCCCAAAAAAAACCCCCCCAAAAAAAGGGAAAAACTGTACTGGGACAATGGGAGTACATTTAAGCACAGCTTGGCAGCCAGAAAACCCAGAGACTTTTTCTTAAAAAAATTTATAATTTTTTTTTTGGTTGCACTAGAGCCTAGAGGGGCTAAGTTCTATGAAGAAATATTATCACCTCACGTTTCTAAACCAAGCGACCCGGACAAGATCTACCTGTAATACACTCAATATCTCCTTGGATGAAGAGTCAAAGTACAGTACCCCTACTTTGCTATCTATTCCTAGATTTGCCAGTTTGTCCCCAACCTGATTTGCCTTCCTGTAGCAGTGAGATTCCTTGACCTTCCTGTCTTACCTTGCAATCAATTGTTTGCATTGTGTAATAAGCGGCGTATGAATAGGATTCCACGATCCGTTTCCTTGTAGCATTCTCACTACAATCATTGAATCCGCCAGAAGCAAAAAATTTATAATTTATGAGTATGAAATAAAAATGTTTACACTAATAAGATCTCAGATTTAGATCCTCCTCCAAAATTGAAACTTATAATATTTTTACAATATTTTTGTTTCAAGATTGAGAATATTTTTCTGACCCAAAAAAAAGATTGAGATTATTTTAGATATATTTCTTCTTTCTTTATTATAATGGTAAAATTATATCACCACTAATGACAAAAATATTTAAACTACTGAAAGAAAGAATTATACGATTGTAGTCTCATTTAATAACCTCTAAATTTAGGGCCTATTCTTTTTGTGAGTAAATTGGGGTGGATAAAATGGTGAAATAGGTTGAGGTGGGTTGAAATAGGTTAAGGTGGGTTGAATTAGGTTAAAGTAGGTTGAAGTAAGTTGAAGTGGGTTGAATTTTTTTATGTGATAAATTGAACTTGGTTAAAATAGTGGAAGTGAGTTGAAGTGGGTTGAAGTGGATTGAAATAGGTTGAAATGCGTTGAAGTGGGTTAAAGTGGATTGAGATTGGTATTTTAGAATTGACACACGAAAAAATAGGGCCCTAGGGAGGATCTAGGCACCAAAATAGCGTTAGACCACTTTACTCGAATTAATGAATTCATCACATTAATGAATTCATCAGTTTGGTAAGGAAAACTGGAATAGAATGAAATCAGGACTTGAATCCTGGGGGGTTGGGTATGGAACTTGAATCCTGAACCCATTTGTTTGGTGAAAATTGGAATGGAATCAGGTCCCACTTCTTGCTGTTTGGTGAGCAATTTTGGAATGGAATCAAGCAAACCTATCAACTTCACAGAAACAAAACGGTTTGACCCTCCCCCAGGCAAAAACCCACCCATCCAAAGTGACAACCATCACCACAGATAATGAATCTTGAATTGAAACCAAAAATAAATAAAAAAAATTTGCAAAGGTGAGGGTCGATTCTGTTGAAACGGGCGGCGAGGAGACGGGTCTTCGGTGGCCGGCGGCAGAAGGTCAGGGTCGACGGCAAAATGGTGGCGGAGGGTGGTGGCCGCGGTGGTGGTGGAGTAGCGTTTGTCGTGTGGAGCTGATATGTCAACGAAAATCGAATGGACAGATGGAGGAGGGGCGAACGACGGCAGCACGGTGGCGGAGGGGCGCCGGCCGACGGTCAGTGGCGGCGGAGGACTAGGGTTTGTGTGGAGATGAGGAGGAACGAAAGTGGAGAACGTAACGAACGAGAATGGAGAAATTATTGGCAGCTAAATTTTCTTTTTTTAAAAGAAATAAAAATAAAACTGATCCCTGGGGGTTGGGAACTTGATACTTCTTATAAATGGGAGGGTTCAAGTTCTTGAGAATTGGAGGGGAACTTGAAACCTAGGGGTATCAAGTTCCTTTCCTTTAAAACACTCACCAAACAATAAGGAAATGAACTTGAACCCTCAGGTTTCAAGTTTCATTTCAATTTTCCTCATCAAACAGGGCCTAAGAGAGTTCTGTCACAGACTGTTGTTGATGATATTATTAGTATTCCGCTTTTAATCTAAGTCAAACCTGACACTTATTGTTGAAGTCTCACAAGTAGTGGTGCTTTCACCACTAAATTAGTTACTTGGATGTGCCATGATGTCACCAAAAATTGACAGTAATTGACATAAAAACTAAATCTGGAAAATGAACATTCCTCTGAAGCTCAAGATATTTCTTTGACAATTATGCCACAACGCCTTTGCCTATTCAGTAGATTAGTTTGGTCAAATGGGAGTGGCCTAAGATAGGCTCCAGTAAACTTAATTTTGATGGACCAAAAAAATCAATTCAGCTATAATAGTTTTGTCTTGAGAGATTGGAGGGGAAGGCTTATTAGGATAGGAGCATGTAATCTGAGCAAGACATTAATATTAGGCCCTGTTTGGTAAAATTAACGGTTCAAGTAACGGATAGCGGTTCAGATAGCGGATAGCTGTTTAGACAGCGGATAGCGTTTCTAATTTAGCTGTTAGCGGATAGCTGTTTGGATAAGCAGTTGAAATAAATGTGTTCGGTAAATTTAGCTGTTGGGTTAGCTGATTAATATAAATTGACATAAAAGGATATGGATAATTTTCAAATATAAAATTTCGTAAGGATATTTTTTGGTAAAAAAAATGAAACCCTACTTTTAAATGCCAAACGTTAATAATATTAACTTTTTAGAAACGCTGCTTAAAACGCTAAACGCTATTTGAAACGCTAGTCAAAATACTATGTTACCGAACGCTAAAAATTACTTGATGAGTGTATTGACTTAGTCAAAATGTTAAACGCTACTCAAAATACTATTGCCGAAAACGTCCTTAGTGGCAAAAGCTATGGCCCTTAGGTTCGGATTATAAGAAGCCTCAAAGTAGGGGTTCCAAAATGTTCAAAGAGAGGGAGATAATAGGATCATCATTCAAGCACTCAATGGCATCGTTCATGTTCCTTGGCAGATTAAGTACATTATTCATGGCATGCACTTCCTTAGCTCCGAGTTCGACAAGGTTACTAGTACTTACATCTTCAGAGAAGCCAACTGAACAACAAATTGGATTGGGCCATTCCTCTTCTCAACCAAGCGTTGGGGACTACCGTGTTGGTAAATGTCTCACTTATTTGTTGCAAAATGACAATTTCAATAAGACTCTTGTGAAAAGAACTGCCAAAGTTATCTTATCCCTTAAATTTATCCTTCCCCCGAAAAAGTGCCAAATCCTAGGTTTTATAAGGGAAAAGACAACAATTACATTGAATGTAACTCTAATTATTCTAGATACTACCAATAGAATTAGGCCAAATGGTTAACTATTTTACACTTCGTTCCTATAAAAACGTAGAATTATTTTTATCCCTACTAAAAATGTGAGCTTAATGATTGGAGTTCCATTTCACCACTTCTGACAAAAAAATTTCCTTAATATTTTAAGACGACAGAATAATTCTACATTGTTGGGCTTTTTTCCTGAAATACCTTCCCGTGTGGAAAGTTGAAAAAAAAAGTAAAAGAGAAAATCTAGATCAAAATAGTATGGTACAATTAACCTAAAAGAAGTGGCTGAACCAACTACTAATAAAGATGCAAGGCTACTGGGTGTGATGCTTAACTAACTAAATCAAGGCTTAGCATCCAGCTTCATGCTTTGGGCTTTGACTTATATATATCCATCAAGGCACGTCAGTCCTCGTTTTATACTTGTAAGTTCTACACATTCTCACCAACTTATTTAGTTAGAGTGGCCTATAAAGTGGGAAAATCATGTGATGCATTTATTTCTTTAGTGCTCCCTATGGACTATTGTTCAGGCTACAACTAGCTAGTTTTAATTAGTATTGTACCATCTAAAATCATGCAGATTATATAACACGTATTTGTACGTATTATTAAATGAAAATATAATAGAGTTAACTTAATAAACGCGAAAAGACTGTTGGATCAATCGTTCATAAAGTCATACACATAATTTTTTGTTTTTTGATCAAAGAAAGGAGGGGGACTTGTATTAAATTAGAATCAGTATAAGCGGACATATCGTCTGATGCCCGGGACACAATATTCTCCGGCACATCAAAAAACCAAACCCTCTCGACATAAAAAAAAAGGGTTGCATACGTGCTACCTCATGTGCAGCTTTATTACCCCTTGACTTTACAAACAACCAAGCATAAAAATTAGACAACTCAACTTTGAACCCCCCCGGTCTCTCATATCCTAGGCTAATAGAACTCTAATGCTACATGTAAACAATAATTGCAGTCTAAAGCATGATAAGATCTAATAGTTCGCAATATAATTATAAAATGCCAAATTGATTAACTACTTTCTAGATCGCATCTGTAAATGATGCATTAAAATAATACTTTGAATAAATAACATGAATAACTATTGAGTAAACTCTTTTCACTTGACGAAAATTAGAAACACAAGTATTTGTATAAATTAAATAAATAATGTCAAGATTCTCAACTTTGGGTTCTTTTTTAGGTCATATTCGACAAAATTAGCTGTTAGGTAGCGGATAGCTACTTAAGTAGTTGATAGCATTTCTAATTTAACTATGAGCAGATAGCTATTTAGATAAGTGGTTGAAATAAATGTGCTTGTTAAATTTATCTATTGGATTAACTGATTAATTTAAATTGACGTAAAAGGATATAGATAATCTCCAAATACAAAATTTCCAAATGATATGTTTTAGCTAAAAAAATATGAACCGCTACTTCTGAATGCCAAAAGCTAATATTGTTAGTTTTTCAGAAACACTATCTAAAACGCTAAATGTAACTTGAAATGCTAGTCAAAATACTAAACGTTACTCAAAATAATATTGTCAAATACGGCCTTAATCAAAATTCTCAATGTCCGTGTCATGTACATATAATGACATAAATATCAACAAAAACATTTGTACAAGACAATATATCAGGTGTAATTTCTTTCTATGAAATACTTTAAAAAGATTTAGAATGACAAGTCTTTTATTATTCTTTATTTTTTTTGGCATATATCATGTGTAAAAGTCCACACATGTAAACTTTAAATTCAAGTGTTTATTAACAGATTTCTGAAATTTTACCAAATATGTTAGTTAATAGTAATACCGACATAGTAAATGGTTCATAAATAATTCTGAACTACAATTATTCCCCTTGCGATGTAAAAATTGAGTAAACCAATATGTTAATATTTAAAATTATAAATATTAAATCAATGATTTTTTTTTCATTGTTTAGATTTATTTATCAGTTAAAGAATCTTTGTATCATTTTTTTTTTTTTTATCGTTTACACATGTGCTATTTTTGCATGTCAATGTTAGTTAATGCCACTTCTAAGTAATTGATTAAGGAGAAGATAGAAGGTCTTGCAGTTTCTATAATAAATAAAAAAAAATTGTATACATGCTAAAAGAAACAAAATTAACTAAATAGTCGTTAATATCCTAAGCAATAATGCTATGACATTTGGTAAAAATTAACTAAATAGTCGTTAAAAGAAACAAAAAATTATGGAGTCACTCAATTTTATATATAGTTATATAGATAGATAGATAACCTCTTTATTCAAAATAATTTTAATGATATATCTTTATTTTTTTTGATAGAATGATATATATCTATTAAATGAACCCATGAAACTTAAATCTACCTATTCATCCATGTGTAATGTGGCCAACTGGTTGACGTAATCCCATTGCAAGCAGCCAGGCACATGCCAATGTGAAATGTGAAATGTGAAATGTGAAAAAAAAAAAAAAAAAGATTGAACCGAAGCCACCAATCCAAAATTCCAAACGCGCTTTTGTGTATGGTGGGGCCGACTCCGACCTTCACCGACACGTCAATTTCATCCCCCGTTCTCGTCAAAATTACATAAATCCCCTCCCTCCTTTCCTCCCTCGCCCCAGTCCTGCTCACGCTCACACTCTCTGTCTCCCTCCTCTTCCTCTGTTCTTCTCTCTCCACCCTTCACATCACAAGCGTTAGCCGCGTTTTTGCTAACACTTGAGAAACAAAAGCCAACTCTCTCTTTCTCTTTCCCTCTCCTGAAAGAAAGAATAAATATGAGGAGAGGGACGATGACAATGCAAGCTCTTCTATGCTTCGCTGCTCTGTTCGCCATTGTTGTCGCTGAAGATCCGTACAGATTCTTCGATTGGAATATCACTTATGGCGATATCTCCCCTCTTGGCGTTCCTCAACAGGTCTCATTCATTTCCTTCTAAATTTTTGGTCTCGATCTTCTCGAAAAAAATTTGGTGGTGATTAATTTCTTTGGGTCTTGGGTGATTGCAGGGTATTTTGATAAACGGGCAGTTTCCAGGCCCAGATATTCATTCGGTCACGAATGATAATCTCATCATCAATGTTTACAACAATCTTGATGTTCCTTTCCTTCTCTCCTGGTAAATTTCACTCTTTATTTTCTTTTTTTCTTATTTTTAACTCTGTTCTCTGATGAACATAACAGAGGAGCGCTCTGTTTTAAAGAATGATTTGTTTCTCGTTCTTGTTTATCAATGGCGATCTTCGATTAATCATTTCAATGGCAGTTTTCTTATAAATTATTTTCTTTTTTTTGGATGATTTGACGCATGGAATATGAATATTATTAGTTTTGATTGGTTGTCTCGCACTTTTATGCTGGTCATTCACTGGGTCGGATCTCCTTTTCTCGGATCCACATGCTCTGCTTTTCATCGCCCTTTTTTTCTGATTATTTTTTCTTCATTAACTAAATCTGTAACCTTTTGCTTTTTTTTTTTTAAAAAAAAATTAAGTTTTAACTTTTAACAATCCCTGCCGCCGAGGGGTCTTCTTTGGGTCTCAAGGGTGTGCCAGATCCATGTCTACGCAGAAGACTGTACTATTTTACTTGATATGAACTGATTTTGTATTAATTTAAACATCAGTATTGGATATGATATATTTAAAATTAAAACCAATTAAAAATCTAATCTAACAGAAACAAAAGCAATCATTTATTATATATTTATTCAAAAAAATATGTAAAATTATATTGTTAAAATATTGATTCACATTGAAATATTGTTATTCATATTCACATTGAAAGCTTACATTATTACTCACTAGTCAAAATTAGCTTCTTTCAACTGTCGTGTACACACATACATAACATAATGGGTATATTTTTTGTCTTTCTTGCATTTGTAACACATAATGAATTCATTAATGTACATAATGTAGTGAACAATCGAGGGACATGATATGATTGGAGGGATGCTGCTATTTTTGCATCAAAATCTTGCAGAAGTCCTTTTTTTTAGTGATTCATTAAGGAAGTGCAAATGTTAACTGTTTGGATTAGACAATAGTAATGTGGAAGTTGTGATTCTGATTATAGGAGTGGAGTGCAGAACAGGAAGAATTCATATGAAGATGGAGTATGGGGAACAACATGCCCAATACCCCCAGGACAGAACCTCACATACATACTGCAAGTCAAGGACCAAATTGGTAGCTTCTACTACTTCCCCTCTCTTGGCTTCCACAAAGCTGCTGGTGCTTTTGGAGGGATCAGGATCCTCAGCCGGCCTCGAATCCCAGTTCCTTTCCCGGACCCTGCTGGGGACTACACTGTTCTTATCGGAGATTGGTACACTTCTAACCACACGGTAATTTTCACGTCCATATCGATATGCAAGCTAATGTGTTACGCAAGCTTAATTGATTAGATTTCAAATTCTCGATATTGAGATGTAAATCAAAAGACAGGCCTACAAGTTCCATTCTTTGTGTCAGAATTCAGAAGCATAGTAATTTTGGAAAGCATAGTAGAGATCGAGCTTTTCGAAGCCTAAATACACTAATTTTACGTGTTAATTATAACGATCCACATTCCTCCTCGGTGGTCCTTGACGCCTTTCCGATAACTTTGGCTAGAAGGGAATGGATTAGTTTACAATCGATCTGCATGTGCATGATGGACAGATTTAGCACTGTGGCATCCACTCCCTATGCTGCACTTTACCACTCTCAGGGTGATTCTCTTCAATTTCATCTGTCTACATTTCATCTGCATATTTGTTTAGACTGATCCATGCCCATTCACATTGTAAATGTCGACAAAACAAAAAGTATCTAGATCCGTTCAAAAACGCAATATTTGCGTTCTCACTAGCTTGATTATAGATGTACGATTTATGAGGATGGAGATGATGATGAATTTGCTTGGTTATTATTTGCAGGATCTGCAGCAAATCCTTGACAATGGTCACAGACTTCCTTCCCCAGATGGAATTCTCATCAACGGGCTTGGAAGTGGAGCTACTTTCAATGTAGAGCAAGGTCAGTATCATACGCTTGATCTCTACAATAGGATGTGGAAATGTCCAAAATACTTCATAATGACGGTCCCAACTGTTAGATGACTCCAAAAGCAGCCCGTTTCTAACCCACACCAGCACATTTTTGCACGTTTTGACAGGCAAGACTTACAGGCTCAGGATCTGCAATGTGGGCCTGCAGAATTCCCTCAACTTCCGCATCCAAGGCCACAAGATGACCGTCGTTGAGGTTGAGGGGACCCACACTCTCCAGACGGTCTTCTCCTCCCTCGATGTCCATGTGGGCCAGTGCTACTCGGTCCTTGTACCAGCTGATCAGCCAGCCCAGGACTACTACATTGCAGTCTCATCGCGTTTCACCTCCCCCGTCCTCACCTCCACCGGGATCCTCCGCTATGCCAATGGAGCGGGCCCAGTCTCTGGCCCAATCCCAGGTGGGCCCACTATCCAGATCGACTGGTCCCTCAACCAAGCGCGTGCCATCAGGACCAATCTTACTGCAAGTGGGCCAAGGCCTAACCCACAAGGGTCATACCACTATGGAATGATCAACACTACTAGGACTATCAGACTGCAAAATTCTGCAGGCCATGTGAATGGCAAGCAGAGATATGCTGTCAATAGTGTGTCATTCATCCCGGCTGACACCCCTCTTAAGCTCGCTGACTACTTCAAAATCGGTGGGGTTTTCACTGTGGGAAGTATCCCTGACCAACCTAATGGTGCCTCGATCCATCTTGATACCGCTGTGATGGGTGCTGACTACAGAGCATTCATCGAGATTGTGTTTGAGAACACAGAAGACATCATTCAAAGCTGGCATTTGGATGGTTACGCTTTCTTCGTTGTTGGGTAAGTAGTAGTACATTTTAAGCCTATCTTTGTACCCTAAGGTCTTAATGGTCATTGAGTTTCGTCTGACAATCATTTGTCTATACAGAATGGATGGAGGAACATGGTCGCCTGCTAGCAGAAACCAGTACAACCTCCGCGATGCAATTTTCCGTTCTACCACACAGGTAAAAAGAAATACACGGCACCAACGTAGCTGTATTCTTCCAGAATGACCCGATCATGGGCTCTCAAAATGCATTTTCCAATGATCTATGTGAAGAAATGAACTTACATTGTTGTGTTGCCCTATGACTCAAAATGAATGCAGGTCTACCCAAAGTCATGGACAGCAATTTATGTGGCACTAGACAATGTGGGTACGTGGAACCTGAGATCAGAGTTCTGGGCAAGGCAATACTTGGGACAACAGTTCTACCTTCGAGTGTGGACGCCCTCAACATCCCTAAGGGATGAATACCCTATTCCAAAGAATGCCCTTACTTGCGGAAGAGCTGCAGGCAGACCAACCAGACCTGTAATGTAAGCTAGATCAGGAGTCTGGACATTGAATTTATATTTGTTTTGGCTAAATTTGTGGCCAAGAGATTGAGAGAGCACAGCTTTCGTTTTCATTTGAGAGTAAATTCTTTCAAGGGTGCTACATTAGCGCTAAGCAGTTTCTAGATGAGCTTGTACCCTTAGTACTTTGGAACGACCTCCTGTCGAGGTCACATTCTTTGAAATTTAATGATCTGTACTTGTTTTCTGGAAGGAAAAGTTGTCATCTGATGAATAGCAACTTTAGGTGATTCAATCACGTATGAACGTTCAGCTTATGATAGTAAAGATGTTGTATCTCTCCAGGGAGGGTGTCAATCTATACGTGGTAGATTTTTTATATGGCATTGTGAAATTAATTTGTTGTAGAACAATTTACCTAGTGTTGTAGTTTGTTTAGATATATCCAATATGCTCCGGGACTATTTGAGCATTTGAGTTCATCCTGGTAAAAAGCTTTGTTAACGTGATGCAAAATTCGGAATTGTATGCAGCCACATGTATGGCAAAGAAAGAACCCTTTTTATTTTGTTTTTTTGGGAGGTCGGTGCATTACTACACTTAAATGAATAGCCTCTAGTGGCAGATCTGAATATTTAAAATAGGGGTGTTCATCTATTAGCGTTACTACTAATACACACTACCTAAAAAAAAGAAGTCATCTGATACATGCTGTGGTAATTCATTTTGTATAGATGTTTCGTCTCTTTTTTTTCCCCCAAACCTTCTGTCTCGTATTTCCGCACTACCGAACTTGATATGCAATAATAATGTGCCCCACTTTTTACTATTATGTATCTTTTACGAAGATCGTTCATTGCATATTATAAATCATTAGCACTAAGTAATAAGCACCCTCAAAAAATATTAAGTCATGAAGTGAACATGTCAAGCATGAAATAAAACTATAAATGAGCAATCTCCATTATATAGTTGCACCAAACAGACCCCAAAAAACAGTAAATATCAAATTCTAATAAGTGATTAGTGCCAAGTTTTAAAAAATTTTGCATCAAGAATATATTGCAACTGAACAGTCAAAAAAATCAATAATAACAACAAAAAAAATTAAAGAGACTAATACTAGATTAAATTAAAAGTTTAAAATCCACATAAAGAGAGAGGGGGAGATAGAGGAAGGGATCTGGGAAAGTGGAATGTAGCTTTGTGCAGGGGTTGAGGGGATTTGGGCTTAGGAACATTTAATTCTATTTTATTTTTCTAATCAAAATTCAACTTTATAGTTGTAGTTTTTTATATTTAGGTAGTGTTTAGTTGGGGAGAAAACAATTTTCTCAGAAAATAGTATTTCAATTTTTCATTGTTTGTCACAATAAAGGTTCGAAAACTATTTTCCAAGGAAAATTATGTTCCTCCCAATTGAGAAAAATATTTTCTTTTTGAGAAGATAGGAAGTTGATTTTCTCCCTTTAACTTTTTGACAATATGGTCAACTGAAATTCATGTGCAAAATTCGATGTCAACGGTTTAAATCGAAACTTGATTATCTGATTGAAAAGATTAAAATGAACTGAAATCTAGATTTTGAGCTTAAATTACTTTTATTTTGTCAACATTTATCTCCACCACGATAATTTAATCGACATTTTTTGCCACTAAAACAATTCAATTGACTTGTCATCGGAACAATTTCAACGGTTTGGATCGGAACTGGATCATCAGATAGAAAATATTAAAATGGACTTAAACTCAAACTTTGAGATTCACATTATTTCATTTGGTCAACATTTTTCTCCACCACGACAATTCATTCGATATTTTCCGCAACTTAAACAATGCAGTCAATATTTTTCACTATTAGAACAATTTCAACAGTTTGGATCAAAAATTGATCATCGAATAGAAATGACTAAAATAGGTTCAAATCTAGAGTTTGAGTACGATATTTCTTCACTTGGTCAATATTTTCTCTGCTACGATAATTCAATCGACACTTTTCGCTATTCAAACAATTCAATTAATTTTTTTCGTCACAAAACTAATTTCAAGGCTTTAGATTGAAACTTGATTATCCAACAGGAAATATTTAAAAAAACTCAAATATGAAGTTTAACCTTAACATTCCTTCAGTTGGTCAACATTTATCTCTGTTATGGCCACTCTATTGATATTTCTTGCCACTTAAACAATTCAGTTAATGTTTTTCTTTTTTCATGAAAAATAATTTATGTACCAAACAACAGAAAATGTGACAAAAAATCAATTTTCTTGAAAAAATATTTTCCATAGAAAATTATTTTTCGAGAAAATTATTTTCCTTCCAACCAAACACTACCTTAAAAAAAATTATTAGTATATGGGATGAGTACATTTAGAGGGTGTTCATTACTTTTGAACCTATTTTAAGGATGTCTACATACATAAATTGATCTCTTTAAATTAGCTCATTAAATTTTTTGTCTTTGTTACTATACATAGATTCGCTAATGTTTACTGTAAAATACTTTTAAATGTCTTGTCTCGTACTAAGTTTACTACAAGTGTGGCTTGTCTTATACTATGTTTACATATTTTATGATTTAAAATCACCAAATTTTTAATGATCACAGTTAATTATGAATTGCTAAGCTTAATATTCATTGGATGCACTAATAAAGTTTTCAATAACATCCTAGTCAAATCAAGTCGATACGCAAACACAATTATGAAAAAATAATTTTACAGAATTTATAAATTATAATGTAACACTTAAAAAGTATCTTACAAGTTACAATAAAACATTTATTATTTCGCTAATAATTTTGTGAGAACAACGCCTTGAATAATTTATTCCAACGTGGAAAATCTGTGAATGGGAAGTTCCCACGCAACTGTGGACCAAGGTTATTTCCTTGTCACCTTGGTCGTCGTTCTTCCACTTCAAATTCATGACCTTCTATTGCCTCTTCAATTCTGGAGTTCATCAACTGAATGCCCAGAAGAAAAGGGGGAACAAGATTCAATCTCCCTCTGCAATTTCCTTCTTTTTAGCGATTGCAAAAAAATTCCCATTTTTTCTTTCTGGTTTTTTTTTTTTTTTTGGGTGGGCAAAATTGACATAAGTCCAGTTCGCTCAGCTTAGCTATCCAGAATTCTTTCATGGAGGGGCGTTCAAATTCTGTGATGATCAATCCCGAGCTAGTCCTTGCTTACAAATTCCCTGAGGTATCTTCTCTATTTCAATTTAATTTAATCTTTTTATTCCTTAGTTTATTTCTGGGTTTATCTGCATCAAATGAATTTTCCCTTTTTTTTAAAATTCATTGTATTGTGAATGTATCTTCTGTGATTTGATCATTTGAATTAATCTTTGTATTTGTGTGCCATGGCTGCAGTCGACTTTCCGGTATACTGAGAGGTATTTTAATCTCCTTATTTTCATTCATTTATTTTTTCTTTCGTGTTTTAAAGATCTGACCCATATAGTCGTTTAAGATATTTGAGATTCTAATTAGTGAATTAGTTGGTCTGAATCCCTCCATCCTGGCATAATGTCCGACCTTTGGAAATGAAATTTTTCATGGGAATGTAACTTGTTTTGCTTATATTCAATGATAAGGAGAACTTTGAGCAAGTAGTAATAAAAGGATTTTTAAAGATAGAAGGGCAAAATTCCTGGGAGGGATTTTCTTTTTTTTTTTGGGGGGGGGGGGGGGGGGGGGGTGTTCTGTATTGGATGTCTGGGTTAAAAATGTTGTCTGTCTTCTGAAAATAGAGATGCTGCTTTGTATGCATTGGGTGTGGGAGCATGCGGGAGGGATGCGGTTGATGCAAATGAGCTCAAGTATGTTTATCATAGCGATGGTCAGCAATTCATCAAGGTATTGATATGTTGATAACTCGTTTTTAGTATGTTAAACACTTGAATCTTTTCTTCTTCAGCCTCTTGGAGTTACTTTTGATCTGCTACTTCAACAGTGGCATTACCTGGTATTCTTAGGTTGATAGTTCCTTATGAATTGCAAAAGTTTATGAAAATCACGGCTTTGTGGACAAAAGTGAAGTGGGATCAAATTGTTTATAGGATACCTTTGGCACAAACTTATTGCAAAAATATTACTTGGAGTGATGGAGGCAAATTGTAACCGTGCATCAGGCTTCTTGTCTTATTTGAGTTTGTTTGCTAATCACTGTAACATTCTTTTGCATCCTTTCTCCAAGTTCTGGAAAACTGGTGAGCAGCAGTTTGATGATGGAAACTTCAGTTTGATTTTTGGCCTCCAACTTTGCAGGTGTTGCCTACTTTTGCAGCTTTGTTTATTCTTGATTCTCTACCAGACCTTTCTAGTCTGCCAGGAATGGAGTTAAGTTCTTGGATTTTTTTCTCAGTTTATCTCTTAAATCTTGATAACCTTCTTTAAAATTTACCCTGCAACATTACAGTTTCTAACTGGAGAATATTTGGAAATTGTACAATGTAAAGTCTTGTTATAAAGTTAGTTGTAGAGCAATTATCTAATCATGTTACTCTCTTTTAATCCGTTTCAGGTTTGATCCAAGGCTTCTTTTGCATGGCCAGCAATATATAGAAATTCACAAGCCACTTCCAGCTCACGGTTGTGTAAGGAATATATTTCATGGTAGCATAATGGGACGTCAAGAATTCTTCAGTGACTTGTTTTGTTGCTCCCCCCCCCCCCCCCCCCAAAAACCCCAACTGTCTTGTTAAGTTATAAATTAACTATCTGGAGATATGCCTTAAGCCAGATGCCTGCCCAGGGCTATATGTTTAGTCCTCCTTGTGATGTTTGAAAGACCTGTAACATCATTTCCATAACACTTCAAGGACATAAATTTACTTGGTACATCTTGTCAAACATATATCTTGCATGTTACATATTTTTTTCATGTGAACTGAGCCCAAGAAAGCATGTTGACTATTTTTGTGCATATTCTAAATTAACATGTTGGACAGCATCAAAGGTTATGTCACTTTTTGGATCAACTTTCTCTTTTGTGTATGAATTGTGATGATTATTTGCCTCTCTCTCATGAACTAAACCACGGGACGCTTTTACAGCCTAGGTCTTTCTACTGTTTGATGATGTTTTAGTTGCAGCAGCTGCTGATGTCACTTTGATATTATGCAGATAAGAAACAAGGCAAGGATTGCTGGCTTGCATGACAAAGGTTTGTCTAGAAAGCTTTTATGGATAAGCCTCTTTTTGGGTTCACTCTTAGAGCAAAGCAATGACATATGTGCCTATATTTATGGTCATCTTAAAAGCTATGATGGATCCAAAAGAGAAATAGCTTTTGTTAGAACAAAAACGCTGAGTTAGAGAGTGGTAGTGTACCTATATTGACATTTGGATGGCTGATAGGGAAAAAGTTTTAATATTTATAAACCCCAAGTGCAAGGTGCATTGTTGAGTACTCGGGGTGTCGTCCACAGAGAGTTGGGTTTCCAAATACCAGAGCTAACTAAAGTGTCTCAAGTTAGGCAAAATTGAAGGGATAGAAAATAGAACTAAACTTCTAAAATAGCCAAAGAACTGCGATTATGATTAAACCTGAGATAAACCAGCTGATCAAGTTAAACCCTCACCTTCACAAGTTATGCTAGTATTCGAGGTTGATCAGTTGCGTCATTGAGGCCACCCAAGCCCTCTCTCAAGGGTCAATAGGCTGGTTTAGTTGTTCTAACCATCTATTTTCATGAGATTAGTTTGACTAAACTACTAGGTTGACAACCCTTGACCTAACTAGCGACGAGACTATTTTTATATCCAAATCCCAGCCATTCACTTTACCCACACTAGACAATCAACTTCACCTTTCAGCATAAGTCAATTGCCCCAAAACACGAATGAAAGCTCTTTCAAGCATTTTATCGAACACATAGTGGGCATGAGAGAAAACCTTGAATTCTAGCATGAGCAACAAGGGGTAAAGGTTCTAACAACTATCAATTGGCCATCACAAGACTAATCACAATCCAAATTCACAATTATAATCTATAAACATTACAAAAGCATATAAACCAAAACATGCACATAAACATACAAAATAAAGAGAGGAAGAGAAGAGAAAACTTATGTTGATTGATTGAATTTGAGAATCCACAAGTTTGAATCCAAACAACCGGAGACAAATCCTAATCTAATCCTCCAATGGAATTTTTATTGGCTAATCTTCACCTAAAAACTCCCAAAAAGTCGCTAAAGGAGAGTCCGGGGAGGTCTCGAATAAAAACGCCGAAGGAGGCTTAAATAGAAAATGGGGCGACCGGGAAGGGGCACGACTATGCTAGGGTGGCACGGCCCACCGTGCCACATCCCTAGCACGGTGGTGCGGTCTCCCGTTGTCCCTTTCTTTCCTACTTTCGCCTTTTTTGTCTATCTTCGCTCTTTTTCGTGGTAATTGCTCCATTTGAACTTATTTCCTACAAAACGTAAATAAAACAAGTAAAAATCCTAAAGATTAAGTTATTATACGAGTTAAAAGTGGGTGAAAGAGGCACATAAAATACGACAATTTATCACCTAACAATGGCTATTCTGCTACAGTGACATCAGTTGGTGCGAGTTACCAAGAAGACAAGCCCTAGATTAGGTAGCTATAAATATAAAATTAAGTGCCACAAAGAAAGGGTCATACAGTTTAATATTACTATGGAAAGCCAAAAATATTTGGGAAGATATACACATATAGAAAAGTGGAAATGACAATGTTATTGAATGATGGAAGAGAGCTTCTCAGGTCCTTCAAAGAGAGGTCTTTGTTATGAAACTTCTTAGATTTACAGTCAGGCTCTAAAGGAGGACTTTGTCTCTGATGAGTTTTGATATTAAAACATTTGTCTCAATGAGTCAATGGTATTGTGATCAACCTCTTCATGACTGCAGACCTAGATATTTGTAGATGGAAGTGAAGCTTAGTTGAGAGCTGGATAAAGGAATTCTTTAAAACGAGGGATTTCCGAATCCTTAGTTCTTGGCTTATGAGTCATAATTTTGATATTTTCGGGACTTACTGAAAGCATTTATTCTCTCCCTCCTCGAACCGCGACAATGGCTTCCTTCGGGAAATTCATTCATACTGAGAACTTTAACCAGGTATTAGCGTCAATCATTGACATATGTACCTATATTAACGTATTCTGCTTTAAAAACTGTGATCATGCCAAAAAAGAATGAATTTTATTCAGTTTGAGAAATCTGAGTTAACAAGAAAAAGTTGTATACTTACTGACTTTTGGATGAAAATGTTGCTAATTGGCATCTGTTGATACCAGTTGCCTCAAAGAGAAGTTCTAGTTCAGATAGCAATGAAATTATTTGCAGCAAAAGAATGGTAAGGTCAAATATTGCTATTTAAGCTGACAATTCTGGGAGAACACTGACTGATTGGAAATGAGCTTGCAATTTACTAATGGAAGAGGTTTCTTGTGGTCTTTAGGGAGAGAGCCTTGTGATGAGACTTCTTAGTCAAGACAATTTGTCATTTTGTCACTTAGATGAGTACATCTCTGACCAGCTGTTTTTCCCCCTTAGGTAAAGCGGCTATTGTGGAAATAGAAACCGCAAGCTATGCTGATGAGTCTGAAGAGCCATTATGCATGAATAGGTTCGTGTTTTTCAAGCTACTTCATCGAAAGTTGCTTATATATGATTGACAAAGGTTGCAACATTCTACTGCCCAGGACCACAATCTATTTGAGGGGTGCTGGTGGTTTTTCGAAGTCCTCTCCTCCCTATTCCTTCACAAGTTACTCCAGTAACCAGAGTCCAGCACTTAAAATCCCCAAAACTCAGCCTTTTGCATCTTTCGAAGATATTACACAAGCATCTCAGGTATATGTTATTGTTTTACTCTTCCTACATCGAGTAGAGTGTGTTTATCCAATTCATTTCTAGTTCACTCCCATCATCAAGACTCAAGAGTTATTTTAATTTAGGTCTATTTTGTCTCATAACAATGTCAATATTATGTCTGATAATTTGAATGTCTTGAGATTTTGATGAGTTAACCACAAATACTGGTCCATGTTGATGCTGTGATGCAGGCATTGCTATACAGACTTTCTGGTGATTATAATCCCTTACATTCTGATCCTACAGTTGCAGAGATTGCGGGGTATATTTTTCTGAGTTCACAACTTGATATGTATGTTGGTGGATATCTGTTCTTAGCCATATGCAACTGGGCTTGGGAATTGGGGCTAGATAATTGTTCAGTATGCAAACCTGTGTTAACATCGCTCGCTAGCAAGTGGCATCTAATATGCTCAAACTTCAAAATTGTCATGTGAAATTAATGTCTTAGCTGGCCTATCTCGGTCATTTTCATATGGTGGATTAGAGAAGTGGGGTTATCATGTGATTACTTCCATATGTTAGTGAGTGTGGTGATAGCCTCTCATCACTTTTTTCAGCCATGCACTACACTTTTTCCATGCCCAGTTATTGCGAAGTGGTAATCCTTCTGTTATGGAAGGCTTTTTACTTGCTGCACTCATCATACTTCTTTCATCAGCAATAGCATTCAACCCAATGAATTGTTGCAATCTCATTTTCATATGTAATGATAAGGCTTCTGAATATGTACAGGTGACCCTGAGCAAAATTGATAGTTTCCTCGTGCATTGTTTTGCCAGCCACATGTTTTTAACAACCCCCCCCCCCCTTTTCTTAGGAGTGTGGCCGTGTATCACCCTTGTGAACCGCATTCTATAATCCCTATCTTATAGTCTAAATTGATATGAACAATTAGTAAACTGCATTAGTGTCTGCTGATCTTATACTTGGACAATCCATGAATATATTCTCCTGGTGCATCAGTGTTGCTTATTTTCATAGATTTTACGTCTGCTCAACTGCTTGCTGACACATGTATTGTGCAGATTCCCTCGTCCAATATTGCACGGACTTTGCACTCTGGGCTTTGCAATCAGGGCCATTATTAGATGCATCTGTCAAGGGGACCCAGATATGATCAAAGGTCTATCGGGCCGATTCCTTTTGCACGTGTTCCCTGGCGAAACCTTGATAACAGAAATGTGGCTTCAAGGTCCAAGGTGAGTTTTGATGCATGTAAAGGCACAGAGTGTAATGACATCACTACATCTAGTTTTTCTGATGTTCAATGTGAATGTACAGGGTTATATATCAGGTACAAGTGAAAGAGCGAAACAAGGCAGTGTTGTCTGGTCATGTTGATCTCAATCGTCTACCTTCGCAGCTTTGAATTTGCAATGGCAGTTCATGACTCCCACAACCCCGCCCCCCTCCCCAGCCACCCCTCCAAAAGGAAAAGGCAAAATACAGAGCAAAAGATTTTAAATCAATGGTGAATATATGCAGGAACATTCAGCGTTTCACGTATTTTGATATCAAAGCATGTAGCCTGTTGTGTATCAGGAGCTCTGGTGTACATGGAAGTATAGCTCAATTTCACTTTGTTTCTTGGCTTTCAGTGTGGTGCTTATGTTTGTTACAGCAGATCTTCTACCAAGATGTTACAACGGAGTACAGATCTCTTCTCTAAGCTGTGCTGAGAAATAACGACATCATTATAGAGACGAGCGATGAATGCCTTTTTGCGTTTTTTTTTTTTTTTTTTTTTGGGTGTGTGTGTGATAGATATTGTATTTCGATTATAAGATTTGTGTCTATTTGAGTCTAATGTACGTTGTAAGCATCATTTGATAAATCATATGTTAATATTGAATTCTTCCCTTTGTTTTGCAAAAAACTTAAGTCACCTTTAACTTGGGAAAACTTTGAATGAATTTTAAGGGGGTGTAATTTACTATTCGATTTGGGTTTTAATATGAAAAACGAATTACCCCCTGCACGTGATGTCTGCTAGAGTCGCATGTTCTTGAGTGAGAAACGTTCACGATCTGAGACGCAAAACTAGAAAGGAGTGGCGGGAGCAGCCCATGTCCGCATTATTGGAAAACATTATCTGTGCAGCATAAAAATGAGCTATATTCAATTATTCATATATTAATAACATTTTTGGTCAGAACAATGCACAGTATAAGTCCATACAAAACAATGTATGGTTAATTTTTACTTTTCCTAGTGTGTGCATATATATATGTGTTATATATATATATATATATATGTGTGTGTGTGTGTGTGTGTATATATATATGGGTGTGTGTAATACAAAAGGGATAGATTTAACGAATAATGTATGAGGCCATAAGGCGTATATAATATCAATAAGAATAAAATAAATGCAATCCAAAATGTCAACATGAAATCCTAGCTTGAAAAAACCTAACTTGGAATATATTGAGTGTTCAACTTCCCTCTCAAACTGTTGTTTTTTGATAATACAGCTTGAGGTAGAGATTCACATATTCATAGTACTTTTCTAGTATAAATTTTGTAGAGAAACTGTAACATTTCACTGATAGGAAGGATTGCTTTTGAAGTAATGGTAGCCATTGCAGATACAACTTGGCAACTTAAGATAATTCATTCCGCAAAATACCAAAGAAAAATAGAAAATTCACAAAAACAAAGTAAATTTAGACTCCTACAAAATTATAAGATACATTTATCTAAGGTAAATAACTAATCTTACGATCAGGTTAACAAGCATTGATCAAACAAGTAAAGTAATCTGATTTGAAATGAAAAATCCCTTTTGTTTTAAAGCGAAAAAACTCGAAAGTCAAAAACCGCCATTTCCAGCCTAGGAGCCAGCAGAAAGGTTGCAGACAAAGCAAGCGTGCAAGAGGGCTTGAAATTTCGTGTAACCGCTTCAGACCCATAGCTGATTAGCTATCAGACAACGTCCCCACATTAATAATTTTATCAGAATAACACTTTCAAATCTTCAATTAATTTGTCAGTTCTTATCACCTCGGCCGTCGTTCTTGGACTTCAATTTCATTACATTCTACTGCTTCTTCAACGCTGGATTTCACCGAGTACCCAGAAGAGAAGGTGAGCAAATCATGATCAATCATCTTCTGGGTATCCTTTTTTACTTTATATTATTGATTGCGAATATTTTCCCATTTTCTTATTTCTAATTTGTCGTGGGAAATTAGGTTGAATTAAATTGAAACTAGTTCGTTCTGCAACCCAAGTTTTAATTAATGGAGGGGAGTTCAAATCCTGGGATCAATCCCGAGCTAGCCCTTGCTCACAGATTCCCCGAGGTCTCGTCTCTATTTCAATTTAATTTAAAGTTTGAATTTGGGTTGGCCTTTATAAGAATGAATTTGTCCTTTGTTCTAACTGAATTGTATCATGAATATGCCTTCTGTGGACTGAATTAATCTTTGTATTTGTGTGCAATCTCTGCAGTTGACTCTCCGGTATACTGAGAGGTACTTTGACCTTTTTATTTTCAGCCATTTATTTAATTTCGGGTTCAAAGATCTGACCCTTAATCATCTAAGATATTGGACATATAGTAACTTGATTGCCTCGAATACTTTCATCTCAAGATGCATGCCGCTCTTTGAAAATAACAATTTTTTTTCATGGAAATGTAATTCGTTCTGCTCATAGTCAAAGATAGACAAAACATTGAGTGCTAACATACTGTTCCCTCCATCAGTCCATCTTATATCTACTGTCAAAAATTTCCCTTAATGTCGTCCCATTATATTATCAAAGTTCTCTTTGTTAAGACTTGTCAATATTTGCATTGGTTGAAAATCATTTTTAACAATATAAACTCCATTTAATGCTTATTTTGATACATCACAAAATTTGACTATCAATATAGGACGGATGGAGTATGAAAGACTTAAATTTTGGATTTTTGAAGATAAAGAGGCAATTTATTTGGGACCTTTTTTCAGGGGGGAGGGGGAGAGCGTGGGTTGTTGGGGAGACAAAGATGGAATTGGGATTATATGATAATTTTTCTCCTCTATTGGATGTTTGAGTTAAAATATTGTCTGTCTTCTGAAAATAGAGATGCTGCTTTGTATGCATTGGGTGTGGGAGCATGCGGGAGGGATGCAGTTGATGCAAATGAGCTCAAGTATGTTTATCATTGCGATGGTCAGCAATTCATCAAGGTATTGATAAGTTGACAACTCATTTAAGTATGTTAAACACTTCAACTGCTAAGTAGGTTCTTTTTTTCTTCAGTGTCATTCAAGTTACTTTTGATATGCTCTACTTAAAATGGTGGCATTATCTGTTCTTCTTGGGTTAATTCTTTGTTAATTGCAAAAGCTTATTAAAATTAAAGACTTTGTAGACAAAGCTGAAGTGGGATCAAGTTGTTTATATGATGCTTTTGGCAAGAGCTTATTGCAGAAGTGTTACATGGAGGCAAATTGTAATCAGGAATCAGGCTTCTTGTCTTGTTTGAGTCTTTCTGCTACTTGCTATAACATTCTTTGGCGTGGTTTCTCCAGCTTCTGCCAAATTAGTGAGCAGCAGTTTGATTTTTGGCCTCCGATATTGCAGGTGTTACCCACTTTTGCAGCTTCATTTTTTCTTGATTTTCTGCCAATGCTTTCCAGTGTGCCAGGAATGGAGTTAAGTTCTTGGTTTGCTTCTCAGTTTATCCTTTAGATCTTGATAATCTTTCTTTAAAAGTTGCATTGTGTCAAATGTGGTTCCTAACTGGAGAATATGTGTAGATGGTACCGCATAAAAGCTAATTATAAAGTTAGTTGTGGAACAGTTATCTAATCATATTCCCATCTTTTAAACCATTCCAGGTTTGATCGAAGGCTTCTTTTGCATGGACAGCATTACATAGAGATTTACAAGCCACTTCCAGCCCACAGCTGTGTAAGGCTATATTTCGTGGTAGCATAATGGGACTTAAGGCATCATCCATAATTCTTCCCCCCCCCCCCCCCGCCCAGCCCTCTTCACTGTTTTCTTAATTTATAAACTCCCCAGCTGGAGATGCATCATAAGCCACATGCCTGCCCAAGGCTATGTGTTATACGTTCCCTGTGATAGTTGAAGGCCTGAACATCATCTCCATAACACTTGAAGGATCTAAATTTAGCTGGTACATCTTCTCAAACACATATGTTGCATTTTGCATGTTTTCTTCATGTGAACCGTGCCCAGGGATTACTTTTGTGCATATTCTAAATTAAAAAGTTGGACTGCATCAAAGCTTATGTCACTTGGTGAATCAATTCTCTCTTTTGTTGGATGAATTATGATGATTATTTGCCTTTCCTCTCACAAACTAAACCAACAGAGTCCTTTTTCAGCCTAGACTCTTTCTACTTTTTGATGATGTTTCAGTTGCAGCAGTTGCTGATGTCAGTGTGATGTTATGCAGATAAGAAGCAAGTCAAGGATTGCTGGGTTGCATGATAAAGGTTTGTCTCGTATCTGGATACCTATGGATAGCCTCTTTCTGGGTTTGCTTGTAGAGTAAAGCAATGCATACGTATCTATATGGCTATACTTATGTTCTCTGACTTAAAAGCTGTGATTGAGCCGAAAGAGAAATAGCTTTAGCTAGAACAAAAATGCTGAGTTAGTAAGTAGTAGGGTACACATATTGACCTTTGGAGGACGATCCTCCAACATGGACATCAGCTGATGCCAATTGCCAAGAGAAGTTCTAGATCAGATAGCTATACATATAAATTTAAGTACCACAGAGAGGTCAAATATTACTATATAAAGCCAAAAAAGTGGAAATGACATTGTTGTTGAGTGATGGAAGAGATCTCCTGAGGTCCTTCAAAGAGAGTTCTTTGTTATGAAACTTCTTGAATCTATGGTCAAGCTATAGAGTAGGCCCCTGTCTCTGATGTGTTTTGATTTTGAAACATGTAGCTCTACGGTATTGCGGTTGGCCTGTTTCGTATTCCAGACCTGGATTTTGGAAGTTGGAGGTGAACCTCAGTCAAGAGTTCGATAAAAGGATTCTTTAAAACCAGTGATTTGCGAATGCTTAGGCCTTGTCTTATGGGTCGTAAATTCTTTGATATCTTCGGAACTTACTGAAAGCATTTATTTTCTTCGCCCGGGCCCCCTTGCAAGGGCTTCGCTGGGGGAAATTTGTTCATACGGTTAAGTTTCATGGGTATTATTGTAAATCATTGGCAAATGTACCTATATTAACATATGCTGCTTTAAAAGCTGTGATCCTGCCATAAAACAAAGAATCTATTCAAGTTGAGAAAGCAGAGTTAACAAGAAAAGCGTATCCATACTGACTTTTGGATAACAATGCTGCCAATTGGCGTCTGCTGATACCAATTCCACAAATGCAAGTTCTGGTTCAGATAGCTATGAAATTATGTGCAGCAAGGAATGATAAAGATCAAGTTGCTATTTAAACTGACAATTCTGGGATAACACTAACAGATTGGAAATAAACTTGCTAGTTACTGATGGAATAGATTTCTTGTGGTCTTTAGGGAGAGATCCGAGTGATGACACTTCTTAGTGAAGGCAATTTGTCATTTCGTTGCTGGGATGAGTGCATCCTCTAAGCCTTTTTTGTCCGCCCCCCCCCCCCCCCAGGTAAAGCAGCTATCATGGAGATAGAAACCACAAGCTATGCTGATGGATCTGAAGAGCCATTATGCATGAATAGGTTAGTGTTTGGTAAGCTGCTTCATCAAAATTTGCTTCTATGTGATTGAAAAAGGTTGCAACATTACACTACCCAGGACCACAGTCTATTTGAGGGGTGCTGGTGGCTTTTCGAAGTCCTCTCATCCCTATTCCTTCGCAAGTTATTCGGGTAACCAGACTCCTGCGGTTGAAATTCCCAAAACTGAACCTTTTGCTTCTTTCGAAGATATCACACAAGCGTCTCAGGTATGTGTCCTTATTCTGTTCTTCCTACATCTGGTAGAGTGAGTTTATACAATTAATTTCTAGTGTCTGCTGCGATCATCAAGAACCAAACTTTTCTAATTGAGGTTCACGTTCATCTCATTGGTGTATGACTGAGAATTTGATTGTTTGAGATTTTGATGAGTTCACCGCGAACACTGGTTCATGTTGATCCTGTGATGCAGGCATTGCTACACAGACTTTCTGGTGATTATTATCCCTTACATTCTGATCCTATGGTTGCAGGAATTGCGGGGTATATTCTTCTGAGTTCACAACTTGATATCTGTTTTAGCGGTAGTATCGTTCATATCTGTTCTTAGCCACATGTGGCTTGGGGATGGGGGTTTGGAGCTGCATAATTGTTTGGTATGTAAACCCTTGTTAACATCACTCACTAGCAAGTGCCACCTAATATGCTCGCACTTCAATATTGTCACTGGAAATTAATTTCGTAGCTGGGCTATCTCAGTCGTCTTCATATGGCGGATTAAAGAAACAGTAGGTATATCATGTGACTACTTCCGGATGCTAGTGAGTTTAGTGACGGCCTCATATCATTTTCTTGCGTTCGTACGCTACACTTTTTCCTTGCCCAGTTATTGCGAAATAAAATTATTTCTGCGTACAAGGCTTTTTTACTTATTGCTATGGTCATCCATCTTTGATCAGCAATAGCATTCAACCCAATGAATTCTTGCAATCTCATATTTGTATATAATCACTACAGCTTCAGAATATGCATGAAAGACCCAGAAAAAATTATTCGTTTCCCCATACATTGTTCTGCCAGTCACCTGTTTTGCGAACTACCCCCCCCCCCTCCTTCCTAGGAGAATAGCTGTGTACCATCCTCGTGACCTGAATTCTATAATCCCTATCTAAAAGTCTAAACTAATGTAAGCAATTCGTGAACTGTGAACGGTGAACAGTGAACAGTAGTGTGTGGTGACCTGATACTTGAGCAATCCATGAAAATATTCTCATGGTGCGTAAGTATCTTATTTTCATTGATTTTGCAATTGTCTCAGCAAAACTGCTTGCTGAAACATCTATTCTGCAGATTCCCTCGTCCAATATTGCATGGACTTTGCACTCTGGGCTTTGCAATCAGGGCCATTATTAGATGCATTTGTCGAGGGGACCCTCATATGATCAAAGGTCTATCAGGTCGATTCCTTTCGCACGTGTTCCCTGGTGAAACCTTGATAACGGAGACGTGGCTTCAAGGTTCGAGGTAAGTTTTGATGCATGTAAAGCACAGGTTGTAATGGCGTCAATATATCTATTTTTTTTTTTAATGGGTAATGTGAATGTACAGGGTTATATATCAGGTACAAGTGAAAGAGCGAAACAAGGCAGTGTTGTCTGGTCATGTCGATCTCAATCGTTTACCATCACAGCTGTGAATTTGCAATGGAAGTTCATGAACCCCCCCCCCCAAAAAAAAAAAACAAAAACACACACACACACAAAAAATAAAAAGGCGAAATGCAGAGGAAAAACTTTTACATCCTCGGTGAAGATATGAAGGAAGACTCTGCATTTCTTTCTTTTTTAAAAAAATAAATATTTGGGTCTCTATTGTCAGGGTCGAGCAACTATTGTTTTCAGGAGAGGGTAAAACTCTCCCATCATAGCATTTTTTTAAAAAGATTTGCAAAACTTGAATCCAAGACTTTATTTGAGAGGAATTAATGTCAAACTATTTGAACCAATCTATGCTAGTTCTGTTTGCTGTATTTTGATATCAAAGCTTATAGTTCAATATTGTGTATTTGGAGCTATGGATTTATGCACCTGGAAGTATGATTTAATTTCACTTTGTTTCTTGGCTTGCCGTTTGATGTTCATGTTTGTTTTCTAAGGCCTGCTTTGAATTTTTATTTTTATTAATAGGTTGTAGATGTACATATGAACTAGGTTATCATAATTATATTTGAAACCATAAAATGAAATTTTTACTTAGTTAAGACGATCTATGAGCTCCCTTCAATCTTTAATGCTAGATTAAAGGACCTTGAATAGGTCTAACAGATATCATCTGCAATAAAAATAAAAAAAATAAAAAATAACCTATATAACAAGATAAAAAAGCAACATGATATATAAGTGATACCTTATAATTGTAACGCCCCCAATTAACAATGCCTGATTAGTCTAACATAATTGCTTAATTACCATCGATTTGCAGCGGAAGTCTTGTGAATGGGGACGCTACCGCCGTTCCTTGATGGAACAAGGCTACTTGAAAACCACATGCATTAGAACGCCATTAAACAGACTTTCAACCACTAGCATTCCTTAGAACATATCAGTATACGTGTTAACTCAGCGTATGACTAACATTTACCAACTAATACAATCCTCAAAATAATGTACAACCAGCGGGGTTTTTCGGGAGGCTAGCCTATAAATCACTGTGAGCAGCAGCTAGCTAACATGCAGTAAACGGTGGTCCTTTCTCATTTCTCGCGTTCCTCTGACTTATCAGAAAGAGGGCTCTGCACTGATCCTTCACCTAAAACAGAAAACATGAAAACATTCGAATAATGAGTCGAATCTCAGTACGCACATTCCTATGCTGTTAAATAAGTTTTGTATGTAAATGGTTGGGCGCCCGCATTTCAAAACATTTTGATTTGCAAACAGGGGAGAGAGGGTGTATCTGTAAAACTGATTTGCTGATTATTATCTGAAAGTGGACCCCTTGATGATGTCTGCTGCGATCTTAAGATAGGTGCACACCTCTCAGGCCGATCGGAGAGCCTGAGTTGCAGCCGCGTGGGTAAATTGAAGGGCACAAGCCCTGTTGATTGAGCATTGACGGGACCACTTGTTTATGTGACAAATATTGAGTAAACTGATTCCTTAAAGGAGCATTATATTGATTTTTCATCATTGAGAAACATGTGAGTTTTTGAAGAACACAGGCAATGTACGTACCTTCTTTTTGAAATTCTCTCCCTTTTATAATGGGGCATGTGTGCTGGCAGCTTGAAACGACCGATGTGGCCTCATTCCTGCTTCCAATATTTTATTAGCCCCTATTAGTGCAACATTACGAAGTTTATTAAATTCCTCAACTTAATGGTATTTGTAACTAGCTATGTGTTTATAACTAACGGGGTTATCACCATTACGTTTTAAATTAAGGAAAAAAATTCATGGTGATTGTCATTTCGTTGCATGCAAACCTTCAGGCTATTGTAAATCATGGTTAAAATATATTTATTTACTCTGTTGCACGCTTAAGGCTATCTTTATCAGCTTGTTCTTTACCCCAAACATCGAATCTTCTAGCACTGACTTTATGCCATTCATAACCCCCAACTTATCGCATTTTAGTACCAAACTCATATAATTCCACTCAATTGCTCTCTTTGCACGCATTTAACTTCATCGACTTAACCTCACTCAAGCTTACATTTTTGTTAAAGCACAACCCTAAACTTCAACCCATTACATTCGTGGCATCCACAACACTAATCAACACATGTATGTCACTCCTCTTCATTACTCGCCAATCTGGACATAACTTCAAAACTTTAACCCATCAAGGTCATTCATTCAGTGTAAATTTAGGCTATATTCATCGTTTAATATAGTATACAAGAACATTCACCCATCAGTAACTTCATAAACTTTGCTTCAACTTGAATTAAGGCACAACCTCAAGATATTGAGTTCACGACCTTAATTGCTCGCCCAACGTACAGTCTCTTCTAATTCTCATCAAATATCACATATATAGCATAACACATCTAAGCCATACAGCTTTTCATATTCTTCTTCGTCAATTACCACCTATTCAATAGATTTACGACCATGCAATACAATCTTCGATAAGTTACAATTGGTTTTACTGACCCCTTTCACTTATTCTTTCACAGTCATTCGAAGCTAAACATATTTCATTAACCGTGAAATTAGTTCATTTGCTTGCATCGGTTCGGTTAATTAACTCGAATGGAAGCTAAGTACGTTAAAAGGACTTCGGTTTTAATTCTTTTTCATATATCCGCTAAATAACTTGAATCGAAGCTACGCACGTTAACACAAGTTCGATTTTTATTCTTTTTCATGCATTAACGAATTGACTTGAATCAAGGCTAAACACGTTAAACTAACTTCGTTTTTCATTCTTTTTCAGGCATTAACTAATTAACTTGAATCGATGCTAAACACGTTAAATTAACTTCGTTTTAACTTGAATTGATGCTAAACCTCACAACTTCTCAAATTCGTTATGAAATCAATCTAATACTCATCATCATCATCATGAACAACAACCTAGGACCAAGTGTCATCTTCAACCTTCACTCATCACCACTCTCTCTTTACAACTCAATCCAACCATTCAAAATAATTCAAGAAACTCATGAAAAACCACTTAGTAATGATATATATACCATCTACTAGGCAATTTCTAGCATAAAGATCAAAATTGAATCAAGTGGGAGTTAGGGTTTCTCACCTCTCAACCCACTAAATTGCACAAAACCACACCAAGGAGGGGCGGAAACCGACGGGAAACGGCGGCCCTAGGATGACCGGCGACTGGGGAAGCGGCGGCGGCGGGGGGTTCCGGCGACAACGAACGGCCGGCGAACGATGGTCGAGCAGCGGCAGTCAGCGAAACAGAGAGAGCAAGGGGGGGTCGTGAGGCAGAGCAGAGTGAGGAGAGAGAGAGTTGAGGTTTGGGTTTAATTTTGTGTTATGTCGGTTGTGTGTGTGTGTGTTTTTGTTTTTTTTTTTTTTTGTGAATTATTATTATTATTATTATTATTATTAAGGAGTTTAATATTATTCCGTTTGAGGCCACGTCGTCGTTTCAACCTGCAATGCACAAACAAATATATATACATATAGACCTGTATATGACATGCTGAATTGAAATGCGGTGTCCAACCGGCTTAATTGGGGATTAACATGATTCAAATTAACGTTAAATGAATATTAGGTTCGGGCCGTTACAATAATTCAATTATATAGTTTTTGATAATCATATTTACAAGCTAGTTGTTATTTGTAATATTATCTTACAACCAAGCAAGTTTGTAAACATAATTATAAATTTATTTGCATTACTAAGTTCTCTACGTCCAATCAAACACTACTTTAGTAATGATCATAACTCTTTCTCTGATCCTTCTCTCTAAACCCTTTTTACTTTAATTTTTTTTTTGATTGACTTGATATTAAGCGGTATTAATATTTTTTTTGTTTGCTATTAATTCTCTCTCGTTGTGAGAGTCAGATCTCTCTCCTTGTGAGAGTTAGGATTCCCTTTTTAGGGTTTTGTTTCTCTTTTTTTGTACAAGTTATTTCTCTTATATATTTGTGGAAGTTTTAGTATGGCTGGTGATTCAATTAGAGAGTGTTTCTGGTGCATTACCAATCAGTTTCAATAGCTTTGATTCAGAATGATCTAACAATATAAGTACATATGGCATGATCAGGGTAATATTTCTTTCACGTTGGATCCATTATATCACACAAATGGTTGTTCTATAAAGTTATAATACATCTTATCTACGTTCGAGAAAGACAAATTGAAGTCAAGACATGCGATTTGTGGCCAAAATGATTTTGCAGGCATAAAAACATGTCAAAAGTATATTTATCATTAATTTTGTTGAAGTGGAGATCTATTTTGATATTTCATATTTATTTTTGTCAAAAAATTATCAATGTAGATGTCGTATGACTTTTCATTAATGAATTCTTTTTATATAAAAAATAAAATAATCATAGAACCTCTTGCTTCTCAAGGGGGGAAAAAACCCTTCTATTTCTTATACCTTTTGTGTTAAAAGAGACTATTACATGCCAATTTTTGTCCATTGTAAACAGTTTTTTCTTCATTCACTGGATAAATTGTTTTGTCCTCCAAAAAGTTAACTAAAATAATAGTTAAAGTTATTTACCATTAGATTTTTTTTTCTGAATACTCTATTTTACTAAAGTCGAACTATTATTGACCCAACAAAAAATAGGGCTCTCCAATTACAGATTTTCTCCATCTACAAAAATCGAATACGATTTATTCCTCTTTTTCAAAGATAGCAACGAGTAATTTAGCTTAAAAATTGGGCCGATGTTTCCAAGTCCACTAGAAAGGCCCTTCTTAATGTTAACCGCCTCCTTTTTATCTTTTCTTTTGGTTTTCCCCCTTTTCTCTTTGTTATTATTGCTGTTGCGTTCTATTACAGAATGTTGAGTGAGAGAGAGTAAATGCTGCACTGCCGCCATTGCAGTCGAACTTGAACTTGAACGTATGCACATCTTCTCAGTCTCAGCTGTGCTCCGTTGACTTGTGCTTTTGGAGATGCCGTCAAACGGAGCCGGAGATGTGGCGGCTTCTGGCGACATTAATCAGCCAGAGAATGTAACCTCCGCCGCTGACGAGGAGTTGCGCCTCCTTGACGAGGTCGTCCGCACGTTTCCCTCGCCGCCGGTGAGGCACTTGCTTTCCCTAGGGGTTGGTCCTTCATCGTTCATACTGCTGTTTGACTCCTCCCCCCCCCTTTCTTTCCCTGAACAAATTGGGAGCTTTTTTAAGCTTGTGCTTGATTTTCTGCGCTAATTTTAGCAGCAAGGTTTGGGAGCTAGGGTTTCTGATTTAAAAAAATTGTCCCTTAGTGCTGTTATAATTGCTTCATGATTGTACTTGATATATACCGGTATTTTTTTTTAGATGTACAAATTACCCCTTTTTTTCCATGGCATACAGTAGTGCAAACACTGAAGTTTTCACGACAAATTAGGACACGGAGATTGTTGAGATGGCATCTTTTGCAATCTAATTGAGTTTAAGTTATAATTTTCAAAAACACAGAAGTAAATTCAATGTAGGTTTGGTTACGCTTTC
Source organism: Carnegiea gigantea (assembly GCA_029747015.1). NCBI lineage: Eukaryota > Viridiplantae > Streptophyta > Magnoliopsida > Caryophyllales > Cactaceae > Carnegiea > Carnegiea gigantea. The sequence continues at coordinate 269,425 of JAKOGI010000300.1, read as the reverse complement.
ATAAGCTTTAAAAAAATAGTCTTTATGCCATTTATTTGGACTAGAATATATGACACAACATGTTAATTTCTCAATTTTCTTTGTGATGTTGTTCCTATAGGTATGTCCTCAGTGCATTCTAAGGCTTTTTGGGAAATATGGTCCAAGTTACTCCAGCTTGTCCCGTCTCTTGAGTATGTTGTTAGAGGTGGCAGGCGATCAACCAAGCTCCAATTACCCGACATCCCAATGTACATCCTCTGGTGATAGTATTTGCAGTGTTTGTTGCGGTATTCTGCAGTTTATTTATATGGATGAGAAGCAAACAATGGTGAGGAAGGAGTGTGCCAATGACTTGGCTGTATCAATCTATGAACTAGCAAAGAAAGAAGGTTATCAGATCGATGGATTTTGTCTTGAAGTCTCGATACCATCATTTATTGTTGAAAAAGACAATGCTATAAGGTTAAGATTGATATCTGAGCTGGCTCCTTTACTTGTTGGTTTGTTGATGAACTTGTTGAGTTTCTATGCAATGAACTGATTTTATCCCAAATTATTCACCCATTTGTCAATGGATGTTTGTGTGATGTGCTTGATGTCCTTGAATTGATTAATTTCCTCTTGGTAGTGCAGCATGGCTATGCGTACTTAATGCAGACTTAATTTTCTTGCATTTCGGTTCTCTTGCATACTAGTAGTTGATATTTACTTGAAGATTCATTCTCTTGCTCAGGTTATCCATGAAAGAGAAGTATGGCTCTGAAGTTTGGTTCAAGGAAATACTTCAGTCTGAAACCATTTCAGTGAAGGATGCCATAAAGCTATACATTACGGAACCCTTGGAGACACTATTTGTAAGTTGCAATGTTCTCTGCTACTTTTTTTTTTTGGGGGGGGGGGGGTAGAGTTGAGTTCCCATCCTCCCCCTCCCCCTCCTCCAAAAAAAGGACTTAAATTTGTGTAGAACGTTGAGTAGTTGCTTGTTTTGAAGGATAAATAACATTCAGTAGTTTGGCTCGGACTATTATATGGGTTACATCAAGTTTAATTTTTGAGTAAAAAGATTTGTTCTTCGCAGAAGAATGACAGCACATGTTGTTTACTCAACTGAGGTTGCAGTGTACTAAAATTTGGTGCAGGGTGTTAAGTCTGGTCCAAGTTCTTTTCGTATTCGGTTGACTTACTCTTCATCTGAGCTGCTAAAGAGTCAAAACGGTGAAGATTATAACCAGGCTTGCAAGAGGAGAAAAACAGGCATGCATATAATTTGCTATCCTGCTGTTCTGGTTTCTTTAAATTTGTGCCACTCATATGCATGATCAATTAGTCTGAACCCATAGTGACTAATAAGCTCTTGGTCAGTCATATAACTGTATGCATGACCCCCCCCCCCCAAAAAAGAAAAAAGTCAAAAAACCCTTACCAAAAAAATCAAGTGCCTCAAGACCTTATTCGTTTGGAAGGAGGCGGCTTTTTGTTCCTTTTCATTTGATGTCATTGATTTTGTGGATAGCCTCTTTTTTGGGGTTGTAATTAGCCCTTTGTAGGATGCTTTTTCAGCATCCTTTCTTGTATCTATCCCTTTCTCTAAGGAATATATTATCTTTTAAAATTTTTTCAATCATCTATCATCAGAACTGAAGTAGTGAAGTTTCTCAAACAATCTTTTGATCACAGGATTTTTTAATGTGGATGTTATTTGGATGCTCTAGTTGTTGGAGTATACTGGGTGCGCAAAATCTAGGATATTTGCTTATTCTGCTTTGCATTATTGTTCATTTCTGGGGCTCGAGACTGTGCATTCCATCTTCCAGTTTGCTTACTAATGCCTCTTAATTTTTTGAAACAAAAGAGTGACAAAAACATGAGCGCAGAATGTTAATGTCTATCACTCAATTCTTTTTGGATATCACTGTATTTTTCTGAACTACCTAGATTCTATGAAACAAATTTTCATGTTCTTAATTAAAAAATGTTTTATCTAGTCCTTTCACCTTCTGATGTCTATGATGCTACAGCGCAAAATGAGCAGGCAAGGGATAGAAGTATCACCTCATTTTGTAAAAAAATGGGTATAGAAAAAAATTTACTTTAACAAAGGCCAATATCACTTGTCAACAGACTCATTCCTAGACAATTATAGATTCAAAATGTTGAAACAAAAATTAACACTTTTGGTGATGATGGCTCCATAATCATGACAATCTTGTCGTGAATAAATTTTGCATGACTATTTCTTGTTGCTGAGGAATCCAAAACCTATGCTATAAAGATTTGAAAGTAGGACTCAGTCCAATATTTTGAGCATTCAAATTAGTCAATAAGACAGGTATTCCTATTGGAAGGGACATGAAAAGGAATTGGAGTTTTGAACTGGGAAAGAGGAGGGGGATACGTCAACTTCTTGTTGTATGTGAAACAACTTACTGGTTGTCAATTGTCATTGCAGCTGTGTTCGTGTAATCATATGCATTATCCCTTTGCTTTCTTCTGCCTTTGGGCCAGCTCATTGTGCTTGCTGAGCAGGGTATAATTTGAAAAAGTTTTTGACAGAAATCTGGGTATAAGAAATGACTCTGGACATTGTTGTTTTGGAACAGATGCTGTCATTAAGAAATGTGCGGAAGCTCAATCCTCAAGACCTTCAGATGGGAAGGTAATTTCTGTCTCTCTCCCTCCTGTTATCAGGGTTAAATGGGATTAGTATAATGGGACACAAATCAAAGAGGGAATGTGTTCTTGTGGTTAGGTCACCCTCATGAAATTTTGAGCCTTCCATTGTAGTACATGTCTTGTAGGGCACAAGGGGGCCACAATGAATTGGAATATGCCTGCCCTTTTCAGACTGTCATCATAGCCGTAGAATGTGGTAGAATTGGCTGGAATCATTGATGAAATGGGCCTACTACTTCCCTTGCCCAGTCAATTGTGGCACAATAAGAATTCGATGCTTTTGTAATCCTAATTTCTTTTTGGGGTTATGCATTTATGCTTGCCTGAGTTTCTTTTTGGGATGTGGCAACTTCGTATGTGTACCTTGTCTTTCTATTGCTTAGGCCTCTCCTTTCTCTTGATAGGGGACTCGTGTGCAAATATTTGAACTTTCTAATCTAATTTGTAACTGCCGTAGGTGTCCTTTTTTTGGGGGGGGGGGTGAGGCCAATGTAGACGGGGTGTGAACCTAGGTCCTTTGGCCACAACTTTCAAAGACTTTACCAACTGTTCTACTTGGCACCCACCCTAAAGTTGTTCATATATTGGGCATTATGTGGATATGTAGGACCGAGTTAATTTTGGAATTTTGCGATTTCCTATGTTAACGTTGTTCTATACTTCTTAGGCCTCAGTCTGCTTCTTGGCGATTCAATGTTACAGGACGCCTATCTATGTTCTTGGTAGATACTTGAAGGTAATTTGATTTGCTACTTGAATGTTCACTTTTTACAATTTGGGGTTGACGAGAATCATGCTTGATTGATTTCCATTCCCTTTTCTTCTTTGAGTAGTACTCGTATGTTTTAAAGTTTAAATAGGCTCCAGAGAACCACCTACATACGAAGTCACTTCGCTAAGTTTTGCATAGATTGTCAACAATAATGTACCATGCACTGTATGATTGAAGTGTGTACCTGTCCTGAAATTCTTGAATCTTGTTCACCTACATGTCTGTTTTTGTGCTTAATGTCAAACCTAGAATTGGGCATTTAGGTGTGAGTTTGATATTTTCTAACATCTAGATTTCTTTGTGAACAATTAGGTGTTTATCTAACATCAAATTTTTACACTGTCTAATTTTTGTTTAGTTAGTTGATGCTGGTATAGTTTTGTGTGATTATGCCATGGTTTATCCGAATGGTAAGCAGGGGCATGTATATCTGAATTTCTAGGATCCAATTTCGCTTAATTGAAGATCATACAACAACAACAACTCCCAGTGTGGGTCCCGCTTTCGCGGGGTCTGGAGAGATCCAGCTGTAGGCAACCTTACTTTTACCGGCATTCCTGCCCGTAGAGAGGCTAATTTCAAGAGACCCACGAAAAGAGTTTTGTAACAATTTTTTATAGAAAAAGGATTTTATCAAAACATTTAATGGGAAAACACTTTATAGAAGAAAGATACTATAGTAAGGGATGCCCGAGATAAATAAAAGTTAAATACAAGATCAGTTGCGGAAGCTGTGAAATAGAAGGACAATAAAATGGAAGAAGGCAATATACCTGGATAACCAGCTAGAGTTGGGAAAAGCTGACCTGACATGATTACCCACCCGAACCCAACACGAAGTTAAGTGGGTTTGGGTATAAATTTTCGACCCGTTTAATTAAATGGGTTGACACGTTCAACCCGTTTAATTAAATGGGTTAGGTTCAGGTCGAGATTCTCGACACGAAAAAGTACATATTTAACCCGTTTAATTAAATGAGTTAAATAAGTCAACTCATTTTTTCATTTTTTATTTATCAATTTACTTTTTATTAGATAATTAAGAATATAAAAATATTTAGCAATTATGAATTATGACGAATCTGGGAAATTTCAAAGAGTAATTATTTAATATGATATGTAAACTTAATTTTTAACACTGTAATTACGTATTAGTTAAAAATATTAAATGCGTAAATAATCAATTAAGCGACTGAACTTGACCTGTTTATCTTAAACGGGTTAAGCGGGTCAACCCGTTTAAAAATTAAATGGGTACAGGTCAAGATTTTTCAACCCGTTTAATAAACGGGTTAGGTTCAGGTTGAGGAATTCTCAACCCGTTTAAGTTCGACACGAACACGAACCCGACCCGACACGACCTATTACCCAGCTCTACAATCAGCGGTAAGCAGATGAGAACTCTCCTCGGAATACAGTACAACCTGTATACAAACACCACATACGGGGGGAAAAAACTCTACCAGCACTAAGCCACGGCCACCAAAAGCACGATTTGCAGTCTTAATCCTATCTCGTCAGAGCTTCCTATCCTGAGCCATGTCCTCCGTCAAACCGACGACTCTCAAGTCCTCTCTAATCACCTCGTCCAAGCTCTTCTTTGGTCGTCCCCTCCCTCTTTTGCCTAATTGAAGATCATGTTTTAAAAAAATATCCTAAAAGATTACCCTCCTCTTTTAACTTTGAAGTTATTGCCTGTCATATGCCCAGCTTCTTAACTTCTCCATGCTACACACATGGACAGAGACGACATGCTCAGAAAACAAGTCACACATACTTGATGTTTAACTGTTGTCGCCAGCAGTCGGTGGCTGCCGGCCGGTTCTGGTGACCTGAACCCACCAGGCGGCTCGCCTGTGTTGGACGACTAAGAACCCTAACGTCCCAACACCAACCTCTATCAACTCCCCCCTAATTTTCAGATCTACGGTTTTTCGACGGAAACCCTTGATTTGAAGATACCCTCTATTATTCGATGTTTGGCGGCAATCAACAACAAATTCATCCACAATGATTATCCATATATGCTCATGGAGTGATAACTAAGTTTAATTTTGTTTATTTGTTTGAAATTCCTTGAGGTGCAGAAACGCTTGCTTTGTGCTACCCTTGAAGTGCACTGAGGAGCGCGCCTCACTGGCGCTTTCTGAATGGGCTGCGCCTGAGGGTGTATGAAGCGCAGAGGTCTGCGCCTTACGCCTTTTTGCGCCTAGGCGCGCCTCAGGCTTACTTTTTTAACTAAGATTGAGTATTGAGCTATATCTGTTCGCTATTTAGAAATCTGTTTTTGTGATTCTTGTTTGTCTTGCTTCTCAAACTTTCAAATCGTAAACTCTTAACACATATTTTGTAGTTGGCCTTGCCAAAATGGGGTACTCCTTGTACGCCCTTTTAATTTCCTACTCCAATGGTCTCATAGTAGTTGTGTTGTGCAATATATAAATTTAGGACTTGTATGATTCGCAACCTTCTGGATATACAGAGAAATTAATTTGTTTTCGTGTGTATTGAAATCTTGGATCTTGGGGTTCTATTCATGTATTGTTCATTGTAATGCAGTACTCAAGAAATGTAAGTCAAACACGTTGGATCATTGATGATGAAAGAATGGGTGAATCATCTGTTGAGGTATACCTGGGTGTCCTGGAGACTTACCATTCTTACAGGATGACAGTTGATATTGACAAATAAATTGTTGGTATGCTGTAGGAGATTACAGGGGACAGTGTCCTTCCATTGTGCAGGGGTGACAATTACAAGTTCCATGCCGCTGGTCGAGAAGATATAGATGTACTAAACATGTGAGTTGTCGCTTTAAGCAAGTTTGAGAAATATAGCATGTATTTGATTGGAGTAATTTCAGGTCCGGATGCTAGGCTCAGGACGGCCTTTCCTACTTGAAATACAAAATCCCCGCATTTTACCGTCAGAATTGTCTGTAAAAGAGATAGAAGAGAAAGTAAATAGCTTGCGAGGCAAATTGGTAAGAGAACTGATGATGCTCTTACTTTTTTCCTTGAGTAAGGCTTTTGATTTAAATTTGTAGCGAAATTTACCTACATAATCTATTGTTGCCTCATCTGCAGGGTGTGTGTGTGGGGGGGGGGGGGGGGGCAGGTAGGCGTGCGTGCGTGTGTGCGTGTATTCTCTGAGCAAACTTCTTGGTGCTGTCCAGGTCAAGGTAAAGAATCTTAAGGTAGTTGATGATCAAGTCTGGGCCCTCATGCGTGAAGGCGAAGCGGAGAAGCAGGTAAGCTTGGCCATACCAATAATACTTTATGCTTTTATTGCAGATGATGCCAATTATAGTTTATGTCTTTGACAAATTGGTCTTATTAAAGTACTTACTGCAATATTCAACATCTGTAATGCAGCCTTTAAATAATATCATTATCATGATTGATTGATACAGATGGCAGTGTAAACTCACAAAGATGTTGAGTCTTATTTGCATTTGACTTATTTAGTACTTGACAATTGCATTCTCCTGCTTCCATGCAGAAGCAATATGCTGCCCTAGTATGGATTTCTCATGAACTTAAGGATAAAGATTTGCAAATTATATCTTCGATAAAGGATATGGTGAGCCTTTCTAATGATCAAAATTTTGTTTTACTTGTGCTTCTGAAACCATGTATGACAGCATGCTAGAACATGTTGTGTCCTTTATCACTGGTACCATAAGTCCTATTATCATTGAAATATTCCTTTTTCCTTCATGCTCATTTCTTGTGTCCTTTGCATCACTTGAGGTTGTTTTTGAATGATTGGGGAGCATGTTCATAACTTTCAGCATGATTGCAGGCACACATTTTCATTCACCTTTTGGTGGTTGTACCAAGTAACTAGCATTGCTCTCTGTCTGTGTTATTTAAACAGAAAATATTACAGAAAACGCCAGTAAGGGTTCTTCATCGCCGAAGTCCTCTAGAACGTGAAAAGATCATTCATTGGTGAGAGCTCTTAGCAGAATTATCGCTCCCTTTGTACTATCTGTTGTATAATGAGTCTTTACATCTATGTATTACTCTTCACCTTTTCCTTTTGATGACAATTGGTGTAGGATGACAATTGAAAAGATCACTGGAAGCACCCAATATTTTCTATTGCATCTCTGTACCCAGGTGCTTTTCCCAGCCATAATTCTTTGAACTATTCAACCTTTAAATAGTAAGTAGTTAATGTTTATGGATTAACAGTTAAATAACAAGAATCTGTTTGGCACAATAATGAACTTAACCTTAATCGTCGCGATGGTTGATGCCCAGCTAGAATTTTGGGGCAGCCGTCTTCTTTTTCCTTTTTCTTCGTTTTGGCTGAAATGTTTCTCTTTACTCTACTTTGTGCACGTGGCTGGCATTTAGCATGTTAGGGGTGTGGCGTATGGAAGTAATTGATGTGAAAGCTATTCACAAGTTGCAGCTCAGCTATGGTCTGTAGTTTGAATCTTGTTTTCATTACAAAATATCTTAATGCAGGCTGGAACATATATCAAGGAATTTGTTCATGGGGATCTTGGGCGTACTTACCCAAGGTATGCACTAAATTTGGTATCTCTTGTTTATTGAGCTTTTCAACAAATTTGGTATCTCTTGTTTATTGAGCTTTTCAACAGTTTGCACTTATATTACAACTTTCTTTGTTCGTTTATATCTGTTTACCACATTGAACATATATTTAAGTCCTCTTCGGTCTAGAATATGTGGTTATATTGGTCTCTTGCTGTAAAGTGTTACACGCTTAATCAGAGAGCCCATCAGCCTTTGAAAGTCGAGGCTTGAGAGTCTATGCGGAGGTGCTATGTTGCCTTGATCCTTCGTTTTGCTCAAGTACCTCTGTTCAGGCAACCTACAATTCAACATGGATATTGTGTTTTGCATGAACCACTTAAAACGTTTTTTTTTTGCACGCATTAAAAGTATTTTCCTGTTTGGTGGCAGCCTTGGTTCTATTCTAGGTTGCAGGGCAGAGATTCTGCAGCTTGATGTAACAGATGTGAAAATGGACAGGATGAACCTGTAATTTCAACATGGCGGTAATCTCCCCAATTGATAGTCGAAAGTAGAGCAAATTATGACAGGTCCGCCGTTTCTTCGGGGTAGCAAGCCCATGTACACGTTGATATTGTGGCAGTAAATGTTATGCGTTTATTATTCTTCATCAAACAGTATCTTTCCTTCATTTTTTTTTCTTTGTCCTTTTTTTTGGATGAGGATTTTTGGGGCTGGGGGGTGTGGGGTGTGGGGTGGTTGCTTTGTATTCCAGTGAAATTCTCAGAAGCAAGGGGCAAATCTTGCAGTCATAAGTGGTCATTATTGAGTGTAATGGATTGTTACGAGTTTAACACTAGGAGAATAGCAGTGCCCTGTTCTAGTGATCATTATTATACAGTTCTGATGATATGATAGAGAATGATTCCCGGGGGATGTTATCTTGTTCCCGGCCTTCTGTACCAAAGAAATGCAGAATTAACGTCACTGTGAAAGAGCTTGTCCATAGGACCTATCTGCTGGAGTATTAGCATCCCCCCCCCCCCCTCTAGCTGAGCATTTCTAATTTGTTGCTTTGTTGCCGTCAGGTTGTTTTCTTGTGCAGAGAAATGTTTCGTTGTGTTCTAAAATCTGGCATAATCATCAACATTTTGATCTTATAAATTAGAATTTGGAAGATATGAAATCCATATGTGTAATGGCAGAGTCAAAATAGTTGCTGAAAATCTTACGTGTCTCTGCATAATTTTAGTTTCTTATGACGTGTTTTGTCGTATTAATTGTGGTCTGTAGAAATTTAGTAGGAATTGTTTCTTTCCCCTCTAGTGTTTGCTGCTTTTCCCGAAAGAAGTTATCACCTGGATTAAATGAGCACTTGTTTGTTTTTTTGGTTCTACGAGCCATTATTCATCTCCTCTTAGTAAATACTTTCTATTATGGCAATTCCACGAAAAGGAATATGAGTGTCTTTTTTCCATTATTTAGTGAGTATAAATTTCATGAGGCATACAAAAAAACTACTACTGTCACAGTTACAATAATAAAGAAATTGGTAATTTATAACAAAACAGCCAAAACAAGATTCAAAGAAATGATATTAGTATCTTATTTAACTACGTTAGCAGCATAAATTGTTGCAGATTAACTAAGTTATGTGATAATTAATTAATAAACATTACTTGCTAGCTTGTTATTCAACATATTGTGCGATTCTTCCCACTCGAAATGATATCGTGTTTAGAAATCCGTAGTAATATTTTATTTTTTTTTGTGTCTAATAATTGCCTCAATGCATTCAAATCCCTTACATTTATTGTAAGTGCTATTACTGCCAATCTGTTATGTGTGCAGGATATGGTCTTTTCAATTTATTAAAGGAACTTATTGCTGAAAAATATTTAATAGTGGAAGAAAATATAATTATATATTTTCAATAAATATTTAACCATATTAAATTACACTAAATTATGCTAAATGATGCTAAAAGTTGCTCAAAGTTGAACTTTAATGATTAATACTTATGATAAATTGAAAAAGACACACACTCGTCTAACATTACAGTAGGCAATGCTAAAATTGATGGAGATAACTAACTAAGATTAATAACTAAGGGATTGTGACATAGTGATAGTTCACTTCGTCCCTCAACCAGTTAGTCAGGAGTTTGATGGAGAGTAATTTTTGACCAACCTTTTACCCTTAAGTGAAGCTAATGAGGCGAGAGAATTAATCATTACGATCGACGGTGAATACCTTTGATTAAACCAAAAACCCTTCTCTTTTGGAATCGTTGATTTCCCAACCCCCCCCCCCACCCCAAAAAAAACCCCCATAAAAAGCAGTTCTACAGTTAAGTGCACGTGTCAAATTTATCCAACTGAAAAATTAAGTAATGATAACGACCATCAAATCCATATAGAATCTTGAATAATGTGAACATTTCGTTCGGTTTTTTTTTTTTTTTTTTTGAGATAAGAATAATCTGAACATTGAATAATTCCTAAAAGAAAAATCACAATTCTTGAAAATTTTAAATTATGGATGAATGAAAATGAAAGATATTGAAACGGCCAATAATACAGCTTAAGAATTAAAAGATGAAATGTCAAATGTGGAGCACGCTAAGAAAAAGACGATCGTTTCCTTGATTCGGTGAAGTTCTTTAGTCAATCCAAGTGGCATTCACCATTTTAGCCATGAAACCATATCGATCCGCAGCCTCATCAATCTGAAAAAAGCAGCAAAACAAAAGTTAATTGCAAATTCAGTTGACTAAATTACATATCACGTCAATGTCTAGATACTCATACCCACCATTTTTTGCGTTGGACGTCCAGCTCCGTGACCAGCTTTGCACTCAATTCGACCAATAATTGGGTTCGTCTGGGGGCTGTTTTCCAAGCTTGTGCAAAGAACATATTGCATAGTCTGCAACGATGCGCAAAATTTCAGAAGTTATTATTACAATTAGTTGGAAAATGCCATCATATGTTTGAAATCACATATGGGGTTGGTGACATAAAGGGGAAAATTTTTGAGCAATTCAAGGCCAAAAGAGGTGGTCGGGCATTGTACTACGCCATAACAATACGTGTACCAAGGCTAGTGTTCATAGGAGGATAGGACCTAGTGAACTTACCGACAATGACCCCACCTAAACTCAATTTTAAAGTAAGCTAAATTGGTTTGACCCAAAATGAATCAACTCAGAGTACATCCCAATAATATTTATTGCAATGCTCGACAAGTTTGCCTAACAAAACCTACATCTAAACAAGATGCACTTAGAACCTAAAATGACGGAGCATCAACCCAATACAACCTGCGCATCCCATCACCATGTTGCACCAAATACGAAGTTAAACGAACAAATGCCCATCAAAAACTACCTATTGTTAGGTCTAAAGCGTACATGCTTGATGTTAACCACTCTACTTTCACTTTCATATCACCACAATTTCATAGTCAAACTCAAGAAGTTACAGTGCACAGGTAACTTACAGCCAGCAACTTCAATGAGTGGAGAGGCACAACACGGTCATCATGATCAGCTGTCAACAACATGGTAGCAGGGTACTGAATTGAATTATCATGAGACTGTTCCCACGGTCTACGAACATTATGCAGAGGCGAGTACCTGTGAGGAAGAGAGGTCATAGAACGTAAAAAAGAAAAACATCATAATCTTGCTCTAAACAATCGCATCTACTGGCTACGCTACAACTAACCAGACAGCCAATCAATGGTCATCCTCGTACAAGGTCAATTCTTGTTCCCTCGAGACTGTGTCTATGGATGAGGATGCATCAAGTAATTTACCATAACAAACCAGCAGCACTTCATGCAGTTAACTCTGAAGTGAAACCTAGACCTGAAGCCCGTTGATTTCAGTATATTGATAATAAAACCTTCCATGCCAAAAGATAATTTGACTGCCGATGCTCTACCTCTGCCTTGCAAAATGCATGTAATCAACGGAAGATGGGAGAGTGTACCTACTCATGCGTATGCACATATTTTCATACAAAAATACGCACAAGCAATGGACCACCACAAGGAGCTTTTCCCAATGGCACCTGCTATGCTTCTATATCATTGTCTCCCAGCTAGAATTCCCGGGGTACCAAAATCTCTCAGTTTTGAGAAATCCCCCACGTGCCCCCTGGGTCCTCAAAAGCACCTAGGCTGCCGTACACAAGAGTCCATTGGGTCCCCAAACCCCCCCCCCCCAAAGGCCCCAAAAAAGGGAGTAATGCAGCCATTAGCACATTTTAAAAGATGAGAACACACCTTGTTGTACTTCATTGCATCAGCAAAACTCTCTAAGGAATCCCAGCTATCACACTGAAGAGACAAAAAGGTCTATGACCTGATTCAGCAACACATCCTTAAAACTCAATTTCAGCAGATATCCTAAGTTAGTTTGACACCTCTATGCTTGCAGCCTTGCAGATACAGTCTCCTACATTTGGATCTCCCGAAACTTTGTTCAGCTACATATCCTTTAAACTCAATTTCAGCAATATCCTAAGTAAGTTTAACCTCTATGCTTGCACCCTTGCTGATATGGACTCCTACATTTGGATCTCCCGAAACCTTACTCAGGCAGGATAGAATAATTAGATGTCCCAGGCTCCAACGTAAATTTTAGGCTAATACAAAATACCGCAGCTCAAACTATAGTGACTCTATGCAAGTTAAGGTTAGAACATTAGATCAAATACAGCACCATGAATGTCGAGAAACTGGAGTTATCCACATGAAACGAACATGCAATCAATAACTACTGAAAGATATTATGCTACTTACTTTATTAGCCATTGAAATTCTTCCTCTTTGTCTGAACAACCATAATCTGATGTCCAAGCATGGCCTGGAAACCAAAAAACCTCAGTAAGAAAAGTGTACCAAAGAAAGGAAGGAGCCAATTTCATCCAGGGAATGATCCTATACCTATGGTAAATTTATGGAACTGGAGCATGTCCATAACACCAACATGGGCCAGAGCACAACCGAAAATATCAGGTCTCTGTCGACAAAAGATTTAGCAAAGTCAAATGGGGAAGCAGCAATAATGGCAACAACAGGAGGAAAAAGTACTGACAATAACCTGATTGACGCAAGCTCCAACAAGGAGTCCACCGTTGCTTCCACCTTCAATACATAGCTTTCTCGGCTGGGTATAGCCCTTAGAGATAAGAAACTCAGCAGCGGAAATGAAATCATCAAAGCAGTTCTGCTTCCTGGCAAGTGAACCTGCCTTGTGCCACTCTTCTCCATATTCTCCACCACCACGAATGTTTGCTATACAGAAGACAGCATCAAGATGCTTTAAGAGAACAATACGACTGACACCAAAGGATGGTGTGATGCTTATGTTAAACCCGCCATATCCGTATAATAGACACGGATGTGATCCATCCAAAAGAATTCCCTTTCTTGCCACTATAAACATTGGGATCTTGGTACCATCCTTACTGGGCACAAAAACCTGAATGCAGAGTAGCAAGATGCTAAAAACATTCTGTTAAAAAGAACAGTAAAACAAACCATAAATAACCCAATCAACCCACAGGCCCCAACAAAATAAAGCAAATATAAACGCCATAAAATTCTGGAAATGATAGGTGATGGTCGCTTCACCTTGCCTTAGCCTGGCACTGTAGTTATGAAGGGCCTTGGGTGATCCAACAACACATTCAATGTTGAAGGCTTAGCTTTCTTTGTCACAACTCACACCCATGGCTAAGAGTTCTTAAATGAGACGCACCATGAAAAGAAAGCAACATTGTTTAACAGTCCTCATTCACAAAATCAGCAATTAGGGATTGAAAGGGGGGAAAAGGGAAAAGCAGGGCAAGAGTAACAGATGTTAAAGATATTTACATATCATCAATTGACTTGGACCATTCACTCAGAGAAATGTCAGCTCAAATTTGTGACATTTCCTATGAGAAAGTTTCAGGACTTAACTCTCAAAACCTGTCTGGTGAATCTATAAAAGGCGCCAGTGTTACACATAAAGTATGATTGTGTCAATGGATACAAACAAATAATAATCAAGGTACTAATTCTGCATCCATTGCTATTTATTAACGAGTCTTTCCGTATTTGCTCATTCAGTTTTTTCCCTCACCCTTCCTCTTAAAAACAAAAAATTGCCTACTTCATCTGCATTCTTTTTGCTTGTCATACAAAGGCTTCAGGTGGGGTCTCAGAACATGAAAAAGAAAACATTTTAGAAAGATAAAGGATAATAAACATAGGATTGAGACTGAATACCTGATCAACCTGAAACTCAGAACGATCAAATTTAGGAACAACAATCTCTCTGAATATCTTCAGTTCTGGAGCCTCGGTTTTTAAGTTGCATTCATATATTATGCCTGGGGATAGAAAGCTTGTGAACTGAAAAAACACTACGCTATCCTTCCTCCGTGCAGAGATGCTATCAACTGATCCTATGTCGAGGGGTAAGTGATGCAACAGAGAACCACTTCCCAGGTCCCTAACCTCAAGAACATGCTTCACATCACTTAAGTAACAGACAAGAAGTTGGTTGCTATTAACAGCATATGCTGATTCAAGCACATCCTTATCAGATTGTGGAATGACATCAGTCCATACATCTGGGGTCTTCAGGTCAACACGAACTAACTTATATCTCGAAGCATCCTTGTTAGTCCGGAAAGTAAATACAGTATCGTCATTAGCAACCGCTTCATAAGCCGCATCAAACTTATCAATAAACTTAGTGAAAGGAAGCAGGTCTTTCCCTCCACGAAATCCATCAAGACCGTTGGGTAGTGTTGTTAAATCTAAATAGTAGACTTTATTCACCACTTCACAGCTCTCTGAAGTATACAGAAGAAGATACTGAAACAACACAATGAAAGACATCTGATTACAAAAAGAAACGTGGCAGATTGCATAAATCATGTGTGATGAAGATGATACAACATGAGGAAGCCATTTATAAGACACAACTACTATTCCATGTTCATCTGACGAAAATGTGTTCTTATAGCCAGCTTGAACTTGACATGAAGCACTAATTACCTTCCCGTCATCTGTTATATCGGCTGCAAACGAGTGTTTTGGGTTCTCAGGGTCTTTCCAGCATAAAATATCTTCAGCTTGATCAGTACCAAGAAAATGATAATACAACTCTTGATTAAGGTTAGAATCCGTCTCAGTTCCAGCATCTGACATCTGCCCACTGCACCAGACAAACCAAATGCCAAGGGTATGAGTATCTGAGTACTCCATTGAATTAAAATTCAAGTCCATAACTTCAATCAAGAAAGAAATACGAAGGAAATACCAAAAAAGCATAAGGGTGTTCAATTAAAATTGTTCACTCGTGATCTCAAATGGAAAATTCTATACTCAATCTTATCTTTAATAACTATGTCCAAACCCCAAACCCAAGCTAATACAAACAAAAGAATTTTTCCACAAATTTTTGTAAGCTAAGCCACAAAATCAATTGCATCACCAGCTTCTCCTCTCTTAAGCTCTGAAATTAAGAACATAGCCACGAAGGATGATATCCACTGTAGGCCCAGAAGAACAGGATAGCAGTATAGCACCAGTTTTACACTTTTACAATCAAATTAATAGTAACTCACTTTGGTGGGGGATAGCGACTGTAGAAGAATCCTTTATTGTCATGTGTCCATGTAATACCACTAAACTTCACCTGCAGTAGAGAAGACATGCAGCGATGTCAGAGGTCAGAGCACTAAAATTTATCTACTGCCAAACGTGTTAAGAGCTCGACATACTAACCCATGATAAATTGTCAGGCTCAGCATTCCGGTCTTCGATTCTCATCACTTTGATCGTCACCCAATCACTGCCGCTCTTACTCAAAGCATATGCAAAATATTTGCCATCCTCACTTACTGAATAAGTGCTCAAGGCTACCGTTCCATCCTCGCTAAGATGATTAGGATCAAGCAGCACCTCTGGCTTTCCATCCAAACTATCCTGGAAGAAATACATAGAAACAAATTAATGTTGAATGGATTTCGTAGCAGATATTAACGGCAGTACAGAAGACACACCAATTATCACATGGGGACATCAGCTCATTAATGGATTGTTGATTTGTACAAAACTTCCTCTGGGTAATCAATTCAAAGAATGACAAGAAATCATGTTCTGGTGTTCCAGAATATCGTATTAATCATCAAGTATATAGCCCATAGTAGAAGCTTAGTCTTCGTATAATAAGTAGAGGCATACGAGGGTGATGATCAATGATTGCTCAATCTAATACAATACAGAGTCATCTAAAAGGTGAGAGTTTCTAGCAAATGAGATTGTGGCCTTGTGCCCTTTGCGTAGATGTAGTTGTGTTCGCAGGGCAACACCAAACCCATGTCACCCAAAGTAGCGAATGGCTTGGCAAAATATCCATAGAAAATCTTGCTGCTGTCCCTAAGATTTTTTGTGCTTTATTTAACTTGATAAGCTCTAGATCCAAAGGATATATGCATATCACATAAAAGGCAGAGAAGTTATGAATATTCTGAAGGTATCCTGCAGGTTTAGGGCCATGAAATATATAGCTCACTAGCTCTCTGACAGCAGAAATGGTGACTGGTTGTCAATTAGGGTGTTTGCAAAGATCGAGAGGAGAGAATTCATTTGCAACAATTGCACAACCTGGGACAGGTTTTACACTAGGGCTTGCACTAAGGAGAAGGCCTTCTGCTACTGAGATTTATACGGGGAATATGCACTGTAGTGGTACCTGTGGTCTTTGTAGTTAGAAACTCAATCATACTGAAGCTTTATTTCCAGTCATCCTAGAATACAATACATTCGGCCACGGCCTTCTTAAAAAATGAAAAGTGCATTGAAGCAGAAGCGTATCGAATTTAATGCATGAGGCTCATTTTTTTAGTTCTTGATACGGAAAAAGTAATACAATGATAAATAAAAGACACTACACGAATGGACGCTGAATAAGCATCCCCCAAAAGCTAATTGCAACCCAAAAAAAGGTTGTCCACAAAATCGAATATACATCAATCGAAAAAGAACAAAAAGCCTCCTCCTTCCAAAAGAATAAGCTCTTGAGCCACTTGTCTTTTAACCGCTCAATTGAGGCTTCAACCCCATCAAAAACTCTCCTTTCTCTCTCCATCTACAACAACCAAAAGATGGCATGCAGAATGGCTCGAAAAACTTTGTAGTTGGCCCTACTTCCAAGAAAAACTTCCCATGCGAACAACTGATGTCTAACAGAAATAGGCATCACCAAATGAAGGCCCAAACAACTCAAAGTCTAACTCCCAAAATTTTCTAGCAATGAGGTCCTGGTCTGACCAGCCAAAGCCCAGCTCTAGGCCAATGTCGACCAGATTGTTTGAGAGCAGAGGGTGGCACAGTGCAGAAATTGAAAGGCTGTTTCAGGAGATGGGATGTGAGGGATTGTGGCAGACTGGCAGTGGTGTGATTATGGTGCGCTTCGTATACATGGATGATGGATGTAGGCTTCAGAATTCCATAGGAGGGTAGGGGTGATTTTTTTAATAATTTAAGAAACCTGTGACTTGTGACATTTGACTAATTCGAACCTATAGCTGTTCATAACCCATAAGATAAAGTTTGACTTTGAAAATCCACTAATGCCTTTCCCTGGATGTACCGCTCCACACAGCAGAATGGAGCAATCCTCCAAACCCAACTCTTCTTCAGTCTTCTTTCCAGACCACCATCATATCTTCAACAATCCTTACTTGAAACCAACTAACCCCCACAAATGATAGATATAAATGCCAAAGCCAAGAACCTACCAATAATGATCAAGGTTTTGCCAATTCTTCCTCCTCAACACAAAGTACACTTCTTGTTCAGTTAATAGTTCTTCTTCTAACCATGCCTTCCTCTTACATTTATTAGCTACTCAAGAAGTCAAATAAACTAACAAATAAATAAAAAATCCATACTTCGCAGTCTTGCGCTAAGCAAGGAGTAGAGAGTAGCCTAACGCCCTCATCCCAAAATCATGGAGAGTTATTTTTGCTGGACTTCAGATTAAAAACCTTTTGATTGCATTCTAGTCCATAATGACGAAACAAAAATAGTTTCATGAAGCATTTAATTATGGTTCAGTATAATCCAAGCTAAAAAATAATAATAAAAAAATCCCTCGTGCCTCAACTGGGTAAGCACCAAGGAGCACTCTTCTATAAGCATCGTGAAATTGCATTGTCCTAGCCAATCAAGATAATGAAATTCGAGCCTCATGGCTCACATAGCCACACTTAAAATGAAGGCTATCATACGCAGTTTCTTGGATTCTGGAAAACGTCTACATCAGTGTTGAAGATGTCAATAAGCCTCTCTTGCCATCTGGCTAAAGATATCAATAAGGCATAGAAGGTATATGCCCACACCTCATGCCTGCCTCAACTTGATATGCATCAAGGTGCACGCTTCAATAAGTCTTGTGAAATTGCATTACCTTAGGAAATCGAGGTAATAAATTTAAAGCCTCATGTCTTATAGTATTACACTCAAAATGAACACGAGTTTTTGGATTTATGGAGAATGTCACACAACAACAACAAAAAAAAGTCCCAATATGGGTCCCCCATCCACGGGATCTAGGAAGATATGAAAAATGTCCAAGATGGTTTTAAATCATGACTATGTTCTTCATCTTATCCCCAAAGCATGCTACTATGATCAAGTCCACTTTACATCATTTCCAGTCTATCAAATACCACCACATGGCCATTTTTGGGGCTCCAGATTCCAGAATCACATTTCACAATAAAAAATTGGTCCTTATGAAGAGATCATACTCATAGAAATCATATAGAGGGATATTACAAATATCCCAAGACATTTTAAGCAAAGTGGCAAGAGGCCATTGTCACCCTTACCCAAAAGAGAGAGAGAGAGAGAGAGAGAGAGCTATTACACACTCATCATTACCAGGGAAAGTGCAAAAATACTAATATCTTAGAACATTCTACTAGATTTTAGATAGCTTGGAATGTGATTTATGCTGGCACAATGGAATCACACGTATAAATCTACAAAATGTCGAGTTTCTAAACATCCTAGAGGGCACAATAGAATAGCTTAAGAGGTTTTTAATATAAAGTGTGAGAGCCACTGAGGATTTCCAAAATGAAGTCTAGCTACATGATTTCCTAGATTTTCTAGGGTGTTTTAAGACCATTCTAGAATAGTTTGAAGCGTATTCTAGGATAGTTTTAAGTGTATTCCAGGTCAAATTTTAGCTGAATTCTATAATGCCAAAATGCCCTACATTCGCATTTGGAGATCACATTCCAAAATGTGAAATCACATTCCAAACTCTGGAATCACTTGGAATTCTATAATGCCACAGTACCTAGCTAGTGCTTAACACAAATTATGTGAGTACGCGAGCTATGGCATAGACCATTTGTCCAGTCAGGTCTATGTGCTATGTGTCTGAACTTTAAAGATCAGTTCGACACAGGATAGGATAAATCCAGATGAGGCTAGTACGTTCGAGGATACAGGATGTTGAAAGCAAGGTAGTACCACTCAAAATTGGCTAGAGATGTGGGTCGCCTACAGAGCAGTGGAATTCATTCCAAATGAACATGGCTCTCATGACATGAGTCAAGTCAATATTTCTATTGTAGGGTAAAGGGCCACATCAAAACCATAGACTGGAGGTCACAATTTGCGAGGGGACCTGATGGAGTTACGACAACAGCTTTGCTAGATGCCTGAAATAAAAGTGATTCAATACTACATTATGATAAACTAGCACATGATGGCAGCAAGCATTAATCGCGATATTGAAACTTTGATTAGTTGACGATTGGTCAATGCAGTTGGAATAAGGCCAACTAGTGTTGCATCTCCTTAAGAAATGCTAGGATCTATGACAGGAAAATTACCTTAGTGCTCAATTTTGATTCAAAAAATCATTGTCAAAGAAGTAGCTTAAAAGTGGACACCAGTCCTCTCAAATTGCGGGCTTCTCTGATGTACTAAGCATCTAAAGCAAGCCGCAATTGCAAAGCCGCAATTGCAGGAATAACTAACAATTTGAGAAGTCCTCTCAAATTGGGGCGTCACTGATTATCCGAATAGTGAGGGTGGGATTGTTGAATACCTATAAGGCTATCACCGCTTGGTGGTAAATTGTGGTAAGTTACATAAGTGTAAACCCATGGTTGTATGCAAATGGTGTAAGTTCGGATCTTTTGTCCCTCCTCCCTTGACAGCACTCAAACAGCCCTTTTCAAAAGCTTCCGAGTCCAACCTAGGCTGTTTTTGTGAACGCAACATAAAAGAACCACCACCTTTGAAAGGGGCTCCTCCAGCCCCCTCTAAAAATTCAATGTCCTACAGATATCCCATGGTTACAAGATAGCTGGCTGAAAATAAAAGTCTACAAAAGTAAATAACTGATTCATAATAATTTTAGTTGTCACAAATCGACTTCGAAGAGCATAATTGCAAAAACCATTAAAATTGAATTTAGGCGCTCATAGCTCTTAGTTCTGATTTTTAAGGCATATGCTACATTTCAATAATTGTTCTTTATTAGCAAAGCAAACCTAACCTAGAAGCGTTAATTCTCAAGAGCTTAACAACAAGAACTTCCTGCTGATACTCCCATTGTGCAATGCAACCAAACTATAACAGCAAGATTGACTATCAAATCGATGAAACAAGTTATTAAAAAAAAAAAAAAAACACTTGATTGATAATCCAGCAACAAAATTAAATCATCAGCACCAAATGCACCAGAAAATCGAAGTCTTTACCTGGACATAAAGCACATTCTGTGCTTGAAGGCCAGTGTTATGGAAGTAGAAATATTTGCCACCGCGCTTAAACGGCGCATAATAGCGCGGATAATCGAAAAGCTCCGTGATCTTCTCCTTCAACTTGTCTCTGGTCTCACACTCAGCCAACACTGAGTCCGTAAGCTTGACTTGATTCTCCACAAACTCTTTAGTCTCTTCAGAATCCGGATCTTCAAGCCTGAATCATCGCAACCCTCGGTACCAAAATCAATCTCAATTCCACCAAAACTCATCCAAATTCAACCAAACAAATCGAAAAATCACGCAATCGTAGTCATACCATCGGTAAGGGTCAGGAACTTTGACGCCGAAATAATCATCAACGACGGATTCATCTCGGCGAGCAGGAGGATATTGCAAGGGTTTCTTGAGAGTGGACGCCATGGGAGAAGAGGTGGAGAAGCTTGAGGAAAGACGAGAGAGATGATGGATGAAGCGAGTGTTTGAATTCGAAGTATCAATGAGGCTTTGTGTAGGTAAAGGTGAACGATGATATTGATAGCTGACGTGTTTGAAAATGGGTCTTACAGAAGCCACAGGGGGGTGGGCCCGGGGCGCATGGGAGGGGAGGAGGACGAATCCCCGCAATTGAAATGTGGAGCACCAGCAAATGGGCCGCGGACACTTCATTGCTAGGGGCGGCATTCTTCGGATTGCTTTTTCAACACTCTAGACCCCTCGTTGTCTTGGTTTTTACAAGTAAAAAGTTGGGTACTACGAGTCTTCTGGGTTGGATGAACTTAATTTATTCGATTTAAGTTTTCGAGTGAACACCTATGTCAAATAGTGCATTTCATGGCTCTGAAAAATAAAAATAAAAATAAAAATTAGAACATAATTAAATTAATAATGTGGTTATATTTTTTTTGCTTTTTTTCTGAAGAGGGGCTGATGCTAGTGGCGGAGCCATTAAGGGTGACCCCCTAATTTTTTGAGAAAAAAATTAAATGTGAGATATTCTAGTGGAAAAAATAGATATATATTAATTAGTTCTTAAATACTTTCACAAAGGGATGCACAATAGATTGATTGGCCACTTATGGCTCCATGTGAAAGGCCACGAGTTTGACTTCTTGTGCAATCTTCTGTGTAATTTTTTTAAATCTTTTTAAAAGTCTGTCGAACGACGATATCATGCTTTACTTTTAAAATATGAGATCTCTCGAGGACAACTTTCTCGAAAGTATTAGTTACGCACTTCATTTTTAGAGTTATTAAAATTTATGTTATGTGTATTATTAATCTCGCCCCCCTTGTTTTGAATCCAAACTCCGCCCTTGACTGATGCCCTTAAAAACATTAAGGGCAACACGTAATACATTGCCAATATACACCAAATATATTCTCTAACAAAATACACTTAATCAAATTAGGGTGTGATCATACTCTGTTCTTTTCGCGGTTTAATGAACCAAACTCACTCCTTTCCACTTCCGCCCTCTTCTTCCCGCCTTTCCCATCCCCTCCCACACTTTTAAAAAAACATCACTCCTTTCCACTTCTTCCAACTCTCACTCACTCCTTCTCACTCCTACATATAGTTACTATTTTTCATATTTTGAAATTTTTTATAATTTATGTAATTGTGTGTACGAATAGTCTAATAACAACTATAAAAAATTTTATTTATTTTTTGGATATTATGAAAATATTTGTTGGTCGTTTCGAAAATTATAGATAACGTAATTTTTGTTATATATATTGAAAAAATAATAATTTTTTCTACTTTGTTAAGCAAATGTTAGTTTTTTATGACTGAATATTTAGATTTGATTTTATACATGGAAGAAATGCTTTTTTTTTTGCGTTGGTTACGAATATTTGTTGTAGGTCATCAAAGCATGAATGGTTGTTGATGTTTATGTAATAAATTTATTTTCATTCATCGTAGTTCATGACATAAATTGCAGATTTTTTCTGACATAATGAAGGAATGTGTAATTTTTTTTGCATTGTTTGTAATTCATGATAGAAAATGCAGTTGTATTGTACGTATATTTTGAGCAGATATTTTTTTTGTGTACATTAGTAATAAAATATTGAAAGTTCTTCACACAAATTACAGATGATTGTTTTCTGTATACTGAGAGTCTATTCTTTTCTTTGGAAAATATGAGTTGGTAAATGAGTGAAGTTAATTGAAATTGATAAAAGTGGGTTGAAATAGATTTTTTTTGTTGAAGTGAGTTTAAGTGAGTTAAAATTGATTAAAGTGGGTTAGCAATAAAACATTAGAAGTTTTTCACACAAATTGCAGATCATTGTTTTCCTTATACTGAGAGTCTGTTCTTTTCATTAAAAAATATAGGTTGATAAATGAGATAAGTGAATATTTTTTTGTTAAAGTGAATATTTTTTATTGAAGTGGGTTAAAGTGGATTGAAATTAGTTAAATTCGGTTAAATTTTTTTCGTATGATGGGTAGAAGTTAATTAAAATAGTAAAAAATATGTTAAAGTTGATTGAAGTATGGTTAAAGTGAGTAGAAGTTGGCATTTTTTTTTTTTTATGTTCGTGAAATGCATTTATATGGATTGAAGTTGGTTGAGATTGGTAAATTTGAATTTACCAAAGGCCTGAACATATGTGTATTTTTTTCGTTGTTCGTATTTGGCTAATATATCCACAATTTGTTTTACGAATAACGAAAATTACAATTTTTTTGAGGGAAACAATGGCTACGAAATAATATTTCGTACCTGAACCAACACAGAAAAATCTTTTTCTTAGTCTAAAAAAATTTTATCGGTAATTATTGTCACAAATAAAATATTACATTGAAAAACAAAATACGTAATTTAAATCAACTATCCTACTTTATTCAATTCCTTCCCACTCCCACCCACTCCTTCCCCCTTCCCATTCCCGCCAATTCCACACATGCAATTTCTCAACAAAAAGAACATGCCATAAGAATAATACGTGATTGAAACGATCAACACTTACCTAGACATGACTTGTTAAGACTATGGGAGATATATAAACTTTTATAGTTCATACTTGACAGTACATCAACTTCTGATAAGGAATTTTCTATCCCAAAAAAAAAAAAAAAAAAACTTCTGACGAGGAATGCACCATTTATTAAGACTATTTGACATCGCATTGTTTTATGCATGTTCATCTATATGGCTTCTTACTTATAAGTCCCGAGGACGGGGGACAAATCTTCTTAGTTGTTGTATAGACTATTCCTCAGCATACAAAATTAGGTTGTTATATTATGTTAGTTATAATCCAAACAAGGACATATAAAATTAGGGAAATACTCACCCTTTTTTTCAATTCGCCTGTTGCATGAA
Organism: Carnegiea gigantea; assembly: GCA_029747015.1. Classification (NCBI taxonomy): domain Eukaryota; kingdom Viridiplantae; phylum Streptophyta; class Magnoliopsida; order Caryophyllales; family Cactaceae; genus Carnegiea; species Carnegiea gigantea. The sequence goes on along the minus strand of JAKOGI010000300.1, from coordinate 245,367 downwards.
ATAGGTTTAGATCCAATCAAAGTACAAAATCAAACATGATATTAACTTGCTCCTTAGTTAAACGTCATCTGAAACTATTTCAACTATACAATATGATAGTATTCTACTCATTATTATTTGTATATCTGTTAGCAGTTTTAATTACCGCAAGTGCACGGCGTAGCTGTAGCTAGCAACCGGCAAGTACGGGTCGAATCTACAGGGAATTTAGCTTCAACTACTAGAACTAATTAGACCACTCAAGCTAGGCAGTCACAGTTGGAGGTTTGGAATTAAACTAAGGGAAACAATAACGACTTAAAGATGAATTAAACAGCAGAAGAGTAAACACTTAGGTTGGAACTAACAGTACAAATATGCTAGCAAATCAATTACTAGCCCTACCAAACATCTCCCAAGTATGCATCACGAATGGATAAATTGTCAATTAAGCCCATCTCCTCCCTCTCTCAAGGGTCGAAGACTAATCCTAAAACTATAGTCGCCTATTTTCATGGGACTAAGAGTCGAAGGATTACAAGATCTACAATTTCAAATCCCAATTAGAATCCTAACTATTTTCATGTTAAAACCCTAATCGTCTACTAAGGCGCACTAGGTAAAGGTTTCGTCTCTCAACGCTCCCCTAAACCCCAAGTAAAAAGGATGAATGTTCTTTCGAGCATTTCATCGAGCATGTGGCGTGCATGGTAGAATTCATAGTTGCACAACGAAGGGGGAGTAGGGATTGGGCCAGTACAAGATTCAACTACACATATTCGGCGTCAATCCCAACCTAAGTTGAGGGATTTAGCCTACAATCATGTTTAACACAATAATCGCAATATTCAATCCAATAACCATGACAACTCAAACCCAAAATAATCAAGACTAAGAGGAAGGAGAATTGGGAGAGAACCTGGAATTAATCGTATAAACTGAAGGCAGAATCAAACTCCAACCCAAAATTACAATCCAAGAGCGTGAAGATTAAAACTCTAAAACTAAACCTAAAATCGCCTAAGGAAGAGTGCTTGAGAGGAAATTGAACATCAACTAAGCATAAAAACCGAATGTCCTTCAAAACAGCACGGAAGAAAAATTTAAGTCGCGTCGGGGAACGGGGGGTGGCACGGTCGTGCCCAGAAGCACGGCACCACCGTGCCAAATTTCTGGAGAATCCCCAAAGCCGATTTGGGGAAGCGTGCCACGTGGCACGGTCAAGCCGTGCCATGTGGTGGCCGGTTCAGGTTGTCGGTTCTTCGCGGTTTGCCCTGTCGCGTGTGTTCGATTCTCCGGGACTTCCGTGCGACACTTTTTCGTAGCTTTTCTCGCCTTCTTGGCACCCCTTTCTGCTAAATATTGTTCATCTTTCCGTCTCTTCAGTAAAGTTCCTGAAAATATCGAAAAGATATTATATGAGTGAAAAGTACACAAAAGGAGTCCGATTTGACCCTTCCTTAACGCAATTGAATGTGAAAACGGGGGAGGAAATGGGTCAAACAGGGGCTAAAAATAGTACAAAATAGAGGTTCATCACGCCCCCATGCTTATCTCTTACTTGTCCCCAAGCAAGACTATGCTATGAAAAATCAGGGAGGATGGTGGACCTCTAAACACACCCTCTTCAAGGGAAAGGATGGAGGACCGACGAATCACGCTAATCATGCAGTGAAGGTGGTCAAGTCAAGGTGTACAAGAAAATCTCAATAAAAATGTATGCAATGTCATCCATGAATAACCTTGCCCAAATGAAACACACCACATACCCCAATATTGAAAAACGTAGTAGGACATAACCTTCCTCAACAAATGGTGAGTAAGCAAGACTGGTAGGACCTCACTTTAAGGTAAAGTGAAACACTCCTCTCAATGTGTTTGAAATATATAACAAGGGCACGCTCAATACTCCAACCAATTAGGCAAACTACCATATGCTTGGTAACGTTCTCTACTCTCCACCGCAAAAATGCAATATGCAATGTGTCAATCATGAGGGCTTGCGATAAGGATGTAATGGGGCTGAGGGCAAGGGTGAGAAGTGGAAAAATTTGGGGGAAGTGGAGCTATTAGTCAAAGACTAGGGAGCAAGAACACTTCCACAATCAACACTAAGATTACAACCTCACACACGCTTGCGAATCGAGCAACAAATCTCGCAAAAACCTCTAAAGAGGAACCAAACAAGCTTATTGCAAAAGCTTCCACGCTACCCATTTTATTTGCAACTTCTCTTTTTTTCTTTCCTTATATTTTTTTTTTTTTTTTTTTTTTTGTTTTGTTTTTTTTTTTGAGAAGCAAAAAGGATGCACATTGGATAGCGTTGGAAGTACCAAAAATCAATTCGCAATTTCCCCCCAAAACGAGCCACTAGTATTATACCCGCAGTGAATAATCAAATGCCCCAAATATACCAACTCCATTGTGGAAGTGTCGCCCCACTAGACCTTGACAAGGGTGAAGGAAATATGCACAGGTCAAGTGTGTAATTGATATGGTGCAACAACAACAACAGGGGGAAAGGCACAAAGGGCTACCAAGGGGTAATCATGCAACAACGGGTGGCTTTCTGGCTAATGTGGCTACGTGAACAAAAATTGCCTCAATTATGTCAATACATGCAATTGCTAAATGCAGATTCAAGGAGAACAAGACTAAGTTCTAGAGATGCATCATGGAGAAGTTACACATGAAAGGGAGTAGAGACTATATGTAATGAATAGTCATTAGGCTCAAAAATCTCACAGGTAAACCTACCACAGTCAAGTGACAAGGTATGTCCCATTCATCAAGGTCGATCAAGTCAAACCACATGAATCTCAGGGGTAGTTAGCATCCAACACAGGGCAAAGAAACTATGGGTGACAAACACAAACACAATTTGCACAAAGTCTCACACCAAGACAAGTCACGCCTCAACACACAACCCAACATGATCAATCAATTATCACCCCTTTCAATCTCATCACAAGAGAGGTTTTCACAGAAATTTTTTTTTTTTGAAAGCTTATGAAAGCCCAACTCGATCATTTCTCCTTTTGGGATGCAAGGTCTAACCTATATGCTCTAAGCTACATGCTGTAAATAAATAAAATGATAAAAATGACTAAGTGCAACTATATGAAATCCTATCTATATGATGCGAATGCAAGTGATGTCAATCGACCCACCCCCGATGAGTGACAAGCACGCCCCCCATGCTTGAGATTTTCATTGTCCTCAATGAAAAGGACGCAGAAGAGGAACAAAGGAAAGGGGCAGAGGGAAGAGGGTGGATGGACACACTTTTTCTTCTTTTTTTTTTTGGGTTTTTTTTAGGGGGGAGAGAAAGAAAGAATTACCTTGGGTTGCCTCCCAAGAAGCGCTTGTTTTAGGTCCTAAACTTGACCCTTACCTCAGGAGGACGATGCTCGCATGCTGGGGGGAGGTGTGGGAATGGAAGAGGTGGATGATGGGGTAGCCAGCACCTCCCCAGGGGTGAAATCAGGCATCAATGTCACCCAAGGAGGACCGCCAATAGCAGCAGGAGGCAATGGAGGTGGGAGAGGCAGGACAGGCTGCCACAGATGGGACCCGCCACCCTAATCAGTGACCGCCACTCCCGGAGCATGTGGAAAAGGAGAGGGAGTGGGGGCGGAATGAGCACCAGGTGTGGGAGGTGGTGTGGGTAGAGGAAAGTGAAAATCCACGCGCTCGCCACAAACGGTGAAGGACATGGTGCCCGTCTGCACGTCAATCACTGCCCATGCAGTCGCAAGGAATGAGCGACCTAAGATGAGTGGGGTAGGGAAGTCCTCGTCCATGTCGAAGACAATAAAGTCGCAGGGAATCAGGAATTGGCCCACTTGAACTGGAACATCCTTCAGGATGCCTACGGGCTGCCTAGTGGAGCAGTCTGCAAGCTGAACAGTCAGGCTGGTGGGCGTGAGGTCTCGCAGTTGCAGCTTCTTGCAGAGAGAGAGCGGCATGAGACTTACGCTGGCCTCCAGATCACAAAGGGCTCTGTCAATCTGCGTATCCCCTATGCAGCATGGGATACAAAAACTGCCAGGATCCTACAGTTTTGATGGCGGCCGCCTCGATAGAAGTGCGTTGCAGGATTCGATGACGGGGGCGACTGGATCTCCCCTTTTGGATAGGAGCTCTCGTAGAAATTGAAATTGCGCAGGGGCATTCTTGAGAGCCTCCAGGAAGGGGCTACTGGCATAGATTCGGCGTAAGATTTCCAAGAATCGCGCGAATCTAGGTTCAAACTGACGTAGCTTGAACCATGCCAGTCGCTGAGGGTAAGGCACTGACGGCTGATAGGGACGAGTGGGAGGTGTAGGGTTGGCCTCCTCAGAAGAGCTCCGAGTCTCCTTTCGCGCTTGCCCCTCCGTCCCTATAGAATCAGGAACAGGAACTACCTCCTGAAGAACCATCACTGGGCTCTCCTCTAACCCCTCTTCCATCGTGGAGATGGCATTGACGTGGCGGCGGGGGTTAACCTCTGGCTGGCCTGAAAGTTGCCCTTGAGGTCAGGACAGGAGACTCACCTATTGGGCAATCTGAACAATCTGCGTGTCCATCGTTTTCTGATGGGCGGCCATAGTATCTACTCTGGAGGTCAGTAGATTGATGGACTCCTTAAGAGTCTCATTGGTCGTAGTCTGGGTCGCTATGAAGCGCTCCATAAGACTCTCCAGGTGAGATGTAGGTTCGGGAGGTGGAGGTTGTGGAGTGTAGGGAGGTCGGTTGTGGAAACCTGGTGGTTGCATGGAGGTCTGGGGATGGGGGTTGGGATTTTTATAGAGGGGGTTCAGGTGACTCTTCCAACCCTGACTGTAGGAGGTGGGATGGGGGTTATTTTGAGGAGGTGAGGTGTAAGTGTGGTAAGCATTGACATGTTCAATGTTGGAGAGAGCATTGTAATACTCAATGGAGGTGTGTCCCTGGATACCATACGCCTCGCAGTATGCATAAGTCCCCATGGATGGCCCTGAAGATCCACCTGGAGTGGGAGAGGTGGCCACTTTGTCTAATCTTTGTGCCAGCGCATCCACCCGACTGGCTAGGAGGGTCACAGCGTCGACTACGTACTTGCCACCGCTCCTCTGCGGAGTGGCTCTATCGCTTGCCCAATGATAATTGTTGGAAGTCATCTCTTCCAACAAGACCTTCGCCGCCTCGATCGACTTACCCATGAAAGCTCCTCCTGCAGCAGCATCCACTGAGATTTTCGCTGACTGCTCTAACCCATTGTAGAATGTCTGGATAAGGAGCCAGTCAGGAACGCCATGATGAGGGCACTACTGCTGGAGGTCCTTGAACCTCTCCCAAGCCTCGTAAAGGAATTCGCCATCCCCCTGAAGGAATGAAGTAATCTCAGTCCTCAACTTTGCAGTCTTGCCCGGTGGAAAATATTTGCTGAGGAAGGCCTAAGAGAGCATCTCCCAGGTGGTGAATGAATTGGGCTCCGCATTCTGTAACCAGTCAATGGCTCTGTCCCTTAACGAGAAAGGGAAAAGCCGCAGCCTAATTGCATCAGCAGACGCCCCGTTGATTTTGATAGTGTCGCACTTTGCAAGAACCTTGCGAAGATGCGCATTGGGGTTTTCAGATGGGTGTCCGCTGAATTGCTCCCGCTTCACAAATGAGATAAGTGCTGGGCTGAGTTCGAAATTGTTAGCCTCGACTGCAGGGCTAACTATGGAGGAGGTGATGCCCGATGCTTGGAGCAGAGCATAGTCCCGCAGCACTCTATGGTCGCCTTCTGCCATTGCCCTCTTTGCCCTCTTCTTCCTTCTTGCTTCTCCGCTGCACCGGCGTACGGCTGCTTCTATCTCAGGATCAAATGGGACAAGGGCTTGGCTCCCTTGGCTCCTCCTGTGCATACGAAGCAAACACTACCCAGGCGTAAACAGTTTCAAGTAAGAATAAAGGAGGACCAAACTACAAAAAGAAAAAACCAAAAAGACCTAGTCTAGAGTATGCTAATCGATTCCAATATTGAAAGGCGCAAGTTCCTCGGCAAAGGCGCCAAAAACTTGTTAGCAGTTTTAAGTACCGCAAGTGCACGGCGTAGCTGTAACTAGCAACCGGCAAGTACGGGTCAAATCCACAGGGAACTTGGCTTCAACTACCAGAACTAATTAGGCTACTCAAGTTAGGCAGTCACAGTTGGAGGTTTGGAATTAAACTAAGGGAAACAATAACGACTTAAAGATGAATTAAACAGCAAAAGAGTAAACACTTAGGTTGGAATTAAAAGCACAAATATGCTAGCGAATCAATCACTAGCCCTACCAAACATCTCCCACGCATGCATCACGAATGGATAAATTGTCAATTAAGCCCAACTCCTCCCTCTCTCAAGGGTCGAAGACTAATCCTAAAACTATAGTCGCCTATTTTCATGGGACTAAGAGTCGAAGGATTACAAGATCTACAATTTCAAATCCCAATTAGAATCCTAACTATTTTCATGTTAAAACCCTAATCGTCTACTAAGACGCACTAGGTAAAAGTTTCGTCTCTCAACGCTCCCCTAAACCCCAAGTAAAAAGGATGAATGTTCTTTCGAGCATTTCATCGAGCACGTGGCGTGCATAGTAGAATTCATAGTTGCACAACGAAGGGGGAGCAGGGATTGGGCCAGTACAAGATTCAACTACATATATTCGACGTCAATCCCAACCTAAGTTGGATTTAACCTACAATCATGTTTAACACAACAATCGCAATATTCAATCCAATAACCATGACAACTCAAACCCAAAATAATCAAGACCAAGAGGAAGGAGAATTGGGAGAGAACCTGAAATTAATCGTATAAACTGAATGCAGAATCAAACTCCAATCCAAAATTACAATCCAAGAGCGTGAAGATTAAAACTCTAAAACTAAACCTAAAATCGCCTAAGGAAGAGAGCTTGAGAGGAAATTGAACATCAACTAAGCATAAAAACCGAATGTCCTTCAAAACAGCCCCGAAGGAAAATTTAAGTCGCGTCGCGAAATGGGGGCGCCCAGAGGCACGGCCCCACCGTGCCAAATTTCTAGAGAATCGCCAAAGCCGATTTGGGGAACCGGCCACGTGGCACGGTCTGGGCACGGCCCCACCGTGCCAAATTTCTGGAGAATCTCCAAAGCCGATTTGGGGAACCGGCCACGTGGCCGGTTCAAGTTGTCGGTTCTTCGCGGTTTGCCCTGTCGCGTGTGTTCGATTCTCCGAGACTTCCGTGCGACGCTTTTTCGTAACTTTTCTCGCCTTCTTGGCACCCTTTCTGCTAAATATTGTTCATCTTTCCGTCTCTTCAATAAAGTTCCTGAAAATATCGAAAAGAAGTTATATGAGTGAAATGTACACAAAAGGAGGCCCATTTGACCCTTCTTTAACGCAATTGAATGTGAAAACGAGAGAGAAAATGGATCAAACAGGGGCTAAAAATAGTACAAAATAGAGGTTCATCAATATCTTGGAGAATTTTGGTTGAATTTACACGTATTTAGTTGGAATGAATGGGTGAATTGACATATGTCTTGTAAAAATTAATATATTACATGATTTTAAACTACTAATTTTTCAATAGTTACACTTACTTATGATGTGTAAAATTTGAATATTTGTCGACTATACCGATGAGTACACATGATACTAGAGCTAGGTAATAAGTCGTGTCAGGCCGGATTCGTGTTCGTGTCGAACTTAAACGAGTAGAGAATTCCTCAACCTGAACCCAACCCATTTATTAAACGGGTTAAAAAATCTTAATCTATACACATTTAATTTTTAAACAGGTTGACGCACTTAACCCGTTTAAGATAAACAGGTCAAATTTAGTCGCTTAATTGACTATTTACGCATTTAATATTTTCAACTAATACGCATTACAGTGTTAAAAATTGAATTCACATATCATATTAAATAATTACTCTTTGAAATCCCCCAAAATCATCATAATTCACAATTTCTAAAAATTTTTATATTCTTAATTATCTAATAAAAAGTAAATGTATAAATAAAAAATGAAAAAATGAGTTAACTTATTTAACTCATTTAATTGAACGAATTAAATAGGTACTTTTTCGTGTTGGAAATCTCGACCTGAACCTAACCCATTTAATTAAACAGGTTGAACAGACCTGAACCTAACCCATTTAATTAAACGGGTTGAACATGTCAACCCATTTAATTAAACAGATCGAAAATTTATACTCAAACCCACTTAACTTCGTGTCGGTTCGAACCAGTAATCATGTAGGATCAACTTTTTCCAACTCTACATGATACCCTACCCTAGTCAATCCTACTGGCCACAATATATTATAAGTGTGATTTCATCATTGTTAAAAAATTATGAATAAAAAGAAATTTTTATATGATGTATAAGCAGTAACACCACTCATACTAAATTATACCAATTTTTTTAAAAAAATAATACAGTATAACATAATTTTTAAGTCATAACAAGACATTTTAAAAAAATATCGTATAAAAAGGTACCTATTATTTTGCACGCACACAATCAAATCAGTCATTATTCCTCCCCAGTGAAGGGTATGACACAACTTGAAAAAGAGCTTAACAACTTGAAGCAAAGAGTTGACGCCGGCTCAACAATGACGAGCCCAGCAAAACAACGAACCCCTGTTTTTGGATCTGAAACCCAACAAGATTCCCAAACGATGACATTGAGGAACGACCGAAGTGCAAGTTGGCCCTTTTGGACAGCGGGCTCATAGCCTTGGCAAGGCGTGTTGTGGGTTGATAATAAAAATCATGAAAACTCCGGAAAGCCGATTTAACCAGGAATAGAATTTCCATATCCGTTCACAGTCTTGACTCTTGAGATTTCAGTTTCCTAAAAAATGAAAGAAGGAAAAGAAAAAGAAACCACAAATACAATCGAGAATTGACATGCATCCAAAAAGTTGTTCAACAATTCCTTAGAACAAGAAAATGAAACTCTGTAGTTTTGCTCTTTTTAATTGCAAGATCATGGTAGTCAATTTGATGACTAAACAGCCCATTTTGGGGACTACCTTGATCCAACGTTGGTTCAATTAGCCACCATGTTTACAAACTACATCATTCATACATTTATACATAATTGCAACGGTAAGAATGTGCTCTAACTCAACAAACTTAATGTTATCAGTTGAAAGATAACCAAGTAATGGACGAGTTACCACTACGATCATTTTGTACAGAAAAATTAAAGTTCTTTCATAACTCGGAATGTGCGCTTAACTTCAAAACAATTGGTTAGGCTTACACTTTTGTCTCATGGATGCTTATATAGTTACCTCATGATTAACGAATAGGATTTCTTCGATACGATTAGAGTAAAAACACATTATTGATGGCTTTCGTTTCATTAAAGAAGCATTAATTATGTTGATGAATATATAGATGACACCATCAAAGCGAGTGATTTATGCTTGGTTGGGTAATTTGTTGAAAATCAGAAATCCAAGAAGCAAACACAAAGAATAATCATGCTCCTCACCTTTCTCCTCCCATGCTTTACATTTTCTTGTTTGACAGCCGGGTCGTAACGAGGAAAAGCTTAAGCAGTCCGACAAAAAATTAATAAATCGTATCACACTTTGAGCACCTTCATGAGCACCTTCATAATAGTTCATGTTTTTGATCAATTTTCATGTGATACTTTAAGTCATGTTCTTTTCAACTTATGAAAAATACTTATTAATATTTATTGTTGAAACATGCCCAATAATTGCTAAAAAAAATTAAGTATTTTCAATAAATACTTAACTGTGTTCAATTGTGCTGAGATTTGCTAAATACTAATATTAAATACTCATCATAAGTCGAAAAAAATATGCCCTTAATTGCTCCCAATTTCTTTGTTTTGTCACCGTATTTTCCTGCCTTCTTGTATTTGCCAGACATGTAGAATTTAATTTGAATTTTCATATAAAGATCACGGTCCACACAAAATATTGTAATAGTAGTAGAATTTGAAGAAAAATATAGGTCCATCACCCAATGTTTGCTGGGGGACAGGGATCAAAAATTAACAAGCTAGTTAATGACTATGGTTCACTTCCGCCACATTAATAATGCTTTTGAGAAATTTATAAAACTGCACTAGACAAGGTTTTACTTTTGTAAAACTAAGGACTGCAATATTATCAAATATCACTCATTGAAATTTCAGATGGCAATGGCAACTTTTAAAGAGTACAATATTAATCAAATAATTTTTTTAGTAAACTATTAATCAAATCAAGCAGTCCATTGCTGACTCAACACACAATTTAATATGATTAATGTACTTCTAGCCACTGATAAAGTCAGGTTAAGTTACCTATAATTTACCCCCTTTGGATGCGATCCTTCCCTGAACCCTACGTGAACGCAAAATGTGTGTGCACCGAACTGCCCTTTTTAAAGGAATGCACTCCCACATGATTAAAAACTGCATGCGTGTAGTGTTTTTTTTATCCATCTATGATTCTCTTAAAAGTTTTATTTAATCACACCTTTATTACAGGCTTTAATACATTCTTTTTTGACAAGTGTGACACATAGATATCGCGGTTTTGTAACTTGAGTAGGAAAACATAGACTTTCTCTGATTCCTAAAATGCATTGAGGAGATAAACAGAACATGCTTTTTTAGTGGTCAGAGAAGATCACCTGTTGAGTACAGAAGGCTAAACAACTTTTTACAAGAGAGTTAAAGGGTCTCCCTTGCAACATGAAAAAAGGCAGGCCCTAAAAGATGAATGAAAGATATGGTTTATCTTTACTTACAGACAAATACAATGTAAAATCTAATAAATATACTCCGTAGCACATCTTTTCCACCAGTAAAAGTCGTCTTACCTTTTCACAAAGTTACTTTAGACACTTGTTTAGTTGTTTGTCAAAGCTCGCATGGTAAAAGCTAGTGTTTTGACCTGAGAAAAAACTACTCTTTCCATCCCCCCCAAAACATTCCCATTGACTTCTTTCAAATCTTCAGGACAAATACTCAATCATTAGTCCGGCAGCACAGGCCAGTAAGTTTCAAAATAAATTATTGGTGTTTTTTGGCAATATAAATTAACGCTATCATTTTGATAAAACTAGTGAACCTTAAGTGCTTAACCTCTGACCCATAAGACACTTCTCTTTCTAAACAATCCCGTTGATTCTCTTTCAAATATGCAAGACAATAGTCGATCATTAGTTTTGCAGCACAGGATGGTAAATTTTAAATGGAATAATTGGTAATTTTTGGCAAATATCAATTAAACAACTAATGACTAGGTATGTTAATGAGATGCGTTGAGCCGAGCTATAAAGTTCAGGTTCGAACTCAAGGGATAGGATGCGCATTAGAGTATCCTCTTTTATTTTTAATCTGCTTTTGCCCAATTAAATTTTACATCTAATCTAATGCTACAAACGAGGTTTCCACAATCAAAGGTTGGAATAAAATTTAGTTTATCGTAATTAGTAATTCATACTCTCCACCCAAGCCAGTCAAGGGAACAAATTAAAAAGAACCTTAACCAAAATCAAGCCAAACCGAACTGAGCTATACGTCATAAGCTGAAACTCAACTGGGTAAGCTTTAGTTTTCAAGCTGGCATGTAAGAGCACTGCCAGGCAATGGAACGCGTGGGAAAAAGGAAGGCCTGTGTGTCCCATGCGTGGTACAAAACGCCTGGCAGCGTGAGCGAAATGGGGGCACCTCGCCCATGCATTCCTCCCCCATTCAACCTTTTTTTTTGGGTCATTTTTTGATTTTTTAATTATTTTTCTTTTTTTAATAGAAAAATATGTTATAAGGTGAATCTATACAAAATATTCTATTATATGTTACTTAAATTAGAGTTCGATTGGTTGCAAAAATGATAAAATACAAGTTCCAAAAATGTAAAATGTTTAATGACGTAGCATGCCTAAATTTCAATTTTTGAAACTCGAACTGAAAATGCTCTAAATCATCTCAAGCTCAGCACTTTTCAAAAAGAATAGACAAAGGGAACAACACCATGGTATTGACCTATCATGACTTGTTCCCCTGCTAGCATCATTAACAACCATCCGGGTCACAAAGAGTAAATGGAGCAATAATAAAGAGCCGTTGAAGTGGGGGAGAACATGAGTTGAAACCATCAAGATAGAGAGAGAGATGGATGAAGAACGGAACAAAAAGGAAGGCAATGGGACGGTGGGAAGCAATAAATTTCGAGCAAACCTAAAAACCCGTGAATCAATCATGATCCCCACCGCCATCATTTACCCAAATTTGCATTTAACGTATAACAAAATATGCCTCCAAAAGATATCCCCCCCACCCCAACTTTTGCAGCCCTTCTTAAATGCCACCCCCCATGCATTTTCAGGGCGCCTTCATTCTTCATTTATTTAATTTTCACCCCCCAAAACCAACCAGGGTACCATAAAATACCTAATGTTCTCCAACTAACAGAGAAGCCTCGCTTTTTTACTACTTCATTTGAGGTCTGGTATTGAAGTATTCAGTCAGTCAAATCAAGGCCTACAATTCCTCATCAATAAAACCAAAAAACCAAAACAAAAAAAACCTTAAATTTAATAGTTGGTCAATGCTTCAACATTTGTGGACGAATTACGAAGCCTTGGTAAAAAAATGTTCACATCTGTTTGGCATAACTTTGAAATTTGACATGAAATTATTTTCCATAAAGAGCTGACAATTAAATTATAAAAATGGAAACATAGCCCATATAAGTGCCCATATGTTGAAGAAAATCACTAACAGGTAGCAAACCCAAACCAATTCATGCTAACAACCCCCAACCTCCCCTCCCCTCAAAAGAAAAACAAATTCTTGTACAACACAGTCTCACAGAGTCGCGGTGATTTATTACTTTCTAAAAACATTTGTGCATGGTTTCTGAAGTATGGCGAAGCTGTGGATGAACTCTCCATGCTCGATTCAAATGTAACTTCCAAAAAATTAAACTACACTTCCAAACTAGAAGTGCAAAGTACAGTTAATACTTAATGTGCCTAAGGCACAAGCTCTTTTGGTTGGTAAATATCAATTTATCAATTTCAACCCAGTTCATGAATTTCACTAAAAATGCAACCAACTTTAACACACTATTTCATCCCACTTCTGCCCATCATATAAAAAACTATACCACTTTCAACCTGCTTCAATCAACTTTTCCAACCCTATTTCCCAACAAAAAAAACATATATTTACTAGCGAAAGAGAATAGAAAAGGATATGGGTGGTGGAAGCAATCTTTACAGACTACTAGCTTACTAGTATTTGGGTGCATGGAAGAAGTCACTCTACTCAATACCCTCTTTCCATCATGAGTGCCTAAGGTGTGCGCAGACCCTAGTACCCTCAGCTGAGCCACGTCCAAATAGTAGGAAAATCCTTTACACAATCAAAGTCGTACCACTTTCTCATCTACAACTAGCTATCAGAGAGATTGTTTCAATTGTAACACATATTACATGTATAAACACTTGCTTCTTTTTTTACTTTTTGTTTTTTTGTGAATATAAGGGTGAAAAGACAATAATGCATAGTAGGAATAGTACCTAGTCTCCGGACTGACGCCCACACTAAACTCTTCTTGACTGAAATCTCATACTCAAGACTTGTAGATGGAGAAACAAGTACGTGCTGCTCAGGCACTACCCCTTCCAAGCCTATATTAAGCTCGATTGACAACAGCTAATAAAGGATCCCCAAAAAAAAAAAAAAAAAACCGACAAGTACACGACAGTTGCAATTGGCAGCATGGTCCCTTCGAAACATATTAAATTTATATAGGTCTTTGGAATAGTATTCCAATTCTTTGCCATCAATACAAGATTGCATATGCATATGGACTTCTTTAAAGCCGTATTTCACACATTGTGGGGGGGGGGGGGACCTGACCTCATATGCGGAAGATACTGTTGGAAATCGGAAATAGCTCACCGTAATCTGAATGTTGGTAGACGGCCACTAGAGTTATCTTGGAAATTTGCGTTCGAAATCCAAATCCCGCTAGATGGTGGGGAGTTCATGAGAGAATGAAAGGAGAATAGAGGAGCTGTATCTGTTATTGTATCCTTAGTTGACCCCTACGCCTTCTTTTATATAGATTGGGGTCAACCAGATTTATTGTCCTTCACAGCTTAAGTGACCGTCAGGCCTAATCATATTAGGGCCGGCCAAAACACATCAAAAGAGAAATTGTTTGAATTAAATTTATTAATAAGCCTGCACCTTCCCAGTGACACGATGGATGGATCTATAGGTAAAACGATCTCCCTTTACCTACGCACTTTTTTTTGGGGGGAGGGGGTTAACAAAGAGATCATCCTATACAAGCTTTTTAACAGTATTTGAGAAGCATGGTGTGGGGATGAGCGAAAGAAGAGAGCGACGGTGGTGGTCTGGAAGTAAGCAAGACCAGTTGAAGTTAATTGGGACTTAATAAAAAATTTAAATCCAAGTGCTAAAACGATGTCAATGAAATTAGGGTTTTATACATCGAGTACTTGGCGAAGTAAAATTTATGAATACTCACATGACATGATGATGCGCGCACCAAGCAGTCGACGAATCCTGCAAGATACAAAAATAAGAACAGCAAAGTAAACAAATTAATATAAATATAAATCGAAGAAGCTAAAAAAAATTGAATTTGTGCGAGATATAAAAGGGAAGCCATGTAAGTAGACTGAGAAAAACTACAAAAATAAATACGGAAGTCGTGGAAGAACCTTTTCCCTTCGATAAGTAGGTTTAGAGTTTAATTCCCCCCCCCCCCCCAAAAAAAAACCAAAAAAAAGATCAAGTATACCGTACCGATGATCCCCACGGGGGGGGAAGAGATAGAGAGAGAGAGAGATTGTCGAGAGATTCAGGAGGGTTTTACAAAGGGAAGCAAAACAGAGCTCTATTGGCAGGATGCCCACCTCCACATCCAGTTTCAAGTCCACCTCGATCCCAACAAAGAGAGCTGAGCTCCTTGAGGAGGTGGACAGAATGCCAATGATCTCTGTAAACTGCCCTTTGCCAAACCCCCATGAAAACGTAGATGGATCACTTAGATCAGCCGGGCCG
This sequence comes from Carnegiea gigantea, assembly GCA_029747015.1. Classification (NCBI taxonomy): domain Eukaryota; kingdom Viridiplantae; phylum Streptophyta; class Magnoliopsida; order Caryophyllales; family Cactaceae; genus Carnegiea; species Carnegiea gigantea. The sequence continues at coordinate 230,323 of JAKOGI010000300.1, read as the reverse complement.
GAATTAAACGCCTTCTCTTCATGTATCAGAGAGAGCGAGAGAGAGAGAGAGGCCGCAGAAGGCATCAACACTCTGGAATGAAGAGGGTAGGGACGGCTGGGCACTCTATTTAAGATGGGACTCATGGGAGGGAGGAGGACCTGTCTTATTTAATGTTCTCCTTTTTACTTCTTTCTTTTATTTCTGAGGATCGACTTCTTGTTTAACTAGTAACTAGTAACTAGTAAAAGTGATCTAACATTTTTTTGAATTAGAATTAACTTTTTGGGGTAACCTCTTCCTTTGGTACTTTTTTATCTTTTACCATCAGGATATACCCTTTTTTTTTGTTTTTGCTTTTCATGATTTTAGTTCCTTAATAAAATATTCACAATCTAGAAAGACAGTTTATGTTCCCCCCCCCTGCATTGCTATTAAAGGAATCCCACCATTTTGTGTTCATATTTCATCTACAAATTACAATTTTCTTGGTGCTAATATACCAAAACAAATTTAAGGATATTAAATTGCTAGTTAATAAAACTTTGGTCTAATGATTAACTTTGAGATTCTAGCGATATTAAACCATATTTATCATTTTATCCTCTTTTATATTACAGTTGTATTGTGTGAGATATTATGTTACTTGCATTTTTAAAAAATTGGATTGCTTCAACACGCATTTTAAGAAAATGAATTGTTTCAACTGTTAAACTAGTGGAATAATGACCAAATACGGTGGTCAATATCCACACAAGTTAAATACATAAGTATCATGTATTATCAAAAGGTGGTGAATGTTAGTAGTGTGGGTGAACGGGACAGTGTATTCAGTTGAATCTTCAAGAATTGAAACCAAATTCTAAAATTTAGAATAGGTCTCGAAACCGATTCAACAGGGATCAAAAATTTTGAACCTGGTACTGGACTCGATCAAGACTGGTATGATTTCAGGTACTCGATTTCTAAGTCAAGTTCTTCCCCCCCCCAAAAGAAAATAGAGAGAGGAGGCAATTGAGGGAAGTCGAAAACCCATATCTGAAGTCAAATTCTTGAAAACCAAACTATGAAGCTAAATTAAATACGCAATAAATAGTAAAGAAATGTTCGCATACTCTAAAATAAACTCAGATAATTAGACCAATATTAGTCACAACCCCACAAATCAAGAGCACATAACAAACAAGAAACCTAAAAACTATCTTAATTCACTTGAAATATAGAGGAAAAGAAAAAAGAAGTGAAACTACTAAAATAATAAAAAAACAAATACTTAATAAGCAACAAGGTTTATAGAGAGAAAAACGAAAAGCTCGAAGGAAGAAAATCATGACGGTCGATATGCATAAAGACAAAGTCAGGGATAAATTGAAAGCGAAAAAGCAAGAGGTTAAATAGGGATAGTTATGGATTAGGTCTAGATACAAAAGGTACATCACTTGGTGAATAAAGGTTAACTTTTTATATATTTTTATAATAATTCTTTAATTTTTGATCTAATATCATGTATTAAGTATGGTTCCAATTTCAAAATTTCAGGACCTTGTTATAATCGGGATCTAAATTTTAGAATCGATCCGAAATCGGTCTAACTAGCTCTGAATCCGTACTCGCCAAATCCAAACCAGTTCTAGGTCCGTGGCCAGGTACCCTCTTTTTTTGCCCACCCTAATCACTAGGGCATGTTCTTTTTAACTTACGGTGATTGCTTATTATCAGCATTTAACACATTGCAGCACAACTAAGCACAATTCAGCACCATCCAGCATACTTCAGCACAACTCAATCTAATTGAGCACAATTTAGCACTTGCAAAATGATTTGATTGATTACATTGTGATTAAATCTAAATCACCTATTCTTTATCAATAATTGGACATATATATTTATTGATAATATAAATAGGTTTATTATAGCTGTTGTGATATTCATTTAAAATTGTAAAAAATTTACATTGTGTAACGACAAAAAATCATTCACACTTCTAAGTGCAATATAAAAAATATTTATATTATTATATTCATAAAGCGCATATAATTTGATGAATTATTATATTATATAAATATATAAATTTGTCATAAATTATGTAAAAATTTTATACTTATTTTAAAAATATATTTAAAATAGAAAAAAAATTTATATCCAGTATGTTCTCATATCTAATTTTTACCTTATCTCTTGATTAAAAGAAAAAAAAATTACCATATCTCGTTCTCCTCCTTGCAACTTACTAATAAATGAAATTTATCTTACAGTAGAGAACCTAACTCCCATAATTTGCTACACCATCTATCGATAATATCGACTTCTAAATAACTAAAAGTTATCTATTAATGGATATTTTAGGTATTTTTAACTATAATTATTTTCAAAATCGAGGTAACTTTCCTATCCATGGCTGAGGATACATGAAATTGTTGTGTTAATAAATTGCAATTACAAACTAAACATATTCACAAATTATTTGTATATTACACGCATCACATATTCACAAATTATTTGTTTATTACACGCATCATTTAGAAAAGGTCACTTAATATTTAGCTTGCAACAACGATAGCCTACAAAATATAATTCATTAGAAAATAATCATATTCTACTACAACATAAATAAATATGTATTTACAAGTGCTGGTGTATACATCAGTTAAATAATTATATAAATATATTTCCATACTTAATTACAATTAGCCCTAATTATATAAACTCATTCAATAACATTCAGCAAGCTTCAGTATACTTCACCATGTTTAAGCGTAGCATATTTCAGCAATGAAAACCAAAAAATACTGATCATATATTCAAAAGAACATGCCCTAGTTGTAGGAGGTAATTTTTATGGTGATTCAATTTGTTTTTGTGTAGTTTGTTCACTTGTTTTGCAAACGATGAATTGCTCCTCAATTGTAAAACAACTCTTCAATAGAGTTTGGCACTGTGAATGCAATTTCTTATGCCAAAAGACGTCTCTCATGTGAAGACTAGACTAAATTAGTACATCTATCTCAAAAAAGATGTTATGACTAATAAGTAAATCTGTTATTTAGATTGTATTCTGAAACAACGATAATGAGAAGTTGAGCGATCAATGCATATGAAAGTGGTCTTTTAAAAAAGATATTGTCTTTTGATATGAAGGTTTACATTTATTTATAGCTGATATGGCTTTTAGATATTATATAACTAAATATCTAATGAAATTTTTATCTTTCTCTTTAAAAAAAAAAAAAAAGAGGCAGGGTATTAACTTGTCATGAAGAGGAAGACCGAATAGAAGTTCTTCAGGGCTACGGCCGTACAGGATACCATAGGGACTGGATCACTGGAATTTTAGATTTTCCGTACTTCTATTTTTTTATTTTTTTGGTACTTGGGAAGGTTTAGGGGAGGGGAAGAGATGGATAGGGGCCTAGGGTTGGTGTAGGTGGTGTGTGGGTTGTGAAGGGCTTATCATTTTCTGAGGACAGAGCGACAGACAGTGGTATTTTCAGATTCGATGGATATGCCATTCACATCTCTGTCGCTATGAGAACTTGCTATATAAATTATAAAATCACCAAGTTAGTTCACCTAATTTTAAAATTATATCTGTCTAATTGTTTTTATTGACAACTGTAAAAGCTTTAGCATTCTGTGAACAGCAGTGAGGGAATAAATAATTTGGATGTTCTTACTATATGATATTCAATTACAGTAATGTAAAAAAATTGAGTAATGTCTGAACATGATGCTGACTATATACAACTAATGCTATCATTCTAAACTTGGTTAGTTATGTTGTTATAACTGATTAGCTGAATTTAAGCTAACAACATAACTGACTAATTATTCCTTAACATCCCCCCTCAAGGCAAGATTGGAGGAGAATCCAACAAACTAAGCCTTGAACAAAGGTAGTTGAGTTGTGCTTCACTTAGGAGCTTTGTCATTAAATCTGCAAGTTGTTGCTGTGAAGAAACATGAGTGGTTTGTAAAAAACCTTCAAGCACATTGTCACGAGTATAGTGGCAATCAATGTTGAGATGCTTTGTTCACTCATGAAAAACAGGATTTTCTGCAATGTGCTGAGCAGCCTTGTTGTCACAGTGCATAAGAACCGAGAGATGGAGAGGTAAATGAAGATCCACAAGAAGATGAGTAATCCATTCAAGTTCAAAGGTGGTTGCTGACATTGCCCTGTACTCAGCCTCAACACTGGATTTAGCAACAGTATTCTGTTTCTTTGTTTTCCAAGATACCAAAGAATCTCCCAAAAACACACAATAGCATGTTAGGGACCGAGAACAAATCCTGCATGTACCCCAATCAGCATCACTATAAGCAGTGATCTGAAAGTTGTTAGTTTTTGGGAAAAATAGGCCTTTGTTGGGTGTCCCCTTTAAATATCTTAATATATGCATGGCTGCTTGATAGTGTGAGTCATTTGGTTGCTGCAAAAATTGACTCAGATGTTGAACAGCATAAGAAATGTCTGGTCTTATAAGTGTCAGATACAATAGTCTGCCAATTACCCTTCTATATGGTTCAGATTCTGCCAAAATGGTACCTGTATCAGTGGACAGTTTCAGGCCCTTAGGAAGAGGAAACTTTGCAGGTTTGGCTCCTGTGAGCCCTGCATCAGAGAGTATGTCCAAAACATACTTTCTCTGGTTCAAAAAAGTACCAGTGTTGGATCTTGCAATTTCAATGCCAAGGAAGTATCTTGCCATTCCCAAGTCTTTGATGGTGAAAGCCTGATTCAGGTCTTGCTTAAGCTGAGCAAAGCCTGAAATATCAGACCCTGATATCAACAGATCGTCCACATAAACTAGGATGAAGGCTAGCAGCCCATTGGTGTTTCTGGAAAATAAAGAGTAATCACACTTGGACTGCACAAATCCTTTGGATTGTAGAAATTTTGTGAGTCCAAATTCCATTGTCTTAAAGCCTATTTTAACCCATAAAGAGATTGTTGTAATTTGCAAACTTGACCAGGTTTGGCCTTGATGTACCCTTCTGGAGGTAACATATAAACCTCCTCATCAAGATAGTCATGCAAGAAGGCATTGTTAATATCTAGTTGGTGAAGAGGCCAGTCCTTAGCAGTGGCCATAGCAATGAAAACCCTTACAGTTGTTAGCTTGGCTACAGGAGAGAAAGTGTGTTTATAGTCTTTGTCCTTGACTTGTTCAAAACCTCTAATCACCAACCTGGCCTTGTGTCTCTCAACCGAGCCATCAGGCTTGTATTTAGTTTTATACACCCATTTAGATTAAGAGCCTTCTTTCCAGGGAGAAGACAAGTCAAAATCCATGTGTGATTCTGTTCCAGTGCAGCAAGTTCATGGTTCATGGCCATTTCCCATTCAGGATATTGCTTGGCCTGTGAATAATACTTTGGTTGTGGTTTATGTAAAACACTGACCAGTGAAGCCACATAATTTTGAGACAAATGTGCCAGATGGGAAGAAAGAAATAGGGGATGAGAGGTGATAGAATGAAAACTATGAGAAAGAGAGGATTGTGCTGGTGTGGAAGTAACTGAGTGAGGTGTAGAATGGTCAATGGGATTATTAGTGGTGGTCTGAGGACAAACATAGTCCTTCAACCAAGCTGGTGGAGCTTTAGTTCTTGTTAATCTTCTAACATATGTTTCAGCTCTGTTGAGAGAAGAATGGTCAGAAGGAGATGTGGATGTGGGCTGAGGAACTACATCAATATGCTGCAGAGGTGCAGGTGACCAAGGGGATGGAGGAGAAGGAACATTGTCAATGGAAGAATTGGTAGGGTTATGTTGCCCTGTAAAAGGAACAGGAGGTGAAGATACATGAAACTGAGGGGAATCAGGAACAAAGGAATGAGCTAAACAAGGAAAGATGGGATCTTTAGCAGCCTTATCAGGATCACTAAGATGAGTGACTGTGCTGTTTTTAAAAGGAAAAACATTTTCTTTAAACAAGATATCCCTGCTGTGAAAGATTTTTTTTGTTTGTAAATCAAATAGTTTGTATCCTTTATATCCAAAGGTATATCCTAGTAAAATGCATTTGTGAGCTCTAGGTTCAAATTTATCTCTTTCCCCTAAGTTAGCTGCATAACAAAGAGAACCTATAGTCCTTAAACTAGAGTAATCAGGAGCCTGATTGTAAAGCACTTCAAAAGGGCTTTTCCAGGATAGATTTGACATAGGTAACCTGTTAATGATGTGAGTAGATGATAACACACACTCACTCCAAAAACTTTTGGGTAAATTTACATAAAATCTAAGAGCTCTAGCAGTATCCAAAAGATGTTTATGTTTTCTTTCCACAACTCCATTCTGTTGTGGGGTTTTAACAATGGATTTTTGGTATAAAATGCCTTTTGAAGTAAGGAAATCCAAACAGGTTGTTTGTATAAATTCAATCCCATTATCTGATCTTATCACTAAGATTTTGGTATTGAACTGAGTTTCAATCATATTGTAAAACTGCCTAATGACAGAAAATACCTGTGTTTTATCTTGTAACATGTGTGTCCAGGTAAATCTACTGAAATCATCCACAATAGTAAGGAAATACTTTGCACCAGTCACACTAGGAACCCTGTAGGGCCCCCCAAAGATCCATATGGATGAGCTGAAAAGGGGCCTTTGATGTAATAGTGCTTTTATTGAAAGGCAATCTATGGAATTTTGCCAGTACACAAGTTTCACAAAAAAAATCATTGGCTAAGTACGGTTTACAATCTTTGATATATTGCATCTTTGAAAAGGAAGTATGACCTAGTCTTGCATGTAGTATATCTAAATCATGAGATTTGCAAGTGTGTTGATTACAGGGAATAGGGGCTTGACTGTGTCTAAGAGAGGAGCTAGGAGGCATTGCTGAGGCATTTGCAGCTGAAACAGAAGCTTTATCGCTATGTTGAGAAGAGTCAAAAGTATAAAGTCCACCAGCCTTTTTTCCCACAGCCACTATCAACTTAGTTGAAAGGTCCTGAAAAACACAATGAGTGGGATAAAATGTAGTACAGCAGTAATTGTCTGTCAGAAATTTGGCTACTGAGAGTAAATTGTATTTGAAACCTGGCACAAATAAAACATTGTGTAATAGCAGAGTAGGTGAAAGCTGTATGTCACCCACAAGTGTGACAGGTTTAAGGGAACCATCTGGTAAAATCACATTGACAGGGTTGGATAATGATGTTGTGTTAGAGAAGAGTTCAGAATCAAAAGTCATGTGGTCACTGGCCCCTGTGTCTATAATCCATGAACCTCGAGCACCATTCATCACAGCACAGCTAATATAAGAGTGAGAGCCATTGGAAGCCATACTTGCAAAGTGGGCAAAGGCACTGGAATTGTTAGGCTGCATCTCCATTTTCTGTTGCTGTTCTTTGACCAGCTTCATCATTTCCTGAGCTAATGCTTGAACCAAGTTGTGCTCAGGCTTACCCATGGATGAAGATGTGCCTGAACCACCTTCTTGAAAGCCAGAAGCATAGTCAAAAGGAGTGTCATAAGTATTGTCACTGTTTGCTAGATTTGCTGCACCTCTGATATTCCTTTTTGGCCTGGCATTGTCCTTAGGGCCTTGGTACCAATCTGGATACCCTATAATTTTGAAACACTGATCACTAGTGTGACCAAGTCTCTAGCAATGATCACAGAATCTATTGGCTTTGGCTTTCCTGAAATCCTTTTTTCCTTTCTGGCCATCCCTTACAATCAGTGCATTAGCTGTAGGATCTGAAACTTCCAAATTATTTGTATTGATCCTCATTACATTTGTTGCGAGTTCTCTACTTGCTGTTATGTGGCCAGTCACATTCCTCTCAGTTTCAACCCTCTGAATCATAGAATATGCTCTATTGACATTTGGTAATGGATCCAGGAGTAGTATCTGCCCTCTAATTGCTTCAAAATTTTCATTCAGATGCATAAGAAAATGCATTAACCTCTGCCTTTCAGCCAATTCCATGGTTTTCTTAATGGCCTTACATGTGGTGTCATAGACACATACAGGTACTTCTGAGATATCATCTAGTTCATCCCAGAGACGTTTCAACTTGGTATAATACATTGCCACAAAGTCATTTCCCTGATACAACTCTGATACTTCTTTTTCTAGTTGATAAAGAAGAGGTCCATTACTCTGACCAAACCGATCAGTCAATTCATCCCAGAGTTGTATAGCAGAATTTACATACAAGAAAGCTTCAGCTAAATCATTAACCATGGAATTTAACGGCCAACTAACAACCATATTATCACAGCGGATCCATTGATTGTAAAAGGGTGAATTCAACTCAGGTTTAGAACATGATCCATCAATAAAACCAAGCTTGGTTTTGGTTTTCAGGGCGATATTTACAGCTCTACTCCATTTCTGGAAATTTGAACCATTCAGTTTCACATTTACAAGTTGCATACCTGGAAAATCAGAACTCGACAAATAGAGAGGATCGCTAATATAACTCTCATAGTTTCTTTTGGGATCATAACCATCTTCCTGTCTTCCTTGATTTCTTCTTGCTTCAGAACCACCTGTGTCTGAGTTTTCCACCGAGGTCATGATTGATCAGAAGAAAAGAAGAAAAGAATCGAACAGTACCTTATCAACAATCGAATGTCCTGAATCAAGATGACGTAGGCTAGATCAATTGTTGAGACAAAACAATCGATCGAAGTTGAAAGAACGAATGTGTTTGAGTGATGAAGCTGGATTAATTGATCATACAAATCAATTAATTGAAAAGAAGGAAAAGATTTGATTCAGGACCGAGCAACCTTTCAGCTCTGATACCATGTAAAAGCTTTAGCATTCTGTGAAGAGCAGTGAGGGAATGAATAATCTGGGTGTTCTTACTACATGATGTTCAATTACAGTAATGCAAAAAAACTGAGTAATGTCTGAACAAGATGCTGACTATATACAACTAATGCTATCATTCTCGACTTCGTTAGTTATGTTGTTATAACTGATTAGCTGAATTTAAGCTAACAACATAACTAACTAACTATTCCTTAACAACAACATAATTGAATTATTGAGATATCTTTTGCATCCATTAGAGTAGATAATATATTCTCCTCTGCAGTGATTATCGAGTGTCGAAGCCACAATAGTTTGAAAGATGTTTTAACTCAAGACTATATGGTTTTGGGGGTATTTGTCATGAGAAGGGGATAAAAGGTACAAGTGTTCATCACAACTTAAGGGTAGGCAATGGGCAAGGGTAGATTGAGTTAGTTCAAATCGGGTCTAACCACAACTGGCCAACTAACCATGTAGGTTAGGTTCAATTATGGCTAGCCATATGGTAAAGTGGGTCAGATTTCATGTAACTATTCATGTAAAATCACCGAATCATGTCATATTTGATGAATCTTGACTGAATTTTAATCTGATTAAAAAAGAGTAAAGTCACACAAAAGCATTCATATCCTGAGAAATACTATATAGAAAATTTTGGTCACAATTCTAATTAAATTTAACCAGTAAATTAGTATAACATGCAATATAATTAATAAATTATATTGAATTGCTAAACATGACTAAATAGCTTCTACCTGTATATTAACAAGCTTCAAATGGTCCAACCTGTTATGTAACCTATGCATTATTGATCATGCCATTTAATCTCCCTTTTTGACAGGGCCAGGCTTCTTGGTCCTATGAGTACCATCTCATTATCAGCAATGGATCTAGAAATTTTATATGTAATTGGGTTTTTATCAATATTCTTTAAAAAAGTCAAGGATTTTACACCGGGTTTCTTACTAAAAAAACCACCCATGTTCATGACCAGTGCCTGCTCGAAATTTAGTTATACAGGGTCCCCCCCGGGGGGGCGCCAAACCTTCGATAGCTCATTCAAGTGCTCTGGTCCCTAAAGATTGAAAAAAAAAAAAAAAAAAACTTTTGATTGTCAATCTAATTTATTTATTCTTTAAACCCTATTTGCCACATCATTTTAAAAATACTACTCTAGATGTTGCAAGGTTAAAGAATGTAAATACTTTGAACATTTTCTTTTCAACTTATTATAAGTATATTCTTAATTGAATTTATTAAGAATAAATTTGTGAACTTATTTATTAAAATTATTCTGAACTAGACTCATAGTTAACTTATTTGCTTAACTTATTATGAATTTATTTGCTGAACTTATTTTAAACTTACTTACTAAACTTATTTTGAACTTATTCTGAGCTGAACAGTACTGATCATAACTAAAATTATGAGTAGAAAATATGTTTAAGTGCTTATCACTGCTGATGACTACTGATCAATGTCGATGAGTGCTGATCAGTGTTGAATGCTAATGATAAATTGAAGAAAATAGCCTCTTTCTCTAAGCTAAGTTGTTTATTTCAATTGTTAAAACTAGCTGTAAATTACTAAGCAGAAAGGGGCAGTAAGATCTAAATGGTAATGAGTAACAAAAAATTATTAATATTTTTGTAAAGGAATTGTAAGAATGGTAAAGCAACAACAATGAACATTGAAGAATGGTAACAGTTAGTTGTTACTAATAAGAACCTATTTGTTTAGAGGGTACTGGTTAACGTTAAGCGGTAAGAAACTGCAAGGAATAGTAAGAAGTAATTACCGGTACATAAGTAATTGTAGAAGAATTATATACAATAATTTAAAACAGAATCAAAAGAAGCAACTATAAGTCATAATTAATGAGTGGTAAGGAACAGTGAATTATAGAGCTAAATATTAGTGACAAGTGACTGGAAGTAATAAAAAGCTTAGCAAATTTTGGCTAAAAAGGTTTTTTGAATCAAAATTAGCATATCAAAAAAGTTAATTTAGATGTTTGAAAAAATAAAATTTCAAAAAAGTTTTTCTGGTTCAAAAAGTTAATTTGGAAAAAATTAATTATATGTGTTTTTTGAAAAAACTTTCTGAAAAATTAATATTATATCTCACAACTTTGCTATAAAGAGTTAATTTTATTAAAAATATTATTCAAATTGTTCATATAAATAACTAATTAAAATAATTAATAATTAATGTAAATATTTAATAGCTAATATTTATTTGTCAAATAAGATTAAAAATTATTTTTTTGGTTAAGTTTGTATGTGCTTGGTTTTCTTGGGTTGCGGGGGAGGGGGGGGAGATGTGATGTCACAGCAAGATGAAAATTGAGAAAACTTGGGGCGGGGGAGGGGGGGGGGGGAGAAGAACTGTTTGATAATGTGTGCAATGATGTAGTTTTACAGAAGAGCGCAGTCCCAGCTACGTGTACGATTGATGTGCATGTGCAGCTTCGCCAGAGCAAATTACATAAACCTCTTTCGAACAATGAGAGTGCAATTAATCCACATCACGACAAAGGAAACTTCGTACTGGTTGTTTAGTGCCATTAATCCTCATCTCTTCGTGGTCCTGCGTGAGGGAGAAATGAGAAATCATCACTTTGTTCACCGTATGAGCTGTTCGCCTGTTCCTCTGTGCGTATTCTATAAATTATGCACAATGATGCTTTTTATCCCAAATATTGGCGTCGCTAGGGATTGCGACAACCTGAATTTGGGCATTTTGAATTCTTTTAGTTAATTACAATCCTTCTCAAAACTTATTTTTCTCATTTGGAATCTATTCGTACACATACCTCAACTATATTTCTCTCTGATCAAATGACTACTTTTGCGACGTGTCTTCATCCATATATGTAAACTCTCTGAAGACAAACATGCTCTCTTTTGAGGAAAGCCTATGTGCTTTTGAAGACAATTTATCGTTTCAATATGTGCTTGTTCATTTTTTTAAAGACTATAACTAGCGGTTAGTGGTTGGGAGCAGTTGTGAGCAGCTGAGATCAATTGTAAGTAGTTGTACCGTGGTTGGAAGCATTAAGAGTCTTTATGATTAGCGTTTGTAAACTACTGGGAGCAGTTGGATGTGGTCATGAGTGGTGAAAGCAATTTGAAACGGTTGAGATCATGGGGTCAATTTGAAGCTAAAACAAACACGCCCGTGTACATAGCATGGGGTCAATTGTGCATCTTCACCCTGCTGGATGCACAACATATGCCATTTGACTTTAATAAAGCCTGTTAAGGGATTTAGGCCTTGTTCTTTTCGTAGGTCATTTTAGATTTATCGATCTCAACTCACTTCAATTTATTTCAACCCATCTGAAAAAAATACCGAGCTCAACCCACTTCAATTCACTTTAACCAACCTCAACCTACTTTAATCCACTTCAACCAACTTGAATCCATCCCTTCATAAATTTAATAATTTATAAAGTGTCATGTGAGATTTAATTATTTTTGCAAAGTAGTATGATTTAAAAAGGATGGAAATTTATAAGTAACTTGAGCTGGATAAAATGGTGAAGTAGGTTAAAATTGGTTGAAGTAGGTTGAGGTGGGTTAAAGTACATTGAAGTGGGTTGAATTTTATTGATGTGATAAATTAAACTTGGTTAAACTAATGGAAGGAGATTGAAGTGGGTTGAGATTGGTATTTTTGAATTGACTAGATACGATTCCATTTTGTTAATTATCGTGATGCATCAAGCAGTATTGATTAGATACGATTCCATTTTAATTTTCAAATTATCATCATCATATTTTGCTATCACATACTTTTCAAATTGCATCATATTTTTATCATTTTCCACAACCTAATTTTTCGTATTTTATAAAATTAGAAAAAAGCTAATGTTATATTTTCAACCAACTCCTATATTTAAAAATTAACAAAAAATCTATATTGTTGATATATTTTGTAACACTTACGATCATACTATTTTCTTTTGTTACATCTGAAATTTTTCGAATATGGGTCTGTTATTGTTGTTGGTAAATTGAGGCGGGTAAAAAAGTGAGTTGGGTTAAGTAGGTTGAGGCGGGTTGAAATAGGTTGAGATAAGTTGAAGTAGGTTGGATTTTTTTAATGTCATAAATTGAACTTTAATTGATAGTGAAAGTGAGTTGAAGTAGGTTGAAGTGGGTTTAGGTTGGTATTTTCAAATTTACCTATGAAAAAAGACACGTATCTAAAAAGTTATCATCAATAAATTTTGTTAACCCAAATCGTTAAAAATAATTGACAAGTTATGCCGGCGTACAACTTCCAAAAAAATAGTTACAAAATTGTGAAATTACCATTCAGCGAAAAAAATACACTATAAATTGTAATAACTATATAAATTATCACACATAATTACATTCTCATTATTTTAACCCACTTCAATCCACCACAAAAAAATATACCAACTTCAACCAAATTCAACATACTTTAATCCATTTCAACTAATTTCAACCCACTTCAACCTACCTTAAAAAAAATTAACTTTAACCCAATTCAACCAACCTCAACCTATTTTAATCTTTTATCTATCTTTATTTATCCACAGAAAAAAAGGCCCTTAAAGAGGATGTTTTATTAAGTATGTAAAGGACCTATTGTAGCAAGATCACGGGATATTTTATCCTAAAGCTAATTAAGAATTTAAAAGAAAAAAAGTATTGATTCATTAGTCCTACATTAATATCTTCTAATTAGTTTATTTTTTTAAGGAATTTGATCTAACGACAATGTGAATATTTTTATCCCGTTCCTATCCTTCAGGAATTAAATGATTTGTAAAATTGTAGACGTCTTACCAGAAGGCATTTTTGAAATATCTTATATTGGCTTAAAAACTATATTAGTAGCATTAATCAAAATTAAAATATATTTTCACAATGAAAATTGCACGTGTAATATATCTTTGTTGATATGGTTGATCCAACTATGATATAATTTATACTAGTCAACTCAATCGACAAATATCAAACGTCTCGATTGATAATTAATTGTAACTATAAAAAACTTGGTGATATTAATTAAACTAGAACTATTCCCCTCGCAATACAAGGGTTGAGGTTAATAATATGCCAATGTCCAAAATTATGACTAATTCATCAATAATATTGTTTTCATCATTTAGATTTATATTATTAGTTGAATAGTCTTTTTACCTATTGATTTTTTTTGGTTTACACATGTGTTATTTTTAAATATGCAATTAATTATTTATTAATGATATTTCTAAGTAATTGATCGAGAAGAAGATAAAAAGTCTTTTGGAGTACATAAAGAAAGATAAAAAAAGAATTGTATGTATGCTAAAACAAACAAAATAAATTTAAATAGTAATTAATAACATATCCAATAAAGTTATGACGCTTTGTAAAAATGTGTAAAGTCACTCAATTTTATATATAGTTATATAGATGATATAAGCAAGCCGGTAACGTAACTTTTGCACGTACTCGATCAATACATTAATGTATTTCATCAGTAATATGAAAAGAACTCGATTAAAATGGAAATAACATCTTGTCATACAAAAATGTACTTAAACCACCATTTTTAAAACCGATTTTAAATATTCTATTAATAATAATAAGAAGAAGAAGAATTCAGATAACCTACCAACATAATACAATATAGTTATAATCAATTTTTAGCCTTTTTTAAATTCAAATAAGCTATAAAGTATAGTGCAACAGATGTTTGTAAACTACCTCCTCATGAACTATAGTTCATTTATTATTATTATTTTTTTAAGCATGACCTATTTGTATTAATTTTTACCCCCTCAATTTTTCACACAATAACATTTGACACCCCAATTCTGAAAATGTCCTTCACTTTTGTGATTTGAAAATTACAAGCAATTGAGAGATCAAATATAAAAAAGTTATTAGATTCATAACAATATAAGAAAAGAAGAAATAGGAAAAAAAGTTTGAGAAGATTTTGATAGGCAACATTGTGAAAATAGCTAGCGAAATATAAGTGTCAAATAAAGAAGTTTAATATAACTTATGCGAAATAAGAACAAAAAAAGTAGTAAACCGTATTGACTATTTAAAATAAGAAAAAATATAAATACAGAAATGATTTCATCATAAATCCTTCGCTATACTTTTTAAATTAGATTTATTATTATGACTAATATTGCTCATGCTATTATAAAAAAAGTCAACTCTAAGCCAACTCTATTATTATATTATACCAAATATATTTATTTAGAATTAATTTTTCCTCAATTTTCATAATGTTTTTATGAGAAAAATAATCAAATCTTATTAAATTAGATTTCATCATATTAAATAATCAAATCTTATTGTGAAAATAGCTAGCGAAATATAAGTGTCAAATAAAGAAGTTTAATATAACTTATGCGAAATACCGTATTGACTCTTTAAAATAAGAAAAAATATAAATACAGAAATGATTTCATCATAAATCCTTCGCTATACCTTTTAAATTAGATTTATTATTATGACTAATATTGCTCATGCTATTATAAAAATAGTCAACTCTAAGCCAACTCCATTATTATATTATACCAAATATATTTATTTAGAATTAATTTTTCCTCAATTTTCATAATGTTTTTATGAGAAAAATAATCAAATCTTATTAAATTCATTTCACTAATGTGCTTTTTTATTTGCACTTATTTAATAATTTTTTTATCTTATCCCTTAATTACTTGTAATTTCAAAATTTTAACAATGAAGGCCATTTTTGTAAGTTTGGTATGACATGTTACTTTATGAAAAATTAAAAAGGTTGCAAACAGATAAAATTGAAGAAATTTAATGCGCATTAGGTTAGGCGGTAAATATGAAAACCTTCAACACAGCATAATGCAACAAGGCACCCTGAAATTGCAGGACAAAGTCTGACATGGTCAACCGTCACAATACATAATAGTTACGTAATTGCGCCAGACGCACAGCATCCGCCAAAAGGATCAATTATGATATAATTCCAGCTAATGCATCTATAGCCTTTGACCTATTTCAGATTTTGGCAAGTACCAAAGAAATATGGTAAACCGTAAACCATACAAAAGCCCTTGTGTTAATATTCTTTATATCCTTTTTTTTTTTTCCTTGACTATTCTTTCAATCCTAAGGTATAATTAGGGCACGTTCTTTTCGTAGGTCAATTATAATTTATTAATCTTAATTCACTTCAATTCACTTCAATCTATTTCAATCTATTTTAACTCACTTGAAAAAAATATCAACTTCAACCCACCCCCTTCATAATTTTAATAATTTGTAAAGTATCATGTGAGATTTAATCATTCTTGCACCAAAAAGTTCACTATACTACTTTTTTGTAAATTATCGTACTTTGGAATTGTTTTATTTTTCTATTTTTCTATTTTTTTAGTTTTTTATTTTTAAATTTTTAAATTTTTAAATTTTTAAATTTTAATTATTTGTATTTTTTATTTTTTATTTGTATTTTATTTTTTATTTTTTGTATTTAATTTTTATTTTTAGTTTTAAATTTTTAGATTTTTATTTTTATTTTTTGCATTTTATTTTTATTTTTATTTTTATTTTTTATTTTTTAAAATTTTAAATTTTAATTTTAAATTTTTTATTTTAAATTTTTTATTTTTTTATTTTTTGTATTTATTTTTAAATTTTTTATCTTTTTAATTTTATTTCAAACAAAAGCTACAGAAAATTCCAAAAAAATAAAAATAAACAAATAAACAAATAAAAAATAAAAAATAAAAAGTAAAAAAGAATAAACAAAAATTCCACAAAATTTTGGTAACTTTATAAATTATCACACATTAATTATATTCTTATTATTTTAACTCACTTCAACCCACCACATATAAAATATACCAACTTCAACCCACTTCAACCTACATCAATTCACTTTAACCTACTTCAACTTATTTTAGCCCACTTTAAAAAATACTAACTTCAATCCACCTCAACATATTTCAACTTATTTTATCTTTTTACTTATTTAATTTATCCATAAAAAGAGCAGGCCCTAAGGGTCTGTTTTTTGATTGAAAAATATAAGTTGAAAATAGGTGAAATATTAAAGTTGATTGATGTTAATTAAAGTTACTTCAAATGAATATTTTTTGTTGAAATGTTTGTTAAAGTTTGACAGATCCATTAAATTTCTCTACGCAGGGTCTAATGATTGAACAACGCGTCCTTCATAAGAAGAAATTTTTCATAGATGGTCATGGGAGAATGGATTTGACAATGCCCTTGAGCTAGATGATATTGATGATGATGGCCAAAGCCCAGAAAACGTGCAAGCTACGTACTGATTACTCAAACGGCATATACAAAGAATGAAGGGTTTGATCAGCAAATATCTAACATTGCAATGATGAAACAGAGAAGAAATTTCATGCATCGAGCAGTGCAAACTCCAATTATGCTGTAAAATTAAGCTAGATCATGCACAGCAAAAAGAAGGTTGGCTAAATACTCCCAGCTATAATATAGGCCTATACTCAAAGAAAGCTCTTAGGTCAAATCAAGCGAGTGGACTAGTCTTCCATATTTGAATAACTGTAACAACCGCCATCCTTTTTTGATTTCCCTTTTCATCTGGATGCGGTTCTCCTTATGTGCACGCATCACTTTTTCTTGCCGATTTATTTTCAAATGCTTCTGTTCGATGGCATTGTTACAAATATTTAAGCACTTGACATTAATTGGGGCAACAAGGAGTGGAGTAAGTAATGCATTTAGATCTATTCAATTTAGATAATGTTTGGTTGAAGGAAAATAATTTTTTTAAAAAAAATTTAATTTTTTATTATTTGATGCAATAAAGAATGAAAAATTATTTTTCAAGGAAAATAATTTTCCCCCTAATAAGGGGATGATTTTCTTTTTGAAAAGATAGGAAGTTGATTTCTTCATTTAACTCTTTGAATATACGATCTGAAATTTAAGTGCAAAATTTGATTTCAACAATTTGGATTGAAACTTGATTTTCCGATGGGAAAGATTAAGATGAACTCAAATCTAAATTTTCAACTCAAATTTCTTTCATTTGATCGACATTTATTTTCACCATGGCAATTTGACTGATAATTTTTGCCACTAAAATAATTCAGTCAACTCGCCACTAAAATAATTTTAACGGTTTGGATCAAAATTTGATCATCAAATAAAAAATATTAAAATAGGCTCAAATTCATATTTTGATCTTAATATTTTTTCATTTGGTCAACGCTCTTTTCCACAACGACAATTCAGTTGATATTATTCGGCCTTAAACAGTGCAGTCATACTTTTCACCACTAAAATAATTTTAATAGTTTGAATTGAAAATTGATCATCGGATAGAAAAGATTAAAATAGGCTCAAATCCATATTTTGAGCATGACATTTCTTCATTTGGTCAACATTTTTCTCTGTTACGACAATTCAATCAATATTTTTTCAATTAAATAATTCAGTTGACGTTTTGCTCTTTTTCATGAAAAATGATTTATCTTGTACCAAATAATGAAAAATGTGACATGAAAATCAATTTTCTTGGAAAAATATTTTCTATAGAAAATAATTTTCGGAGAAAACCATGAGTAAGTGATGAGGACCAATTTAAAGGAGCAGGAAGCAGCGAGAAAATTAGGATTGAAGAATAATTAACGAAAATACTTTCAACGAACTGAAGAAATTCATTGTTTCTAAAGCCTCTCAAATTTATTTCAGCTCTTGACATACTTAAGTTTGAGAAGCATTTACGTTCTAACAGACCTGAAATATTTTCAACATGCTAATAATTTAAGTAAAATCAAGATTCACGAGTCTAGCAAGGACACAATACGACAGCAAGACAACTGGAATTAACGCTAGTCACATATATAACATCCCTGAAAGTTTTAAGTTCATTAATTTTCTTGATTGCCAATTTCACTTTCTATATGAATCTGAGAATGAAAACGTCCCGGCTGATTTTGATTTTCAACTACTGCTGTAATAATAATTTGGGTGTTTGATGCATGGTTCATAATCCATGATTTCCAAAAATTCATTGTTGTACGTTGGTGTAGCCCCTAACTTTGTGATAAGCTTTTTAGTTATAAAAAAAAAAAAAAACAATTAGATTTTGATCAAATTGCATTTATAACTTTTAGTCGCAATGAATAACATTTGATGATAGTTTATTACTTTGCTTATACATATATATATATATATATATATATATATATATATATATATATATATATATATATATATATGAATAATTATTTTACACCCCAATTCTAAATAGGATCCTATTTTTTCAGTTACAAAATGTGAGCTTTTATTTCAACAATAAGGCTCTGTTCTTTTTGTTGGTAAATCCTAATTTATGAACTTCAACTCACTTTAATCAACTTCACCAATTTCAATAAAAAAATACCCATTTTCTTACTATTTTAACCAACGTCTACCATCATATACAAAAATTCAACCAAATTCAACTCACTTTAGCAAAAAAAATGTCTACTTTAATCAATCTCAATTAATTTTACCTATTTTACAAGCCATATTTCTCAAAGAAAAGAATAGATTCTAAATCTTATACAAGCATAAAAAGTATAAATAATAAAATTTGATCCCATCTCCTATATAAAAAGAGCACTGATATCTATTGAGCTAGAAGCTCTCTAAAATCCATCATAATATACTCCCATTTATATTGTCATAATTTTGGACACTTCTAAAAATAATTTTGTTTGATGTTAGGCTATTAGCATATGATGGGAATACCAAAGGGCACAAACTCTAGACTGGTGTAGTCTAAAAGCTAGAGTTTCAGTCATAATCATGAATTTTCTTTTAACCCTTTTACTATTTCAAAGTGAGCTAGTAGTTCAAGTTGATTAATTTCAACAATTTAAATATTAGCCATCGATTCTATCAAAAAAAATAATTGTCCATCGATTAACGACCGCCTTCATCTATTAATTAAAAACGTTTATACCATTTATCATCAAAACTATATACCTTTAAAAAAAAAAAAATTAATCACCTGTTGTTCTTACCATATGCCCTCATTAAGAAATAAGATTAAGGTCCTATTTGATAAATAACTATTAACTGTTAATTATTAATTGTTTAAATTAGTTGTTTGCATTAACTGTTATAATTATTTATTTATAGAAAAACTGTTTAGTAAAGTTAGCTAATTCTAGAAGACATACTTTGGTAAAATTCTATTGTTGCCCTTTTTATAAAATACTTTTCAATTGAATATATTTTTTTAAACTAATTGATCGTGTTGTTTGGTTTCAAAAAAGAATGAACTTTATGTCTTATTGTTAAATGAACTTCATCCTTGGAACTTTATTTTGTTACTAGTTTGAAAAATTTGTGTTCGTTAGTTATTTCCAATTTATGAATTGAATTTATATGGACTTAAATCTATATTTTTGTCGTTAATTGAAACATGCTACCAAAAGAAACTCTCAATGGACTAATTTAGAAATATTAATTTATAATATTCTATGATGTCTAGCCGCCACCAAAGTTGAAGCACTGTTGTCACGGATAGTTAGTCTCAATAGAGGTGAACAATATTAATTTATAAACTCCCAGTGGATTTCAAATATTAACGTATATTCTCAATGGAGGTGAACAATAAAACTGAAGAGCTGTTTTGATGTGAAGAACGAACGTGAATTCTGATTGTGGCAACTAGCAAGAGAGGGAAAAGTTAATGGCATGATTGTAATTTTCTTAAACTTGTGGGTAGTATAATGATTTTAATAAAAAACTATTCCCAAAAATTTATTGAAAATAACTATTTAAAAAATAATTGTTTGAAACAAAACAGTTATTTTAAATAGCTCTTTATCAAATATTAGTTCAACTACTTAACTTAGGTAAAACAACTAAAAAAATTTTAAACAATTCTTTTTTATCAAATAACTAATGTAACTAAACACTGCCCACATTTGTAATCCTTTTTGAGCGTAGAGGTATCGCATCGCAGCCCCTGGAAAAAGGTCGTTGTGGAAAACCCCTTTAATTGGCAGAAGTGGCGGGCAAGAAGCAGAAGCACCATTGACATGAAAAAGGCAAATAAAAAAAAACAGGAAATCATTTATTTTGGTTTTCTTTTACGAAGATGTAATGATTAGGAGCAGTAGTTTTAATTTCTTTACATCAGGGAGTGGTCTCCGTCGATCTCGACCTTGGTCCTTTAAACAATTTTGTTTTGACTGCAATAAGAATTTCAATAACAAGTCACAAATCATAGCCCCTCAGGCCTCATGCGTGCAGATAGAAGCACAGTCAAAATTCACATAAATAGACGCCTTAAATCAAATGCTTATGCTGCTGCTGTCATTTATTCATCACAATTCACTTTGATAGGTACACCTAACAGCCACAATGAGTGCACGGCCCACTTAATTTCATCTACTGCTCTCCAAGGACTTGCGTGACACGTCAACACAGACATAACGTGAATGATTCCAATTTCTATTGGAAGGCTTAACTTGTAAATAAAGTCATTAAAAATTGTTATTAAGAATTTGAGTTCTTAGCGGTTATTTGATTTTTAAATGGTAAAAAATATATGGTATTTTACTGATCTTTATTACATTTTGTGTTGGTTGTATTCATATATTAGTAGTACTGTCATCGCATTTGCTTTATTATTCCCCCAACTCTGATTGTTTAAGTTCTAGACTGCTCTAGGTCAGATTAGTATTATGTCGCTATATGCTATTTAAGGTACCTACAACTTTTATCCCTTTGTTGTTCATTATAATTATTCTTATTTAAAACAATAATATCATGGGTTTGTTACCTTTATTTATCAAATAATTTTCAACTTCTAAAATATATTCTCAATATTTTTATGTGGATATATTAGAATCAACCTCTCTACAGGCAGTCAAGTCCGTAGGGATAAAGCTGCCTATTTCTAAATATTCTCAAACACACACGAAAGCGGGCCCACACTATTATTTTTGGTTGCTGTGTCTATATATTTATAGTCAAATTTACAGAATTTGCGAAAGTAAATATTAAATACATATATCTTTATATTGTTAAAATAAGTTTTCAACCGTAAAAACATCGATAAATTTGTAGAAAAACAAACTTTAACAATATTATGGAACTAGAATAATGCATATTTTTGACAGTAAATATGAGATGAAAGGGGTATAAATTACTAGTTAGAAATTTATGTTTAAGTTTTGTTTAAATGGATCCTTATTTTGCATTCCTTTTTACGAAAAAAAAAAGAAAAGGGAAGCGCTAGTTTGCATTAGAACAGCGGCACATGTGCATATCAGTTGGAAAAAAATTTAACTTACGATGATTACTCTAATAGTATAGCCCGTACACATCACAGTCGGTGGGTTGGGTTTTTTTTTTTTTTTTTTAATTTGCACCAGTCATAAATGACAGCATGAAACAATTAACAATAAAAAAAGAAACATTAAATGTGAGCCTCATATATTTTAGAGTCTCATTTTTACCATTAGATTAAGACACTAAGACTTGATTAGTATATATGTGGTGTGATTGGAAATTAGATCAAATCCCAATTCACAGAGAGAGACTGATATCAAAGCAACACATTGGCGTGAGGCGATGGACAGTTACGCATAGACAATGAGTGCGGATGGACCGACCCCGCGGTCCTCCCCTTTGCCCTTTGATATCCCTCCCCCTGAACGCTCACATTACAGCCTTGCCAAAAAGGCAGCTTAGTAGTAGGACTTCCTAAATATCTTCTTCTGTTTGTTTTTGTTTTTTTTTTTGGTTATTGTTTTATTTTAACAGACAGATGTATGATTCTTGACCTTCCTAATGTTCCATATATTGTAGGAAGATTTCATCTTTAATTGATGCGAATATGGATAATATTATTGAATACCCTCTTTCTTAAACAATTTGTAGTAGGTAATATACTTGTTTATATCAATGGAGCGTTTGGTATGGGTAAAAATTATTTTTCTGAAAAATAATTTTCTCATTTTACGATGTTTGGTGAAACAAGTAGGGTAAGTTTATTTTCAGGGAAAAATTATTTCCCGTAGAATAAGAATATTTTTACTTTGAATGGAGTGTAAGTTGATTTTACGTTTCCTTGTCGCTCACACGGTTCCACATTCTTTCTCTCTTCCGTGTCTAGTTCTTCGACAAATGGTTCGAAAATTAAGGTTGTGACATATAATTCGAAAATTAAGGCAGCATATTAAAGATTAGCGAAACTGTATCACCAGGATGCCGATACCGATGAATCTACCAATCATGATTTCATCGAAATCCAAAATGCATTGCAATTATACCGTCAGGGTTAAGAAAATAGAAAAACTATGTTTTTCCTATTCTTTGTATGGATTCCTACTCGAATGTGGGAAATCGATAAGCGTTGTTAGCATCAAATTGTTGATAGTAGGTAAGATCAAAAAAATTGACAAATATACATATTGTCACAATTTTGATCTGAATGACACTACTATTGTAATATAATTTTTCAAAGAATAAAACATAAATTTTATTTTTCTAAACATCTTTACTAATTTTTGTTTTTTCACTAATGTGCATCTTTTTAGTTTTTTTTGGTTCATTTTTTGCTAATCAAATTATTTTTCAGAAATTTCATTTCCCCTATTACCAAACAACTGAAAATATTAGTGGAAATTATTTTACATGAAAAATAATATTCTAGAAAAATGATTTTTAACCCTACCAGACACACTCCTAGTGTTTCATGAAAACATGTCTCTGCAATTTGAAAACTAAGCTGTGTTCAATCCGAAGTTATATTCCACTTGATGTTGTAGGGGGGAGGAACCAATTGGCAAGTAGAATAAGAAAGGAGGAAATCTTGCATCCATATGTGTAGATTTAGAACTATCACATAATTTGTAATATTATATGCGTGAGAATTTCTCATTCTTTCTGTCAATAATAGATTTGATTAAAGTAATTAGTCCTAAAAATGTAACCACGGCGTTAGAGGTTTTTCATTATAAGAAAAATTAAACAACCATTCTTTCTCAACTCATTCTTTTTGTCAATAATAAATTTACTCATGATCCTAATCCTTGAATCATATATTTAAAAAATATAGGGTAACTAATGGAAGTATCTTGACTCTTGATCTTCATTCGGCCTATCTTCCAATCAATACTTATTAGAATAGTGCTAATATGGTAATAAGGAGAATAGTTGTTCATTCAATTTTTAATTGCATAAATTTTAGTTGAGAAAAGATCAAATGTACAGTCATTGATCATGCATGTGTGATTCCCAACTCAACAAGTACATATGTTGATCTCCTTTCATTTTTTTTTTTGTTTTTTTAATACACAAGCTAAGAATACATTTGCCGTTGCATCGCAATATCTAAATTCGGACACACAAGTTAAAACCATACAACATTCTTGGAAAATTCATTTTCAGGCTCTATACTATTATCTTGAATTCTTGATTCATTTCTTTGCAATTTAATATGAAATGAAGATTTAGGTGAAATATATTACCACTTCATTTTATTGGAGTGACTTTCATAATTCATAGTGAAAACTATATCATCCAAAGTAAATTCTATAATCGTGGTAAGGATCTGATCTTTTCATAAAAAAATTTTAAAATATCAATTTTAATTAATTTTAATTCATTTAACTATTTTAATAAAGTTTAATTTGTCACATAAAAAAATTTAACCAACTTAAATCTGCTTTAATTCACTTTATTTTTTACCTACTTTAATTTGTCCACCAAAAACAGAAACCGTAATTTAAATTAAAAAGCGATTAGGGAACGTAGGCGCAAGTGGGAAAGAATTGATCGTGCTAGAGTTGGGAATGGAGTTCCAAGAGACAAATGATGGAGGGTTGACGATCGGTAATGATGGTGATGTTGGATATGACATGACGACATGACGTCCCTTGCCCTTGCCCTTGCCCTTTCCAGCTTTTCACACGCACTCTCTCTCTCTCTCTAGAGTCTCTACCCTCGTTCCCTACCTGGCACCTGCAGTGATTCGTATCCCATACGCATCACATATCTGTTCTGTGCTGTGCTGCGCTCTGTTGTTAAAACCAAAAAAATCATATGTGCCGTGCATGCAAGCCAAGCATGAGGCCCGCAGGCTGGAAAATGGGAGAGGCGAGCGCCTGCAGGGCAAGGCCGGCCCGCGAGAGGGAGGCAGGCCGCTCATCTCAATTTTTTTTCTGAAAATCCCAGTGAAACGACTGGATTGACCGGCCTTTTTGTTTTTTACTTTGACTAAGGCTCCGTTAGATTTAAAAAAAAGGAAAAAGCTGTGCTGAACATTGTGCCGTTGGAGAATTTCAGAAGTAGCCGTTGTGGAAGTGGCAGGCACACAACAGCTACTTGATTTTTTTTTTTTTTTTTCATTGTCTGCTTGCTATAAATGTGGATGCTTCACAACTCCATTGAGCACACTTGCAAATTACCATTTCTCCCAAACAAAATCTGAGAAAATTGGTTATTTTTGTGATCAATTACATCCAAATAGTGAAGGAATTCAAGTAAGTATTTGTAATTATTATTCAATTAAGTTATTACTTTTGTAAATTTAAATTCTATGATTAGGTTGCTAATAACGTTTTGTTATTACTTATGTAGAGAAGTTTAAGGTCCTCTCAAGCAAGAAAGAAGATAAGAAATTTGTGAGTTTGAATATTGTGTAATTTAGTTTTGTTAGTGGTTGTTTATATATGTTATTAAATTATGTGTTAGTAAAATAATTAAATTATGTGTTTGAAATCTATTTTAAATATTGTGAGTTTGATATTTATTTAAAATATTGTGAGGTTGAAATTTATTTAGAATATTATGAAATTAAATGTTATTAAATTTATTGTGAAATTTATTTAGAATATCGTGAAAATAAACGTTGTTAAATTGTGAGGTTAAAATTTATTTAGAATATTGTGAGTTCGATATTTAAATGTTATTAAATTAAATTATGTGTTTGAAATCTATTTAAAATATTGTGAGTTTGATAATTAAATTGGTACGAGATGTTATTTTAAATACATTCTTCACATGTAAGATGTATACATGTAGTATACATGTACTTTATATGTTAGTAAAATTTGTTGAAAATTTATGTTACTCGATTGTATATATGTAGTACGTATATAATAATTTATATGATTAAATTCAAATTCAGTTCGCATGTCGCTTAAAATTTATTATGTTTTCGCATGTTAGATGTATAAAATATGTGAATATTTTATATGTAGTTAGTGAAAGTTTTGAGAGTTTAGTAAAATTGAAGAAGTTAAAATAAAATGAATATGATATTGAATCATGAGTTGATTGTTAATATGGTTGAAATATGTTAATTTGTAAAATTGAAGAAGTTAAGATAAAATGAAGATTTTAGTTTATAAAATTTGTTAAGTTCAAATATGTAAACCTTTATGCCTTATATGAAGAAAAAAAATAAGTTGGGCATAAAATTTCAACGCTACATTTAATGCGTTAATAGTTAAATCATTAACGCAATTGAATATGATAATGAATCATGAAATATGTTAATATCTGTAATATGGTTTTGTACATAAGCTCAAATGATTCACTGACAATATATTAATACGATTAATTATATGGTTGTAGATCGTGATTTTATATTAATTATGGATTCTAACATTCCTCAATCATTTACTAGTTTACTTGAGGGAGACGATTCACCCCGAGTTAGGGGGAATAGTACCAACCCTATTACCTCGCCTAATCCCCACGTGTCTTATTCTTCATATCGACCACCAAACTACAATCACCAGATGTAACAACAATATTACCCACCACAACCCCACTTAAGCAACCACATTGGTAGCTCCGATCAAAACTCTCGTGACTATCTTCCACCTTATTACCCCCAACAATATCACAGTGAGTAACCAAACTAGCCTCCTTACTATCCTCCACCACATACAAGCCCGAACTACTTCTCCGCTGGGAGCAACTCCACACCTTCATCCACCCCAACTGGATCAATGGTCGGGGTAGGGAATTCTGAGACAGACATTGACCCCACTACTGAAGAGAATGTTGATGAAGTAGTGGGGGATGTAATTGTCAGTGCAAAGAAGTGGACTGTTGAAGAAGATCAACGGCTGATACGTGTTTGGATTAACATAGGCACGGACGCCATTGTTGGTAATGATTAGAAGAGGTTTAGCTTCTGGCTAGGGTCACTGCCAATTTCAATGATCACCGTCCACAAGGAGCCACGGTACGTTCTTGGAAGCCGCTGAATGGCCGATGGGGCCGAGGCCGCCCACTCGTTAGTAAATGGATGGGTGTTATGTCAGAAGTGGAGCGGACCAACCAAAGCGGTTGGAACGAGGTTATGATTATGGAGGCAGCGCATAAGTTGTGCAAAGAACGTACGGGGAAGAAGTTTGATCTGGAGCACTGGTACGAGATGTTTAAGAACCAACCCAAATGGAGGGCGATATGTGACCCACCTAAGTCAGGGTCAGGATCAGGATCGTCGAAAAGGTCCAATCCCGACACCAAAGAGGCAGGAGATGAAGGTATCGGTGGGAGTGAAAGACCCGAGGGTCGAAAAGCCGCCAAGAGAAGGTTGAAAGAAAGGGCCGACAACGCACTCGTTGATGTAGTCACAAATTAGATGAGTGCGTTAAACAGTCTTAATGGAACGGCCCGGCCCTAATATTCATATTAATTACATTAGTCATTTTAATCACAAATTAATCAAGTTGGGCCCCGCATTTCAATCCAGCATGTTCCCATGTCAATTTAGCATTTCAATAACTTTGTACGATTACAGGTTGAATTGGTAGAATGGCCTCGAAATGAACTTTTGGGTACTCCTCAAATGATTCATTAAAATGCTAATGAAAAATTGAACATCACAAAGTCTCTCAAAAAGATTCAATGGTGTATAAAAACAAACCGATACTAATATAGCATAGCCCAAAAAAAAAAAAAAAAGTCAACGATCAAAGTCGATTTGACCAGCCCAAAAAAAAAATAAAGATTTTTTTCCCTTTTTGCATATGGTAGGGGGGAGCTTTATGTCACACACACACGGGCAAAGGGAGGGGGGAGAAAGAGAAGAGAGAGAAAGAAGAAGGGAAGAGAGAGAAAGAAGAAGAGAGGAGAGAGAAAGAAAGAGAAGAAGAAGGAGCAGGAAGAAGAAATTAAGGTTTGATTTTGGAGTAAATTCAAGGTGAGTTACATTTGATGTTTTATAATTTAGTCTATTCGAATACTAATGTCAATCGGTAGAAGCCAATCGTATAATTTCATATTTACTTGCGATGTTTGACTGATTGAGGTATCGTGACTTGACGATTATATTATGAATTCATCTAATATAATTTCGAAGTTATGAATTTGAGGTTGAATCTGTCCGGTGAATTTATGCTGAAGTTCGGTTAATGTTTTGATTATTGTGAACTATTGGATTGGACAACATTGTGATAATTTTACTAAAGAATATACATATTATTTGGAGATTTGTGATCAAATTCATAAATTTTGGATATACACTTTGTGAGTTATGAATTCAAAATGTGTATGTTAGGAATATAATATTATCGTTGACGAAATATGATTATATGAGTTCATTACGTTACGTTTTTAGGGAAAGAGCTCATGTCTTGACGGAGGAATAACAAAATAAAATAAAAATAAAAATAGCATTAATGACAATGGCCCATAACGATAATAGTTTAACAAAGCAATGATAAGTAACGAATTTATACCAATTATTAGAATAAGATAATGATAACGTCATTACCTCATTTCATGTCTATGACACTCATTGAGCAAATGATTAGCAGTATAAAGGAAAGGAATGGAAACAAAAACAAAAATAAAATAAAGTCAAGTCAATAACTTTTTACATGCTAATAATTAATACATAGCTCAAGGGATTCAAATTATCTATTAAACTAAGAGATCTAAATAAATTTCATAATCTTGCACTAATCAAAAAGAGAATTACATATGTAAAGCAGGAATGAGGCCACATCTGTCGCTTCAAGCTGCCAACACACATTTTTCATTACAAAGGAGAGAGAATCTCAAAGACCAGGTACGTACGTTGCCTGTGCTTTGCAAAAACTCACATGTTTCTCAACCATGAACAATCAATATAAGATTCATTTAATAAATCAATTTTCTCAATGTTTTGTCACATAAACAAGTGGCCCCGCCAATTACCAATCATCAGGGCTTATACTCTTCAATTTACCCGCGCGACTGCAACTCAGACTCTCCGATCGTCCTGGAAGGTGTGCACCTATCTCAAGATCGCATCAAGATGTACGTCGATCAAGGGGTCTACTTTCAGATAAGAATCAACAAATTAATTTTTACTTATACATTCTCTCTCTCCTGTTTGCAAAGCAAAATGTTTTAAAATGCGGCCGACCCAACTAATTTTACATCAAACTTATTTTACTGCATGGAAATGTACGTATTGAGTTTCGGCTCATCATTCGCACGTTTTCATTTTTCTGTTTTAGGTATGGGATTCACGAACCTCTTATCACCCTAGCAGGCCACAAGGCACCAAGAAACAAGCAGGAGTTGCAGGGTTAATGGACAATAGCTAGCCAAATGCTCACAGTGATGGTAGGTAGCACCCTGGAAAATTATTTATGGTTGTACATTTGAACCTTTGGGGTCAATAGGGCTTAAGATGGATATGCTAAGTTATCGCGCATATTATGAATTGCGTAAGGGAACAAATATTTTTTTTATTCTAAAGTTAGTAAGCCAGATAGCCTTGTTCCATCATGGAATGGCGGTAACGCCTCCAGTCAAAACAAAAGTCTTCCGCTGCAAATTAATAAAATCATGATTAGGTAGGATAACCAGCATTAGCCATTGGAGGCGTTACACGTAACACGGATGCGATTGAAGCTTTCAAAATCTATTGCAACAAAGGAGCTGAAGAAAAAACTCAGAAGATGATGATGAGGGAACAAAAGCTTAGGGCCCAAGAGGATAGAATAATGATGATGGACACCTCGATGATGAGTCCTGAACATGCAGCTTATCACAAGCAAAGGAATGCCAAAATTATGCAAAAAGATCAGGGCACTCATCATTAACTCAGTAATATGTCTCCCTTCCCCCTTACTATGGAAGTGTGTCTTAGGAAGAAAGAGCTTAATATGTAACTTTTATTTTCCATCTGTTATCGGACGCAAATGAGTTTGTGTAATCATGCTTTGATATGAATGTATGAAAATGGCCAAGTCCAACCAATTATGTTTAATAAATTCAGTACTCTTCTATACGTTAACGTTTATTCATTATGATTTTGCGCAGGGTGTTTGTAATGGATCCCTTAAATATTGAGAAGCCACCCTTTGAGGAAGAATCATCATCGTCATCCTCATCATCTTCATCAGATGATGATATACCTGTCCTGGCGGCTTTTCTCCAACAGCAACAACAAGTGCAACAAGAAATGTTGCTTCTTGCACAACTTGCATCTTCAGCAACAGAGTTGATGCCTTCTACATCTAGGCATCGGATGAAGAAGAGATCTATTAAGAGAGATAGAGAAGCTGCACACGACCGCTTATACAAAGACTACTTCGCAGAAGATTCTGTGCACAACGCACATCATTTTCGACGTAGATTCAGAATGCGGAGGCATTCATTTCTCCGCATAGTCGAAGCACTCGGCCACCATTCAGAGTACTTACAGTTGAGGTATGATGCGGTCTTAAAGCGTGGGTTGTCGCCATTAACCAAGTGCACAGCAACCATGCGAATGCTTGCCTATGGGGTAGCGGCTGATTGCGTTGATGAGTACTTAAAGATTGGTGCGAGCACCGCAATGGAGTGCCTGAAATAGTTTGCATTAGACGTCGTTGAGGTCTTCGGGGAGGAGTACATGAGAAAACCCAATCAAGCCGATGTTGATCGGTTACTACAAGTTGCTGAAACTCGTGACTTTTCCGGTATATTGGGAAGCATAGATTGTATGCACTAGGAGTGGAAGAATTGTCCAACGGCTTGGAAGACATCATTTCAAAAGCAAATTTATAAGGTGCCAAGTATTATTCTTGAAGCCGTTGCATCATACGACCTTTGGATATGGCATACGTTCTTCGGGTTGCCTAGAAGTCTCAATGACATAAATGTCCTTGACCGCTCACCGGTTTTCCAAGAGCTGTATGACGATCGGGCTCCTAAATGTGAGTATGTCGTCAATGACCATCAGTACAACATAGGATATTATCTTTCGGATGGAATTTATCCAAAATAAGCGATATTTGTTAAAACTATTCCTCTGCCCCAAGGTCGGAAGAGAAAACTATTCGCCGAACGTCAAGAGTCAGTTACAAAGGACGTTGAGCGAGCCTTCGGTGTGCTACAAGGTCGATTTGCCATTGTGCGTGGACCTGCTTGTCTTATGGATCAAAATGAAATTGGTACAATTACGAGAGCATGTATCATACCCCATAACATGATTGTAGAGGATGAGCGGGACAACTACGAACTTGCATTTGACTACGACGTTGTCGACGGAACAGTCCCAACACCGATTGTTAATCACAACCACCATCTATGCTATGAGACGTACTTTCAACGATCATGCGAAGTTCGCAACTCCGCCACGCATGCAGCTCTCCAAGCGGACTTGATTGAAGAAATATGGAAACGAAGTTCGGGTCGCCGATCGAGATGATAGTTCACTGATTGTCATATTGTAACTTTTAGTTGTTCTTCAACTATTGTAATTTTCTGTTCAAGTAGAATGTTACCCAATGTATTATTTTCTTATTAATGTCGAACTCTTACAATTTCTATATTCTTCCACGTGTCAATTTTTTAAAATTGCAAGTCCTATTTTTTCCCTAGAACAAACCAAAACAACTAACCAAAATTATTTTTCTAATTAACCCGAGTAACCCGAATAACCAACTAAAATAAAATTGGATATATATACCCAAATTCATGCACGTATATGACTTTTTCTTAATTCAAACTCTTGTGTTTTGTTAAAAAAAAAAATTATGCCACTTAATTAGTTGCGTAACCAATTTATTACGTACAAATTATTTTTACCGAAAATAATAAACCCAAACAACTAACCAAAATAAAAATAAACCAATTAATTATGATTAGGTGTGGGGTCCATTCGTATTATTTTATTTGGTGAGCGAAAGTGGTTAGCCTTGCATTAGGAAGAGTGAGGATTATGAGATAAAAAATTGAAGAGAAGGTTGATATGACAGTGATGGGCCCCCACTGATGAGCTAAAGAATTGGCTCATGGCTGGAAGTGCTCTAACCACTACTTTCAAGTCATTCCTGGCAGCTAAACCATTTGCGGGCCGTCAAACCGTCAAATGACATACACCCTTGGGTTTTTTTTATTTTTTTATTTTTAAAGAGGTCTATTATTTACCAATCTTTAGTTTACAGTAAATGTCTTTTATCCTCTTGGAGCGTTTAAATTATTTTGTTTACCCCTTTTCACCTTTGCCTTAAGTAATTACAAACTCTTGAAAATTACGAAAATGTTCTTCAAATTCATAATTTTTTGCCATATTTTATCTCATCTACTTGTTCAAAAACTTGGTTCAGCCTTGACCTGATTCTCTCAATGCTCAATCCAGCCGACGTATTTAGTAGCGGGCACAATAGTGACCACCAAGACCACTACTAAGATCATCATGGTTCGGCAAACCAACTCTACGAGTGATGTGGTTTGAGTTTCTCTCTGATCTCCCTTTCTTCAATATTTGCCCAATATCTGGCACATTCGTTTGAAAAAACCAGCATCTTTGTTGTTAAAGGCTGTCAATTAGAACCGTTAAATTGTGATTTTACCTGCCATTAACTAGTCAATCCAATTTCAGAGGCACGAAGGGCATTTTCATAATTTTGAGGATTTATCATACTTTGATACAAAAATGAAAAGAGGTAAAAAAAAAAGAGGAAAGGTTAAGAGGTAAAAATTATTTACCAAAACTACCGGAGGGATAAATGAAAATCATTCTTTAAAAAGTTGTCCTATGATGCACTACACTAATACAAGAACAAGGAGTGAAAAGATCCAACTGTACGCACAACCTTACCGTATTCGTATAAGTATTTATGCAAATAGAGAGGTATCCCAAAAGATTCAAAAAGAAATTTCAAAAGACATTTCGTAGAATTGAAATGAACCTTCTGGAGTTTAAGTATGTCATACCATACGGTCAATAACAGAGCCACCATAGAGCACTGCAGAAAAGAAAAAAAAAAAGATAAAGATATCATGCTTCTGGTAATTTTTTTTTAAAAAAAACAAAACTAAGGCTCTATTCGACAAAATCAGCGATTCAAGTAGTAGATAACTATTTAGGTAGCAGGTAGCGTTTCTAATATAGTTGTTAGGGAATAGCTATTTGGATGAATAGTTGAAATAAATATGTTCGGTAAATTTAGCTGTTGGGTTAGCTGATTAATATAAATTGACATAAAAGGGTATAGATAATTTCCAAAGATAAAATTTTCAAAGGATATTTTTTTCCAAAAAAATATGAAACGCTACTTTTAAATGCAAAACATTAATACTATTAGCTTTTCAGAAACACTGCTTAAAGCGCTAAATGCTACTTGAACTGCTGGTCCAAATACTATGTTACCGAACACTCAAAATTACTTAATGAGTATATTGACTTAGTTAAAATGTCAAACGCTACTTAAAATATTGTTGCTGAATACGCCGTAAGTATTAAATATAATTTGGAGTGGCTAGCATGGTTGAAGGGTTCCCAGCGCAGTAGCTTGGACTTTGGAATGCAGGGTTAGGCACAGCAGCTCACTGCGCCAGCGGCCGCGGCAACTTTTGTTTTGTTTTGTTTTGTTTTTTTTTTTTTTGGGGGGGGGGGGGATGATTTTTGAACGGCATGACCGTAATAGCTCCTTTCTTCGGACATCACACGACATGTAATAATTTGGTTTGTGGGTTAGTGTTGGATTGTTAGAATTAGAGCTATTAATTTGGTATGTTTATAGCTTGAATCAAAAATTGGCATGCGACTGTGTATAATTGAGTTAAAAGTTGACAAAAAAGTTTACTGGTTAGATTTGCATGTTAATCAATTGTTGTTGAATGAATAGACTGGATATTCTAATTTCATGTACTTTGGCAGCAGACGACTATGAATATCAAGCCAAATTATGGATGCATAATTGTGATATCTAATTATGATTTTAATTTACAATTCTTTACTTATTATTGTGGAGAATTTGAATATGATTTAACATTTTTTTTCTTGTTTTACTTGTTAATATTGAAACTAATGTCTAATTATGATCCAATTTTATATTTTGCGTACTATTATTACGTCATCCCTTCCTTAAAATATTGACTTCACCATTGCTTATAGCCAAATTTCAAAACATGGAAGTGAAGCTTTGAAATAACAGGGGGAAAAATCAAAATCATCATATATTATATTGTAAATTTTCTAATGAAGATTAACATATTTGTAAAAGGTTTTTCTAACAAATAGATAACAAAATATACAAAAACTTGTAAGTTTGAAACAGATACTGGATTAAATCTAGTAGATATGAGACTAACTATGATGCATTTACAAAACTGCTCACCTTTATGTGCAATCTTCATTTTTAATAGAGGAATAGGAATATATGAATAAATTTGTACAGTTATAACTTATATCCCAATTCCTATCCATCTATTAATTCTTTTATATCTTAATAATTGGAATATTCAATTCAATCAATCCTTCGATCATTAAATTTGTATATTTAAGAGACTAACAAGTACTACTAATATAATTTAGGTACCTCATTTAAAATCCTATGAAGAAGTAACATTATATGTTAAAATTTTAAATTAATAAGTATATTAATAATTTTATTTTCTCTTCATAATGTGTTCTAAATTTTAAATAAATACTCAAAAAATGCGGGAATATCACAGGAGATATCCCTTTAATTCAATGGCGAAGAGAGACAACATCACATTTGCTATGATTACATGTGTGAGTCTCGTGCATTATATTTGCCATTACCTCAAATTTGGTCAACTTTTTAATGAACCTTTTTCATAGGGGGAAAAAAGTGAAAGTGAGAATTGGGTCAACTACTTTCCAAGAATTACAAAAGTTCATGAGAATGTGAGGAGAAAAAGGAGGGCAAAAAGAGGTCAGCTTGTTGGCAAAGGGAATCACCATTTTAGAGCACTGGCAGCGGTGAGCATGCGGGCCGTGGGTGGGGCCCGCGTGTTCAGGCGTCTCTGGCAGCAAGGGGATCGGGGCACCCACACGCGTGGTAGACCGGTCTGCCGGGGTGCCCCGCGTTTCTTTTTTTTTTTGGCGTTTTGTGGTCCAAAACGCAGCGTTTTGATGGTTGTGGCAACATCGAACGCTGCGTTTTGGTGGAAGGAGGGGGAAAAAAAGAAAACGGATGAACAGTGCCGTGCGCGTGGGGAGGTGGGCCGAATTCGGCCGTTGGCCATGGGCATTTGAGCCCAACGGCTAGTTTGGTTTTTTTTTTTTTTTTTTGGCTCAATTTTTGTTCTATAAATTGGGGTATAATTTGTTTGCAAAATTTGTACAAATTTTATCTAGCTTTCTCACATTCTCTCTCAAATCTGATAATATACTTGTTTTAGTAATTTTGCGTTTAATTAAATTTGGAAGAAATTCAAGTTTGGGTAAGTGATAATATTTGTTATGTAATTCGTTTTAATTTTGTATAAATAATTTTTGTTTCATATTGTAACTAATATATTTTGTTTTTTGGGTTTTTGTAGACATATTTTGGAGTTCTCCATTAAGTTGAACACTAAAGTGAAGTGAAGGCAATTGTAAGTAATTCCAAATTTTTGTTAATGTTGTGTTGAAATTGTTAGGAATTTTGTTTGTTAATTTAAAAATATGTTAGAATAAAAATTGGTATTAGTTACAATTTAATTGCATGATCAGAAAAAGGACGTTATTGTAATTCAGAAATTAATTTTGTTGTTGTTGTTACAATATGAAATTTGTTACAATGAATGTTTGAATGTATTTGTTTTAATAAAGGTAGGGTAAGAATACATGACATTAATATTTGAATATTCACTTAGAATTGAAATTTTTGATAGCTACTATTTATTAATTGCTTGAATTTAGAAATTAAATTTGTTGTTGTTAGAAATTGAATGTGGGAATGTATTTTTTTTAAGAAAGAAAGAAAAAGTGGTTTGGTAAGCATGTTTAAAATAAGTTAGATTTTGAAGTGCTTCATTAGAAAGAGTTGAAATGTTAACAAATTAGGATTTAAGTACTTGTTACTTAGGATTTAATCGATTCAATGCGAAAATTAACAGTGCTTGCTATTTTTAAAAACATGTTATACATCAAGTGTGTGGTAATTTTGTTCAAAATTAAAAAATAAGTAGATAGAATTCAAATTTTTGTTAGATACTATTTATTAATTTTGTTGTTAGAAATTGAATGTGTGAATGTAATTTTTTAAATAAAGAAACAAAAATTGGTTGGATAAGCATCTTTAATATTATTTGCGAGGTGTGTGATTGAAAATAGTTGACTTCCTAATATGGTTTGTTAATTTTGAAAATGTGTATGAGATTATGTTGTTTCGTAAAATATGTGACAAATTAAGTGTGTAAATGTTAATTTTTTTAATAAATTGGTAGGTGTTCACTATCAAATGGATCCCAATCACCCACAATCTTTCATGAACTTACTAAGTGGGGATAATTCACAACGGGATGCCGCGACCAATATGAATATTGTCCCAAACCCTCCTAATTGGCAATACCATCCACAATACCCTCAACAATACCCACATATGCAATATCCTCAACTACCACCAAACTTTCCCCTCCAAGGAGAGAATGCCTCCCCAATTCCAAATTTCAACAACGGTTCTATGCCCCCTCCTTATCAACTACCCCCACCAAATAATATGACCTCATCAACACCCCGTCCTTCACCCAACCCCACCCACAGTGAGAGTGTCGGCGTGACTTCCAAGTGGACATTAGAAGAAGATCGCCGTTTGGTGAGATCGTGGATTAATGTGAGCACCAACCCCCTTGTTGGTGCCGACCAAAAGAAGACGAGGTTCTGGACGAAGATCGCAAGCGCCTACAACCAGCACGCTCCCGATGGAGCTACGAAGCGAGGAGCGAAAGTTTGCAACGCCCGTTGGAACCGAGCAGCTCCACTTGTGTGGCCGAGGCTCATCGGGCAACCCCAAGGGGGCGAATGAGGACGATATTATGCAGAGAGCCCAAGATCTATACGTTGATATGGTGGGCAAATCGTTCGATTTGATGCATTGGTGGGTGCTACTAAAGGACCAACCGAAATGGGAAGTCAATTGCGATCAATCTGCAGATGTGGCGAGTAAGCGGTTGAGGATCAATGAGATGGGCGGGTACTCTGAGAGTGATACATCCGGCTCACCCAACACCCCCGACACACCAACAACGGATGCAAGTGAAGATATAGCAACAGAGCAAGTTGGTGGACTGCTCCGCCCCATCGGAAGAAAAGTCGCCAAAAGAAAGGCGAAAGAGAGAGCGCATGACTCGGTGGTTGATGTTGTCACCAAGGAGCTATCCACCTTTGGGACAACAAATGTGAAGAACAGCGTCATGTGGGAAAGATATGTCATCGCCCAAGAGCAGAAGGCGGCGGCCGCTAAGGTGAAGGCGGAGGCTGCTAAGAGAGCGGTTGAACTAATAGACTCTCATCAGCACTTCCAACGGATGAAGTATGAGGACAAGATATTAAAAATGGACATTACTAAGATGTGCCCAGAGGATCAAGCACGATATGGTCCACTTCAGGAAGAAATTAGGAGCCGATACCGCCAAACATCGTCTTCGTCCAATGCTAGCCCTTCTCTAGATTAAACCCATGTCTTAGGAAATAATATGTTGTGTACCTTATGCTTGTGTCGTTCTTTCTTTTCCCAATAGTTTGTTGTAATTGAACTCGTTTATGTTGTAGAATGAAATGTGAAATTTTGTTTGAATGAGTTCCATTTTAATTTTACATCACAGTGTTCAAAGTGTTTTATATGTTGCATTGTACTTAAGATGTTTAATTTCATTTTAACGAGTGCAATTTTATTATTTCACTTATAACTACGATGCTCTCTTAATTTGCCTTCTTAATCTCACCAAATTTGCCCTAGCATTTGGAATCTTCTATTACAGGTACAACAAAATGAGTGAGCCATCTTCTTTTAGTGGTGACTCATCCACAGAATTAATAGATCATTCAGATTCGTACTGGACTCATCCTCTTCTAGTGATGACTCATCGATTCTTGAGACCATACTCAACAATCAATCTCACCTGGAGTCATTTCAGTTAGCTGTGAGACATGGACAAGGGGAGCGACCTTCATCATCCCGACGACCAAGAAAGAAGAAAAGATTCATTCCGAGGGATCGAGAAGATGCACACGATCGCCTCCACAGAGACTACTTTGCAGATTCTCCCATCTACAACGAAACCCACTTTCGTCGTAGATTTCGGATGCGGAAACACCTGTTCGTCCGCATTGTTGACGCCCTCAGTAGTCGATTTGAGTACTTCCAGTTGAGGTACGATTGTGCTGGTAGGCGTGGTTTGTCGCCGCTCACCAAGTGCACTACAGCGATGCGTATGCTCGCCTATGGGGTATCAGCAGATTGTGTAGATGAGTACTTGAAAATTGAAGGAAGCACGGCTATGGAGTGTATGAAAAACTTTGCTGCCGGTGTCATTCAAGTGTTTCGGGATGAGTATTTGAGAAAACCTACACAGGCTGATGTTGATCGACTATTGCAAGTTGCCAAGGCACGTGATTTCCCTGGCATGTTAGGAAGTATAGATTGTATGCATTGGGAATGGAAGAATTATCCATCGGCTTGGAAAGGGATGTTCGCAAAAGGGATTTACAAAGTCCCCACCTTGATTCTTGAAGTCGTTGCTTCATATGACCTTTGGATATGGCACGCCTTCTTTGGGTGCTCGGGTAGCCTGAACGACTTAAATGTTCTTCACCGATCAGATGTTTTCAAAGAGATGTACGAGGGTCGGGCACCAAAATGTGAGTACGTCGTGAACGGTCGCGAGTACAATATGGGGTACTATTTGTCCGACGGTATTTACCCAAGATGGGCAACATTCGTGAAAACTATCTCTCTTCCCCAAGGACCCAAGGCGAGATTGTTCGCCGAACATCAAGAGTCTGTTAGGAAGGATGTGGAAAGAGCATTTGGGGTTCTACAAGCCCGATTTGCTATCATTCGTGGTTCTGCTCGGAACATGGACAAAGGTGAGTTAGGTATGATAATGAAGGCATGTGTTATACTCCATAACATGATCGTCGAGGACGAACGAGATTCGTATGACCTTGCTTTCGACTACGATGAGGTCGACGATAACACCCCACAACCAAATGTCCAACAGGGCCATCATCCGTGCTATGCTGCCTATCTTCGTAGAGTAGCAGAAATTCATGACCCAGCTCTACATGCACGTCTCCAATCAGACCTAATCGAGGAAATATGGAATCGACATAGGGCGCAACAAAGCTCACAACCGTAGATGTTAAGGGTTATTCGTAATTTACTTGTGTTGTATTTTTTTACGTCATCTAAATTAGTGTTTTAAATATCGAACACTTGGGTTGTAATTTTCTTCAATGTCGATCCTCATATTTGCATTTGTATTAATTGCATTCTACATTCTATTCCGTATGCTTTTAATTGTTCAACCGATAAAACTTAACTCATCAATTTTTAGATACTTCAAAATAAATTAAAACATTTTCCAGAAAAATAAACTACATATTTTTCCATCCGGAAAATAAAATTCATTTTTAACTTATACAAAACCGAAAATGCAAAAAAAATTCTCCAAACATAAAACAAATTAAATATGTTTAGCGGTGGGCTCCACCAACAAATATTAAATCATTTGTGCTGAAATGAGTTCCATTTGCTGGGAAAATGAAGGAATGCAAGTTCCAAAACTGTGGAATTTATGCTGACATGGCATGCTGGAGTTCCACAAAATGGAACTCCATTGGGAATGCTCTTAATGAGCCTTTCCTTTTTGCTCTTCAAGTTTCTCTTTGCCTCTTCATTTCGTGTTGCTCTGCAGAAGGGAAAGAAAATAACAGTTAACCAAGATTAAGGCCTTAACTTTAACGCACATCAATCTACTTCAATTCACTTTATGAACTTCAATAAAAACAATATCTACTTTTCACCATTTTAACCAACTTATACCCATCATACCAAAAAAAAAAAAAAAGAAATTCAACCCACTTCAACCTATTTCAACTAACTTCAACCCATTTCAACAAAAAATACCCACTTCAACCTATTTCAACCGACTTCTACCAATCTCAACCAACTTCACCCATTTACCAACTCATATTTTCTAACGAAAAGAATAGGTCCTAGTTTGTATAAGAAACAATTATTTTTGGGTTTGATCTCTATATTTTCAGAGAAATTCTTATCATGCAACCGCTTACCGCTTACCGCTTACTCCTACAATTGAGAACTTTTCTGGATGTATTTTTACTGGCTATTGGTGGTTAAATTATTTTAATACTAACGATAATTTTTTAATAACTTAAAATCTCAATTGTTGAACATATGTGTTGTAAGATCATAGACCCCATTCTACCATAGATGATCCATATTCATTATTTTCATAATACATATTAACCTTTGTATTTCTAATGTTCTTGATGTATGCATGGTTCAACACTTCAACCACTATTTCATCTCTTCTTTGTTTTTTTTTTTTTGTTTTTTTGTTTGTTGTTGTTTGGATAATGTGACTATGGCCTTGTTTTTTTTTGTTGGTAAATTCCAATTTACCAACTTCAACCCATTTCATAAACTTTAAAAAAAAAAAAATACCATTTTTAATCCATTTTAATAAACTTCAATCCACTATTTTAACCAACTTCTACCAATCACATAAAAAATGTACTGACTTTAATCTACTACAACCCATGCCACTTCGACAAAAAATACCTACTTCAATCCACTTCAACCAACTTCACCAATTTATCAACAAAAAGAGCAGATCCTATGCCATACGAAAATGTTGACAAAACATCTAAATGCGTATTTTTTAAGGTTCTTATTCTTCAAAGAAAAGTAAGAAGGAAAAGGAAATAATGATAAGACTAATGAGTTTCCATGACAAACAAGATTTGAGAAAGTGAGGGACAAGTAATGAAAACTTTGAAGTTAACTATCAACTTAAATTATTTACTGAGTTGGCGATTTCACATAATAATAGACTGGATATTGCTTCAAAATCATTTGTGTAGATTATTTTATTTTTCAATATCTTTTTAAAGATAATTTTCTTTATATGAATTGTAGTATAAGGTGCATTTGTATACCATCAACGAAGAAAGGTTGGGGGGGGGGGGTTAATTAAGTTAAACCCATCGGAGACATAACCGACAAAAAAATTAAATTTTCTAAAGAATTTGTTTCCTTCCTGCAAATGCCCCCAATCAGGATAAATGAAGTTAAACCCACTGGAGACATAACCAACATAAGCTTTTTGTTTTTTTTGGGGGTTTTTTTGATTAGATTGGTGGCTAAAAAATAAAAGTAAGACCTCCCTAACTTTGATTCATACATTAACATTACCATGTCTTATGAAGAGTAAGTATGCCTTCTTGTTTGAATCTAGTTGTGGACTGAATTTGGTAGGGATCCCAAATCCTTTATGATAGGGAGAAGAATCAATTTAGATCTAGGCCCAGTCAAGGTTGACGCCTACACTATTTATAAAGAAGCAAAATGATAAATATTTTATTATAAGGTATTTTTCAGTGTTTTGTTTTGACTTGAAAATTACAATATTATTATTAAATTTTTAAAAACTATATAATTGAATAGTGAAAGGATTAAGGATGTTATTTAGTTATAAATTTTGTAAAATTACATTTTCATTCATAAGTTTTCACAGTTATTAATTATACATATAATATGCCTTCATAGATGGAGTTGATCTAATTATGGTATTATTTGTATTTGTCGGCTCAAGCAATGAATACTGGAGCTCTATAATTCATAATTGATTGTAACTATTGAAAATTTGGTTATTTTAAATCATATAAAATAGGGCACGTTCTTTCAACTTATCATAGGCACTTATCATCAATATTCAATAACTTTTGATGCAATTTAGCAATTTTCAGTACAATGCAACTTTATTCAGCAACTTTCGGCACAATTCAATAATTTTCAGTACTGTTAAGTACTTATTGAAAATGTTCAATTATATTTTCTTCAATTATTCAATATATTTCAACACGTTTAAGTATGTTTTACTATGTTTAAGTTTGTTTCAGCATGTTTCAGCGATTTTTAATATGTTTTAACAATAAGCATTTCTCAGCAATAAGCATTTCTCATAAGTTTAAAAGAACATGTCCATATTAATTATAGCCAAGACAAGACCCTTAAATAGCAAGACATATATTATAAACCAAAGAAAATTTATGTTCCCCAAATTTAAATTTTAATAGAGGTGAAATCCTAATGTCACTGTAAACTTATTCTTTGAGCTTAACTTATTGTGCATCCTTACATGCAAGACATGTAACTTCCCACTTGTTC
Organism: Carnegiea gigantea; assembly: GCA_029747015.1. Classification (NCBI taxonomy): domain Eukaryota; kingdom Viridiplantae; phylum Streptophyta; class Magnoliopsida; order Caryophyllales; family Cactaceae; genus Carnegiea; species Carnegiea gigantea. Next base: position 187,946 of record JAKOGI010000300.1, on the reverse strand, counting down.
GATCTGACAAATATCGAACGTGATATTAGAATGAGAAGTGACTCTATTTTCCATGTCTGTCCAGTTGCATTGTATGGTTATGCTATGTTTCAATGATGGCTTTAGTTTGATTTCAAAGAGAGAGCCATTATTATTGTTGTGAAACTAATGATAATAATGGAGGGAAAGGGACAAAACAGAATTCTCTTGAAAAAAACTTAATTGCTAATTGGATAGACATATCAAATCAAATCGAACAAGTAAGTAAACGCAGTCATCATTTTTTTCCTGGGCAAAGGCAACAAATTGGTAGGTGGAGCATCTTTTGATTAGTGTCTAATTGTTATTTCTCCTTGAGGAAGCTTTTCTTGAAGATTCGAATGACATTATTTTCTTTTGATATATGCCAAAGTCAGTAAGTTGTTTTTTTTTTTTTTGGGGGTTCTACGTTGAATAACAAGTTCTTGGCTTATTATGGCACCAAATTATCACATTTTTGTAAATAATGACATTTGTAACGGAAGTGGACTAAGGCCCTGTTCTTTTCTTCGGTCTTTTTAGATTTACCAACCTCAACCCACTTCAACTTATTTCAATCCACTTCAACCAACTTTAACCCATCTGAAAAAAATTCCAACCTCAATCTATTTCAACCCACTTCAATCAACCTCAACCAACTTCAACCAACTTCAACCCACCCCTTCATAATTACATTTTCACTATTTTAACACACTTCAACCCACCACAAAGAAAATATACCAATTTCAACCCACTTCAACCCACCTCAAAAAAAATACCCACTTCAACCTACCCCAACTCACCTCAACCAACCTCAACCTACTTTACCCTTTTACCTACCCCAATTTACCCACGAAAAGAATAGGCCCTAAGTGGTTAATCCTTTATCTAGCTATCCCCTTTTTAAAAGAAAAGGAAAAATAAAAACATTACTTTACAAAGCAAATTATCTAAGGAATGAAAATTCGAAGAGAAAGTGAAGAGATCGGTACTGCCTCAAGAAAAAAATAACATCCTTTTAGAACGCTTAAAGTAAAAAATGCAACATGTTTCTCAAAAAGAGAGGGAAGTGCATGGTCTCTTTTTCAGAGTGTATAAAGCTCCATGCATGGGAAAGAAGAAACTCAGAAGCATGCAAAGTCTGCTTAGATCACATCACATTATATAAGCACAGTGCATGATCACAAAGTATGCTTTTTGTCAGATTGGCACAACGTTAGGTCATCATGTAGAGTACTGCTGGGTTTCATGGAAATACATACATGAGACTAAACGTTATCAGGCCTTAAAATATGGGCCTTTTGCATCTTTTCAGGTTGGTCCAATTGGCATGTCTCATTTGCGGTTGCTTTTTGCATTCTGGTAATGTGGGTTAAATGGCACTTCTCTCATTGCACATGAATTGTTAAAATAATATCTTCATTATAGTAGGCAATCTTGTACTGTCTCAACGTGAAAGTGGAATAAAATAAAATGTTTTTTTTTTCTTAATTAACCTGTGAAATAATCATTGTCATATGCTTCCTTTCTATAAAGCAATAGACAAGTAATAATTTTTTTAAGGATCTAATAAAAATAATATCTCTATAGTTATGTAACTCATAGACAAGGTAACTATATCGAACCTCCCACATGCTTACGCAGGATTTTGGCGCACGGATTGGATTTATGTTGAATTCTTTTTAGTAGTCCAACTCTTATACTACGGATCCATAAATTAGATTTACACGACATTTTTTGGAGGACAACTACCATTTTTAGAAGGAGCTTGTAGAATTAGGGATGATTGTTAGCTAATAAAAAAGGTTATGATGTCTATCAACCTGTCATCTAATATTACCCTATAATCTTCATTTATGGCCTCATAATTTTGTCAAAGTTCCAATTTTTGATAACTCAGTTACCAATGTTCATCTTGGTCGACTTTTTTTTCTATATATCTTGTTTTCGTTAAAATTTCAACAATTAAGCAAATACATTTAATACTTATTTCATATCCTTGCAAAATTCGACAATAGTAATATTTGTATATCGTTGATTGTGTCTTATCGTTAAAAGAGAGATTTTCACAGAAAACTTTGAACAGGGCCAAAATTTCCAATTAAGTACTCCAGTGTTTTCGTTTTTGATATTTCAATGATCATGTTACACTTCTGTTCTTGAGGCATCTTTGAGTTCTGGCTATACCAATCACATGGTCTTCATATGTGAGAGGATCAGAGTACTTATCCTTAAATTCATATACCAAATTTATTCAGTGTAGGAAGGCTAATTAAGGAACATATCTTTAGTGAATGTCAGAAAAAGCCATGATCAAGATGGTTGTCAAGAATTTCTTGAAAACATAATTAAGCTGACATAAATTGTAGAATTACCCAAATTTAAATCACAATTCAGAACAACATTATAGTACTACCATCTCTCATTTTTCTCATCTTCCTCTTTAAACTTTCACAGGACAAATCTGAAAAAGAGTAGCAGACTGGGAGAAATAAATGAAACTACAAAATATAGTATTCTCATCAGCTCATTAAACTCGCAACACAAATTTTTCAGAAAACTGGGAATCAGTCTCCCTTGTGCCAAACAGCGTATCGGTGACCAGAAGTTGCAAGCTTCCACTCCTTGCCCGCAGGGCACCATGAACCGTCTCCGATCTTCATGCTTAGCTTCTCTCCAATGATCGCAGAATAGAGATTTGGTTGTGCCTCCAGTATCCTTACAGATGATCGGCTATGGATGTCCTGCTGCTTCCTGATGTCAATCTGTGCAAGTAGTTTTACAATTTTCGAGTAAATTCTGAATGAGGAAATCTCTCCAATTCTTTAGGGGCCTGAAGTCAATAACGAATGGGCCTACAAGAGGAATATGGTAAAACGAGGGTGGGGGAAAGCCGCGAGGGGGCAACATGCTAGCTGGCACGGCGTTTATTTAACAACTAGGGTATACCACAGCTCCGTATAGATCTTACTCAGCAAGTATGGCATAAATGGTTGAAAATGAAGCGGCGTACCAGTTTAACGATTTGGTCGTGGATGGGAGTACCCCAATCGTAAAAATGGTCATAAAGCACAGAAGGTATTCCTGGATGTGTCAGAATGTATGCATAGCCCTGCAGAAGAGTCTCACGTTTGATTAACACATCTTAATGAAGTCATTTGGTACATAGTATGCAACTAGTTCTAAAGGCACTCTAGCATGCATTCCAAATTTCAAATCCATGGAAAATCAACCATTTGAAAAGGAATAAAGTGAGAAATACGCTTAAACAAAAGGTTATGATACGCAATCTGTATGCATTAGAATTTCAAAACATCTGCAACCCCCCTCCCCTCCGGAGCCAAACTGAACAAGCTTTTTTTTCAAAAAAAAAAGATACCTCCATAATGTGACTTGCAGGGAATGGCCAGTGAGCCTGCAACAGGAAATTTCCCCAAGAATAAATATTCGTAGTAATTAAAGACCATCATTGCACTTCGGAGAAGCGCACACAACTAAGAACAGGGAACAATATTTCTTTACGTATAACAGAAATATTAACCAAAACATATGCCCCAATCTGAGAATAGACACACTAGGCTATCGAAAGGGGTTGTGAAACTCTTTAGGTCACATCAACCAAAAATTGATTATGTTGCTATTGCCGAATGCAAGCACCATTACATAATTGAGGATAGAATGCCGTCACCCACATACCATGTCAATAAGCTCTTGTTGCAACCCCAGAAGAATGTCCGGAATCTCCTAATTTCATAGGCAATGGTCTTTTCAGTAAGTAAAAGACAAGAAGCTCAAGAAAGCCAGAAAGGTCTCTTCAGTCCCCATCCTTTAATGCACAAAAATAGGGAAAGAGAAAAAGGAAACAAGGCAATGATCCACCTCAACCTGCACATGACTACAGTGGGATATATCTTCTGCTCTAAAAGAGTTGCACACCCAAGATTTCATAGCATCCGTAACAGAAGCAAAGTCCTACCAAAACTCATTTGCATCCCCATCTGGGAAGGTGCTGATAGTAGCAAAGAAAGCACCCTCTTAAAGATAATAAAGGCCTACAACTTCAAGGAAACGTCCTTATCGGAAATACACTATTCTCCAGAAAACTTTGTGATAAAAATGAAATTTCCAAGCTGTTGAGACCAACCTCTTCTGGAAAATGAGAACAGGCAAAGTGCAGACTAGATTTCTCAGATTTGAAGGGTTGTCCCTCGTATACTTGCAATTCACAAGTTTTCACAGTTAAAGTTCTTTTCATTTTGCTTTTGAAGAGAAAGTGAAGTCCTCAGACCTCAAATGGACATATTAATCTAGTACTCACAAAGTCACAATCGCATTTGACTCAAAAGATTCAGCAAATGTCCATAATTGTTGCATCATCCCGCTACATGCTAGGTACAATCATTCTGTTTACTGTTGCATCATCATCAAGAAAGGTAATACCTGTGTCGAGCCTGTGTCATGATTATCAACAAATGTAACAGCTCTTGAAGGCCACCATCCCATTACACCAGGTGGCTTCCCCTGAGGATCCCGCAGACGCCAGAATTCGCCTTTCACAGCTTCCTGCATGTATCAAGGCAGGAAAGGATTCAGCTTTTAGTATGATATCAATTGAGAAATGTTTTCTAACTGCGACATACCCTTAATTTGTCTTTGAACCTGAGCTACAATAGGCATAAAAATGTGGGATGATGGTAATGCTACTAAAGCTACCAAATTAATGACTCAAATTAGCTCCACACTGTAAACAATCCATGAGAAACAAAATTAGGGTGCCTACCAGGCTACTAAGAATCTAGGATTGGAAAACTAGAGCTCCAGGCAATACCTGCAGAATTCCTTTGGTAGTGAAGTCAAATGCAGTTGAGAGTTGTCCAGTGCTATCAATCCAATTGATGACGCGTTGTCTATGACTGTCTGCAACGCAAGTTCAAGAAAAAAGAAACAAAATGAAGATGCTCAGGCCATCTTCTTTCAGTAAAATAATACACGAGGCTCTCTTGTGGTGAAACCATAATTTAACGGACACACATAGCGGCCATTGTGATAGCATTGCTTGGTTTTCCAGCACTGCAAGGTAAAATGAAACTAAATAGGACCTTGATCTCAGTGGGAATTATTTACTAAACCCCCCCCCCCCCAAAAAAAAAACCCAAAAAAAAAAAAAAGAAAGAACCAAAAGAACAAAAAATATAACAGGAAATCCAAATGCAGCTGAAGCTTGAGTAACTGAACAAGATTGTGCTGAAACCAAATGAAGATGCCCAGGCCATCATCTTTCAGTAAAATAATACACGAGGCTCTGTTGTGGTGAAATCATAATTTAACGGACACATATAGCGGCCATTGTGATAGCATTGCTTGGTTTTCCAGCACTGCAAGGTAAAATGAAACTAAATAGGACCTTGATCTCAGTGGGAATTATTTACTAACACCCCCCCCCCCCCAAAAAACCCCCCCAAAAAAAAGAAAGAACCAAAAGAACAAAAAATATAACAGGAAATCCAAATGCAGCTGAAGCTTGAGTAACTGAACAAGATTGTTCTCTGAAATGAACTCCTAACAATAGAATTTCTCCGTAGAATTTCTGAACAGAGCATACTAGATGCGAAATCTCTAATATGGAAGAATGACAACATCAGGGAAAAGTGCCTAATTTTTGAGGCCAGTTGAACAAAGGCATCCTACCAAGAAACTCCAACAAAGATTTCTGGCTGAAAAATTAATCCTGGAACAGCCCAACTTGTTGTCTGCTCCCTAAATTTAGTACACCACTTGAGCCCATCATAAGATTGCCTATATCCTGCTCCCTAGATACTGCTTTGGTGGGTTCAAAACTGAGTTATTGAAGTTGAAAGTCCGCTATACAACCCATTGTAAATTGTAATAGTACAATCAACAAGAACATAATCTAAAGTCAACATTGTCAACTCAGGAACAAAGATAAAGGGATGTTTTTGCTGTATATTTTTCATATATCTTAAACATCAAAACATTCATGAAATCTGACAGCACTATGTACTACATGTATCTCAGCATGCTAAAAAGTAGATACTCTGCCCAATATTGAGACTTGGCCTTAGATTTTATATGAACAATGTACAATCTTCGAGAAGAGATGTTTCACGAAGTTCCCATTGCTTGGCAGCAAGACAATGTTTAAGGACAAAGTACCTCGCTTTTAGCATGGAATTTACTGTGCTGTTGGCCACTAGCAGGCCCTTTCGATCATTTCAAATGCATGACCTGAAATCTTAGGGAAAGAATTCAGATACGTGTACCTTGGTTATAAGCTAGCTGACCATTGTGGTAATTACATGAATCCCAGTATTCTCCAACTGAGAACACTGGCCTCGCCCCTTCAATGTATTCCTTGACAAACTTTGGTGCATATCTAACGAAGAATTGAGAAATCACGTATGTCAGTATGCATCTCAGATTAAATCCTTAAAATTTAGATTGCCAATTGATCATAGATTGATGGCAATATTTACCCTCTTGCAAAGTCGAACCGGAAATCTTGGAAGCCAACGTTATTACGCAGCCATCTTAGCCATTCTATGAGATCCTTTCGGACAAAGTGTTGTGTATGATCAATATTTGGGACTCCATTAAAATTGTCGCCAGTGCTTTTACTTCCCTGAAATTAAACATCATGTAAGAGGGAAGTGGCAGGAGTTCTGGAAGATAAAAATTCAGCACTACAACCTGTATGGACATCAGATCAAAGATATTTTAGCATCTTTTACCCCCCCCCCCCCCGCCAAAAAAGAAAGGGAAAAAAATGATTCGCCGGCCAAGCAGCATTAGATGGGAAAACAAAGGTTAAACAACATTGGCAACTTAAAATAACGAAAGTTGGACCTTTTTGTGATGGCCTGAATCTATGGTACTGACGGAGGTGGCTGCTTTAGCACATTGGATGTGTTCTTGGCAAGCTGGAAACTGGATTAGTGGTCATAACCAATTGACATTGATAAAGGATGTTACTCCTTGTGTATCCAAGGTGAGTAACTAAGAGTTGCCTCACATCTTTGAACCTGGAAGGCAGTGCCATAGTTACCCAGGTCACCATTTGCTTTGGTATGTGGTACGGGAACAGGAACGTGGGACGCTGCCTACAAGGAATCGGGTACGTGGGGGTATAATCTTGGGAACTCAGTTCGATGTTGAAATGATCAAATTAATTTGTGAAAAAAAATCAAAAGGTAACGGATATAAAATAAAGTGAGAATATTTGGGGATATATTCGTATAACCCCTAGTCCTTGAACCAAAATGGAAAAAAAAAATGTTGGAATATCATAGTATTTTTGGTAATTTGGTTAAGACTCGTAAAATAAGAAGTATTAGTTTTTCAAAGCGACTTATCATTTTTTGGCATTCATTATAGGCATAAAATCTAATCATATCATGCTCGGAAATGTAGATGGTGAAAATTATAACTTCTAAAAGTGGCATTAAGCCATTAACGATTAACAAAGGAAGAACATAAAATGATTAATTTTTTTTGGGAATTATACATTCATTGCACTCTGCAGCGGTAACTTAAAATGGGTTATACACATTAATGACTTCAAAGATGGCAAGCAGCCAAAGGGCCGAACCGGCTCACATTCATTGCACTCTGTAGTGGTACTTGCAATAGACCAAAAAAGAAATAATTATATTTCGGTTCCCAAAAAATAAAGTGAAAAATAAACTTCCAAAAAAAATCTGGCACCTTCTACCAGGTGCCTTTTCATCTCCCTTTCCCTTTGCCATCCGTTGGCATTAATGAGTTAGATTAAAATTAATACAAATGCGAAATCTTTGCAGACTGCTAATTGCATCCATGGTGGTCGAGAGTCTCTTCCCCTTCCTTCCTCTCTAAGTTTAACTTCAAATGAGTTACAATGTTTTGCCAATTTACTGAAACTTTTCTCATGGCTTCTGGGTCGCGGACCTCGCCGAATTGGAACGCGAACCAACTCGATCCGGATCGTCTTTGACCCACGTTTTGGGGACGAACAAACTGGTAACGCAGTTCCATACCTCGACCCGCGATCCGGGTAACAATGGACAATGCTCTATTCCACTTGAAAGTTGAAACACGGCTCTAATTTGCTTTCAGATAGACATGGTAAGATGTACTTTTCATCACTCTTAGAATATGGATGGTACAAACACTGAAGAACTTTGAAACAAGAAAGTAAAGAGGATGATGCTTTGGATCGACAGGGTTTCCATCTAAGTTGAGCTTCCATGTGTATGCTACAAGGACGTTGACTTTTGAAAGCTGACAACATATCAATCAAGCATGTTCATGCAGACTTGAAAAATTAGAAATTTCGAGAGTCCTATACCATAATCCATGCAACCTGGTTAAAACCCACTATAGGTGAAGCGACAGTTAAAACCCCAATGGCTTCAAAAGTCAAAAGCCACAACATAGGTATCAGGGCCAACCAAGAACAGCATGCAGAGGACAAGTTAGATAAGATGTGTTACTTTCAAAATGTTAAAACGAAGAGGGTGCCTATCAAATACAGAGACATAATGTTCTGCCATGATGATCAACTTGACATTAACTTACCAATCCACCAGTGCAAGATGTAACAGCATGTTCATCCCATGATAATGGGATTCCATCATAGCGATTGTACAACCCTCCATGGCCCTTACTAGTCCCAACCCGATGGTTGATTACTATGTCAGCCATTGCTCTAACCTTGTGCTGCTTCATTTTATGAAGCAAGGATTTCAGCAGCTTCTCAGAACCATATGCAGAGTCAAGGGAATACAGATTCTGTGGAAGGTAACCTACAAAGAAGAAGAGAATTATTAGAAGTTATCAAGCATGTGGCATCATACATGGATAATGTAATAACTACCAATTACTGAAGGAGTCATCCTTTGTCCTGTTACCTTCAGGTGAGAAGGATTGACTAGCCGGAGGCAACCATGCTGATGTGAACCCAGATTTGGCAATGTCAGGAGTCCTTATTTCTAAATTTTTCCACCAGTCATATTTATGAGATTCCCAATTGAAAGCCTGTTATGCATTGTAAACAAAAATGGAAATCGCATAGGAACTGGCGGTTTGGATATTAAAAGGCTTGAACTAGAAAATTGCAACAATAAATTTTAGAGCATTTTAACTTCTGAAAAGCAACTAATTGCCCCGTTTTTGTTTTTTTTTGGGGGGGGGGGGGGTTCAGGTTTGCATCTTAAACAGAAAGTGGAAAAGCATAATAAAATGAGACAATTTGTAGCCAAATACCTGAAAAAGTATTTCTTTCCCATTTCTTATTGCCGCAGCTACAAAATCATGCGAAACAGACTCAGCAAAGATAGAACCATATAAACAATGACAGTAACTGGCACATAAAATTTACACCTAGGATTGACCTGCGAAAAGAAACTGTAAGTCCCAATGAAAGTCACAGATGCCAGTATGCCACTAAAACTATGGCATAGAGAAAGTGAAAAGTCCACAAACGAAATGCTCAATAATACCTGATGACAGCACTCAGATCTATTTTGATAGACCATTTCTTTTTTAGTTCTTTTGATAACCTCTACATAGAAGAAAGGAAGAGAAAACATTGTATTTCTACAGGCTATATGTCTGATTTATCAGATTCCACCAAACTAAGATAGATCTGCTAAGATCAAAGTGTATCACACTATAGAAATCGCACATAGTTCATAAACTAGATGACGGACTATATATGTTCAGCCTCGAAATCAACAGGAAGTCAGCGTTCATAAGTACTAAAAGAATTTCGATTTCGCTTTATACATAAGAAGTCTGAAGAGCACTTCCTCGTAAGCTGAACTCTTGGTTATCCTTCCTCATGTGAAATTATATAGTCAGCAAACATGAAATTTTAAATGAATCACAAACTTAGAAGGAATATCATGCTTCGGATTATTCAACGTAACCACCACAATGTAAATGAGATAAAGAGTCATATTTGTACCACTATCTGTCTTCTGAGCATTTTCATCAGATCCCTGCAATTCAAATTATGAAGTTAAAAAATATCACAAGTCTATGCCAATGGCACCATGTAAATAACAAGCATATCCACCCCGATGACAACACTTGAGTGTTACAGAAAAGAAATAACTCAGTTACTAAGCCCTTGCAATACATTGTTGGAGAATACTAACAACAATTAAATTCCAGGTTGAGACATACATGCACGAAACCCATTCTGAATTAGCAACTAGCAGCTTATTTGGTGCTGATTGATGAAGCTTGTTCAGTTCTCAACAGATTATCCTGTAACCGGAGCCATTGAACAAGGATAAACATATGCTAATATGAACCGGAGACACTGAACCTCAAACACATACAAAGGCCAAGGAGAATATATATGAAACTATATCAACAAAGAAAGTTCCACGAGATATTAGTAAAAGCACTAGGTTACCTTTGTCAGACTTACTGCAGAAACCTCACACTATTTTTGGCTATGTTGCCACAACTAAGCAAAAGTTAGAGACTCCGTAGCATCTTACATATGAAACTATGTCAACAAAGAAAGTTCCACGAGATATCAGTAAAAGCACTAAGTTACCTTTGTCAGACTTACTGCAGAAACCTCACACTATTTTTGGCTATGTTGCCACAACTAAGCAAAAGTGAGAGACTCCATAGCATCTTACACTTGAAGATATTAGAAAAAGACCGGATCATACCTAGATAATCCTAGTAGGATAGTGGACGGCCTCTCATCTCAATGAAATAGACCTAAGAGTTAGATTTAGTGAAACAACAGTCAAAGACCCCTTGTCTCAACGAAACAAGACCTACAAATTACCAAAACTCTAATCTGTTAGCAGGTGTATCTTATCCCTCTATGGATATCACACACTCCCCAAAGGAAAAATTCTTCAGTAAAAGAAGACTCCAGTGGTCTGCCCAATATGAGACCCTACAAATGTACTTGATGGGTAGCACATCGAATCTAATACTAAGATATCAGCACAACTTTTTCAAAAATTTCCCCCCTCTTTTCGCAGTAGAAATTTTTTTTTTTTGGGGGGGGGGTGGTTCTATACACCACAGATGGATAGTTGAAAACCACATATAAAATCCTGATCATCAAGCCCATATTGAACTTCTATGCTTGATGATGCTACAGCCTATCATACCAATCGTTACTTCTAGTATACAATGACAAATAAGATATGAAAATCAGCTTAGACTAAGTACTTTTTTTTTGGGTGGGCTGGGGAGGGGGGGGGGGGACACTTGCAACTGTTCTATGAGTAGATGTTAGTTACGGAAGACGCATAAGGTGTTTTGCAGTGGATAGAAATACAGATATCAAAACTCACAAGTTGAACAGGGAAATAACCATAATCCAATACAGGCATAGATGAAGAGGCATACCCAAGACAGATGTTCATGACAAGCAAATGCAAGAGCATCTCCTCATTTGAGCTTCAAGTATATATACTCACTAAACAACTTAGGAAAAACATATGAAAAAAGATAAATTTCTGCTTGGCCAAGAAGAAGAATTCCCCTACCGCACCCAACTCATTATCAAAAAGATTTCCCCCAGTCAAACAGATAAGGAAATTAAATTAGAATAATCCACCGGCAGAAAGAACAAAAAGAAGTGGATAAATGCAAGTTCGAATATATGCCAAAAAAGGGCACAGGATATAAACGTCACCTATGCGTATACGAATTTCATCGAACAGCTGGTGGGCAATGTCAATCACCGGATTGAAAGAGGCTGCAATCATGCAGGAGTTGAAATTCGATCCCCTTTTCATTGTTATCTTCCCCATACTCCACATTCACATTCATGATCAATGGTAAGGAAGCTAGAGAGTGCTGCGGGATTAAGCAAATTGATTTGACGCGAAGCTAGGGATTTGGGAATTTGCGGATTCCCACTTCCCGCAGTTTGATTAATTGGAGGAACAACAAATGTTCGCTGCGGACGGCTAAGATTTTGCGACGACTGCAGGAAGTTCCGTGATCTAGCCGTGAAGCGGCTCTTGTTATTTGTTAAGGGGCGCGAAAATGACTCTTCTTCATCAAGCCGGCTTTTAAGCAAATCCAATCTCTTATTTTCTTTCACTGGTCTGGGCCGGTATAAAAGCATAAAACATATTTAAATGAACAATTCATAGTTATACTATCAAAAAAATAAATGGATAGTTAGTGTAAATATAATTAATACTATAAGTTACTCAAGAGAAAGGAACAACCCAATGAAAAAATTAAATATACAGCAACTTCGTGCATAATCAATATGATTAACAATTGAAAACTATATGAAAAAAGTCTATATAAGTATGATTGATATATTAGATAGTGAACTCGGTACAAAGCTAAATGGGATGATGATAAGTTAAGTTATGACGCCAATGATGAAGAATCTACTTCCTTCTCTTGTATCTGAAATAAAAATCAAGATTTAGTGATAATTTGATTAACAATAATATAAGGGCATTTTACATATACAAATTATGTACCTGGTGTACCTAACATTAGTATGTCGTATGTAATGGACCTCTTCCTTCCAATTGACTGACACAATAAGAGCGATAGTAACTTCTACTTCATGCCAGTGTGGAGGCTCTAGAATGAAAACCCAAGGTTTTCCGATGTAATTATCTATAATGGCATATAGCGATAGATGACCATATGACTGTAGACAATAGTAACACAGGTTAGGCAACGATGGAACAATAACTTGCGTGAACATGATAAGCAGTGACAATGAAAATACATGCGCTGTATACATATTCAACTGTGTAGCGGTCGTATGTAAAAGAATTCAAGCATCCTTATGAAGAACAATGAACTCTTTATAATCTGTAATATCTTATAACACAACTCTAAAGATGAACCTGTATTTTTGAAGTAAAAAGGGGTGGTTACACTAATGCAAACATAAATTTGCGAAAGCATAACATACTATGAAACAATAGAGAATCATAGATGCAAAACTATTCTGAGTCAAACTTGGTGATCGGCATGTGCAGTACGGTACATTAAGCGCGAATACATAAGTGTGGATACTTTTGTTGCAATTAGTGCAAGCGTCGTAAAGCAGCGGCTGGATTTCAGCAATATATGCAAAAATCCGGAAATATCTAACCTGGAGATAATAAAATATGAAAATTATGTGATATTGAATGAATGTATGTAAGCATAAGGAACATTTGTTGAATAAAAAGTTAGCTTACATTTAGCGCAATAGCATATTCATATAATCTAATCCGTTTAGGTGGAAACAGTTTCTCTAGATGGCACATGCGTAATGTTCTCATACGCATGAAATCGAAATGCTTCATCACACCTGAGTGCCAGAGTCACACCTGAGTGTCAGAGTACCTAATACATATATGGAACGTAACATGTGTGAGATCAAGTGTATATAACTTGTATGGAATTAGAAAAACCAAATTAATATTACATGTTGTGTATACTATCCTTCAAAGTCTTCTGTTGATTTAATATATGGGTTTATCCGTAATCTACTAACGGAGAAAGTAGAAATTGATACTCTTACAGTTATATTGCAGGAGAGAAAACATATTACTGAAATATATAATCAGAATAATAGAAATTAGTCAGTTTTGTGAATGAAATTATATCAAGCGGATGTAAAATACCTTCATAATGTCTAATGTGCACTCTGGACGCAAAAAGTATATTTTTATTAGTCAAATATTGCTGAATATAGGTCCCCTCAACTTCCGCAAAATCTCCCCATAAAGTCAGTCTCAATGGGTGCATCCTGCACAAATGTATCATATATGCTAATCTTTATATAATTCAAATGTAACAATAAATATGAACAAATATTAACTAATGACAATACATACTGCATATTACAAAGTAATAGTTCCCGTCGCGCGGTGCCTCTATCTCTGGTCCGTTCAAAAGGATATATAGCTATTACCATGCCTATGATGTCTATAGAACAACGGGGAATGAGAACATTGTAAAGAGTATAGAAGATATGCTTGCTTAAATTTAGATACCAAATTTGATTGTGTGAACAGTATGTACTAACAACATTATCAGGTGTCCGTAGACATCGAGGGACCTCTGTGAATTATACGAAAGAAGGTCGGTGTTGGTACAAAATATTCTGACATTCTTCAATGACGCCAAGAAGTGTCGTTCTCGGCGTGAAAATCAATTTGTAAAGGTTGGTCACTACATTCCGTTCGCTATCTGTAGCAGCATCAACTGAGAGTCCGGATATGTAGTAAACATTACCAGCACTAAGTATGGACCTCCATCAAGTAATATCAGCATCGCCTTCTATGATGTCGAATATCTCATCACACTATAAAAAAATGAAATGCATTCATAAACATCATACATGCATACGATGAGGACTTTATTGAACACCATAATTCAATACCTGGTAATCCATGAATATAACTTTCCATAATGTCCGTCGCCCATATTGTCAAATAGATATTGCTCGCATGAGTGGAACCATCAATGTGACAGATCTATTACAAGGGTTGATGGCGCACATAGGCATAGAAGTATGTGCTGAAGATTCCATGTATGTAATCTAGAAACAAAAATATGGTATGATAATAAAGAAATGACCACAATGTATTTGTCAAGGGAGGTATGTTACTGTACATAACACTAGAATGGTATGATTGAAAATAGGATAACCAAACAGACAGAATGTAATAGGCGAAATGAATAAACTGTACGATATAATAATAATCTACAAATGGTTCAATACATCCCTATACACAACATTTTTTGTAACAGCTGCTGGAACTTCTCTCTCATTACAGAGCAGCACTTTTAATCCAGAAGGGGATGAAACACGTGACAGTACAACATAAAGTTGATCATGGCTGAACACGGGCCTTGGAAGGTATACGCCAACTCTATTCAAAGTTTACCCCTGACTTTTGTTGATTGTCATTGCAAACACTAATTTAGAGGGAACTGCCTTCTTTTGAGTTGTAGATCTGAAATATTGGATGGTGTTAAATCGATTCTGAGTATTAGGACAGTCTCCCTAACTTTTGAGCCAGTTATTACTTTGACCTTAATCACTCTATCACTCAGCTTACTGACAATCAATCAAATACCATTGCACAACCCTATTGACTGATTCAAATTTCTCAATAATATAACTGGCGCACCAACTTTAAGATCTAAACAATGATTCGGCAATTCAGAAATCTTTAAAGAATCCAATAATTGAGGGGGTTCCATATCACTGAAAGGATCACAATCGTTAGCGTTTGAAAGACTATCACAACTCAAATAGCTTTTTACATCTCCAGGAAGCATGGATAACATGATTGTGTTTATTTCATCGACATCATCATTTGTTGGTGCAAGAATTCCTCGTTCACGAAAATATGACCAATCTTCATACTTAGGCCCTATTCTTTTCGTTGGGAAATGGGGGTGTTGAGAGGGTGAGTGTGGGAAGGGGGGAAGGAGTGGGTGAGTGTGATATTTTTTTTTTTTAGTGTGGAAAGGAGTGGGTGAAAGTTGAATGTAGTTGAATGAAGTTGAAGTATTGGTTATCAATATTTTTTTGTTTTATAATGTAATAATTTTGTTGTGATAGTAATTAATGATGATGAAATTTTTTTATTTTTGTTTATTCTTTTTGGTTCTTTTTTATTTTGTTTATTTTTTATTTTTTATTTTTGTATTTTTGTATTTTTATTTTTGTATTTTTGTATTTTGTATTTTTTATTTCCATTTTCATTTTTATTTTTTAAAATTTTTAAAATTTTAAAATTTTAATTTTAATTTTAATTTTTTTAATTTTTTAATTTTTTAATTTTTATTTTTATTTTTCTTAAATTTTTAAAATTTTTCAGTTTTAATTTTTTTGTATTTATTTTTTATTTTTTATTTTTGTATTTTTTATTTTTTTGGAATTTTCCATTGGTTGTTTTTTGGAATAATAAAAAATACAACAAAATAAAAAATAAAAATTAAAATAAATACAAAAAATAAAAAATAAAAATAAATACAAAAAATAAAAAATAAAAGCAAACAAAAAAATTTTAAAAATAAAAAATAAAAATATAAAAATATAAAAATATAAAAAATAAAAAATAAAAAATAGAAATAAAAAAATTGAAAAATTAAAAAAATAAAAATAAAAAATACAAATACAAAAACACAAAAATAAACAAAATAAAAAATAAACAAAATAAAAAACAACAAAATAAAAATTAAAAAATAAAAAAAATTTCAAGTAACAAAAAACTTCTAAAAATAATGTCAACTACAATACATATGCATATTCTGTCACGAATTACGAACAATATCAAAAAATTATACGTAGGAAAAAAACATCTGCAACTTCTATCATAGATTACGATGTACAGAAAAAAATTATTCTGTCACATACACAGCAACAACCATATACGCTTTCTAACCTACAATAAATATCTCGTAACCAATGATAATAAAAAAAAATAAAATTGTTCCATAGCATCTGAAAAATTAAAACTGCTCATAATTGCTATCAGATTATTCGTACATACTATTATGTAAATTATAAAAATTCTCAGAATATGAGAAATGGTTGTTTTATGTAGGTGTGGGAAGGAGTGAGTGAGGGTGAGAAGGAGTAGTATTTTTTTAAGTGTGGGAAGGAGTGGGAAGAGGGGGAAGAAGTGGATGAGTATGGGTGGGGTTGATTAAACTACGAAAAGAACAGGGCCTTAGTATCAAAATCAGGGTAAATTGATGCGATTAAATTATGCAGACCGTTATCTTCATTTCGTATTGGGGATTCTTCCTGTATCTTAATCTAATTAGGCTCTCCATCATCTGAAATAGCAATTCCTTGCACTTAACCATCTCCAACTTGTAATATCCATCGAGCAAATTCCTTGACCGTGGGCATGGTCTCGTTAGGTTCATCTATTCATTACAGCCGCATGTTTATACGCAAGTGTAGAACACTACATTCATTTCAGAATGTTGCTTGATGGATTGTAGCTGCAACGATAATTCACGACTCCCGTGTATAATCACAGAAAGTATCTGTCTGAAATCTCCCCCAAAAAGGACTAGTTTCCCACCAAAAGTATTCTGATTATCACATATGTCCTTGAGGTGACGATCACGGGCTTCAAACGCTAAACGATTCATCATTGGTGCTTCATCCCATACGATCAACGCTGTCTTACGGATGAGATCTGCACGTTCAGACCTCTTATCGAAGTAATAAATGGACGTCTCATCAGGTTGTAAGGGTATTTTAAACACTGAGTGGGTTGTTTTCCCTCCGGGTGGTAGTAATGAAGCAATTAATGAAACAATTCTCGACGATACTATGACAAAGATAATATGCTTTTCTGATCGGAACTTGAAGATTAAAGTATTCCATAGATATGTCTTTCCCGTGCCCCCACTATCATATATGAAGAACAACTCCTTTCATCTTTGTTATGAGTATCGAGTACTACACTGATCTGATTTCAACCCCCTTACAAAACTTTCAAATCTTGATATTTTCAGAGTTGTATCATAATCAAGTTCATCAATAATAAGCCGATTAGTTGCATAAACTACAGCTTCAATGGAAGGGAGTGGCATTGGAGGGAAATTTCATAGTGATCGTCCATTTCTATTCAAGATACGTTCAATCTCAAGTAGTCCAAGATTCTAGATATCGGTAGATGGTAAATCCATATATGGTATTCTTGTCTGGCATCGTATGGTATGTACCAGGTCATCTGTTAGATGCACCTAATGTGTGTCCCGCAACTTTACTGGGTCAGCAATTTTGGAGAACATCAACATGGAACAAAACATATTTCGTAGTTGCACACTTGAAGCCCAGGTTGATGCTTCAGTTAAGGTAGCATGCCGTTCACCATCATCATCAAGCAAATCCAATGTCAAGCATGCTGACCTAAATGTTGGATGTAGAATACCACGTATGGTACGAATATCCTCAAAAGAAGTTGCTCCACATATCTTTGTAAGAAGCATTCTCAAATAATATCGTTCACAACAATTTAGATATGCAAACGGAAGTCGACCAATTGAAGAACCTTTTTAACAAACCATCCAAATTTTAGAAGAATGATTCTACACTCATTGTGCGGGGAAGTTCAGATACGTGGTCTGTCGAGCTTGTGGGTACTTCTTATTTGCTTCAAACCACATTGTTAACATTATTTTTTGCGCTTCTGGTTCATTAGCAATTCTAATGAGGTCCTGTATTTAATTTTTTAAAACATTCTCTGTGTTTGAATGTATGATCTTATATTGTCAATTCTGTTCGAGAGCAATATGAATTTGTTAGTAGTACGTAAATTTTTCAAATTCATAATTTAAACATAATTTAAATGAATATTAAAAAGGTTAATCCTTTTCTTACAACGGCAATAACTAATATTTTTCTTTTATAATGAACAATTTTAAAAGTATAAATGTTTTCTAAAAGATAATTATAGTAGTTATTCAGGTGATTCTAATTTAATTTATCAAAGACATATTACAATTAGTTTAATGGAAAAAATTTATGGCAATTCCTTTAGCATAGGTTTTCTATATAAATATAAAAAATATGAAAAATTATAATGAAGTTTGTCTTATTTTTTGATAACAAAGATAGACATACTGTTAGTTTAATTTTAAATATATTACATTAGGAGTTACTAAGTCTAAATAGTTTATCCCCTGTCCTATCAATTCAATTCCATTTTCAGTTTGTGTATGATGTTTTGATATTAAATTTGTATTATTATTGTTAATTATACAACATAACCAACAAAGAATGGTGGCTAACTTGTTGGGAAACACTTCGAAGTTGCATTATATGTCATCCTTATATACCCATAATTCGTACAATACTGAGTAGAAAATGTAATTCATATATATACATACCTATAGGTTTCACAACTTCTAAGAGCTTCTAATTTCGATATAATATTATTTCGGCATTTCTGATTACATAGATGGTAATTTGATATTGAATTTTGTTTGTTATGACCTTCATATCCGCACTAAATTCATTCACTAATTCAATTACTAATTTGAAATATCAAAATTATTTGGGCTTAGAGTTTGTGTGTTATGACCTCCATCACCGTACTTATGTCTTTTATTAAATTCATTTGCTAATCCGTGTATCTGGTATTTAAGTTTCGTGTGTGGTATGAATTTGATGACCTTATTAAATGAACTTACATGCCCGCATTCTGTTTTCATGATCTTATGCAATTAAGTCACATGGGATTGGGTGGTGTTCACGACCAATAGTACATCCCCCTCCCTAGCAGATCAAGTCATTTTTGTAGGGTTTTTGTGTGGGTGATATGAAGTCCTCTATCTCTGGTTTTAACATATCATAATATAAGCTTACCCAATTTGGTCTATCTATATATACATTCTCTCTCAGTTGTAGGTAGTTTTTGAGAAATTATTTGTGTACACATATATGGTTCGGTGAGGAGGGAGGGAAGGTATTACATATCTAGAATGGGCACAACCAATTTCAGTGTCACCTTGATGTTGTAATTTTGACCTCAGCACACCTCGATGGGGGCGAAAGTAAGAATATGTTTACATCATAAACGTATCAAGTATGATTAGCTGGAGAAGGGTGCTGCCACACCTCGAATGTAATCTGATTGTGTGAGTTTTTCTTGTTCAAAATTTCCCCTCAACACTCAATTAGCGATCCCAATCTGTTTTATTAAGGGTCACAAATATAAATGTGGACAGAATAATTGTTTAAACTGTGATTACAGTGAGATGTTTAAAAGTAAAAAAGATCGTACCCAGTTTTCCCATGCACGCAATTGTTGATCCCAATATGTTTTATAAAGGATCACAAATATGAATATGTGGACAGAATTATTGTTTAAAGTCTGATTAGAATGAGATGTCTGTAAGTAGGAAGATCGTACCTGGCTTTCCCTCAACGCGCAAGTATTGATTCCAATCTATTTTATAAAGGGGCACAAATATGAATATGTGGACAGAACCATTGTTTCAACTATGATTACAATGAGATGTTTATAAGTGAAAAGATCGTACCTGGTAATTTGTCTAATACGTAAGTGGGTGCAATCCGGCTAGCAGAGAGGACGATTACAATGAGATGATTTGGGCGGTGAGTTTTAGCAATCTGTAGGCTTAGGCGAAGCTGTTGGAAAGAGGGTATGGTATAGGTGTGTTTTACTGGAATAGTGGGAATTCACTTTTGGAACATGGGAGGTTACACAGCTGTGAGTGAAGGTTTTTTTTTTTTTTTTTGAAATGGTTAACAGTTTGTGGTTGTAGTACGTGAGCTCCCTTAATTTCTACGGTGTTGGTTTTTTTTGGGGGGGAATTGACAGCTTGGTCAGTTACTGCAGATAATAGACATAATTAGGCGCCCACTTCAAAATTTAAACATAACTGTTTGGTTTAATTAGGCAGGAGTGCACAGGAAAGCAGCAAATCTGAAATTCTCAAATATGAGCACTTCACCTATCCTAGCATTTATTAGATAAAGATTAGAGTTAGATTAACCCAAATTGTTGATTGATAGAAAGCTAATCCAACATGAATTAAGTAAGAGAATTACATTGAATTTTAGAAAATTTTACAATTTGGTACATCCAGTTTTAGCGTATTCACATGTTAGACCTGGTTTTGAAAATCTTTACACTTTGGTATCTCCAGTTTTTGACCAAGTAACTCTTTGGTCCTTTTTATTTATAATTTAATCCTTGAACTTTTAGAAATTGTAGAAAAGTCTCTGGAAAGGGTTTGCTACGTAAATAAGCTATTTTTAGGGTTTTTTCTCAAAATATACTTGATTTAATTTCTTATAATGACTTTACTGGTACTAGTTATCACAATCTACTACTTATATCTTATATATTATACTTTCTGTGGTTATAGGCCCACCATACTTAGCAAAAATAATTAAAACTTAATTAGAGAGTTTTAACCGTTACCTGAACTTAGTCGGCATTGGACCCTGACATTCCTCTAACTTCCAGTTTATAGAGATTGTTAATCTCAACCCCACATTCTTTAAATCAGGCACAGCACAGATCTGTTTCGTTTCCTACCTTAAACCGTAGTCACTAATCAAGTTTTATATTTTGAAGGATAGTGAGACTTTAATCAAGAAATTATAATATTTAAGACATAAGGTTCGATTGAATAACGTTTTCTATTAGGAAACTTCTTTTATTGAAAGCTTGAAAAGTGGTTATATTACAATAGAAAGCTTTGAAGAGGGACTTAAGTTAAGATCATTATAGATACTTGCTCATAGAGAAATGGAGAATCCCAACCTCTTTTTTGCTCAAGAATGCTCAAATGACCGTGTCCTTCTCAGCTCTCGACCTCTCTGTTTATAGAGGAGATGGGGATACATAGGATGCCCTAAAGACTACAGTACATAAAGATTTTTCACATGACTACAGTTGTCTATAGTTACACTGACGGCTACAGTACACACTTTATTTTACAGACCAGACACTTGTCAAAATAGTGCAATAATGGGGCAGCCTTTTCAGAATTTTTAATGATGATAAGAGTAGTCATCATTATTGAGATTCTGCATTCCCGCATCTCCAATTATATTTTTCAGACCATTATTATCTGGATAATCATCAAAATCTTCATCAATTTGGTTAAGATGCTCTAGATCATATTCTTCAAATAACTCAAGGAGATATTTCTTTCCGTTTTCTAATAAGAATTTTCCAACTCTAACATCAAAGAGATAATCAAAAATATCTTCTGATTCTGCACCATTCACTTTCATGTAATCTTTGAACTCATTACTATAGGTGAAAGTAGTGTTGCTACAATGCATTAACGTTTTTCCTTTTTCGATCAATGTCCAACATTGATGATAAATGTTAAAAAATTCAATAGCCCTTACTAATGCAGGATCAATAACTAGATATACCGGATCTCCGTAAATCCAATTTTGTCGTTGATCATTGGGATCGTCGCAATCAACGATTTGGACAAGATAATGGACTGGTTTGGCTTTTCCATTTTCATATTCAATAAGGCCCCTATAAACCTCCAAAATTAGGTATCTGCAAACTGGAATTTTTGTTAGTCCCTCAGGAGATTTAAGAATCCAATGGAACCTTTTGAACATATATTGCTGGAACTTAGTTAAGGTTGAGAAAAATAGGAATTCTGGATCTAGGACTTCTGAGAAGTAAAGTACCATCCCATATTTGCAGGCTTTAAAGACAGGATCTTTGGGAGATAATGAATTGATTGGGAAACAAATGCCACCAACTCCAGATCTGTCGGAAAAATAGATCGTTGTGCTCCAAGACTCCCAAATATCATAGGAATAATGATGATAAAAGTTAATGGAGGCTGCATACCACTCATTGAACCATTTTTCTTGAATATGAGAATTTATTTTTTCTTGGATATCATAAGAACACTGAAGATAGTTAATTTGTAACTCTAGAAGGGAAAATCTCTGGGCTATTAGGGAGGCAGTAGATAATAGACCAAAATGTGATATAGTTTTTATATGAAATTGTAGGTTATCAATAGGGACTTTACTAGAAGGTGTAACCCGTTCTAGTAGGATTGGTATTTCATTAAGGATTTCCTCCTTTTCTGGCAGGAGGTCGGCTTTGATAATTACCATTGGCGAGTTCTCGAGTCAGGCTATCTGCCAGAGAGTTTTTCAATCCCTGTACATGTTCAATAGAAAAGAAAAATTGGTTAAGCCATCACTACCAACGCAGGAGTCGCCCTTGTGCTTGCATATTTGATAATTCTTTTTCACAAAATCAAGTATTATTTTGCAATCAGTTTGAATAAGAAAAGGTTTTGGGGCTAAAAACATTGAGAACTTTTCAATTCCCCTTATGACTGCAAGAATTTCTTTTTCCATCGTGGGATAATTGCATTCTGCCTTATTAAAGCTTCCACTGCAGTATTTGTAAAGTTTTTCTCCTTTTTTGATTTTGAGTACTGCACTCCAGTGTTCATTACTAGCATCTGTCTCAAGAATTAAATCATCTCCTTCATTAGGTAGATTAAGAACATGAAGATTTTTACACATCTTTTTGAAGTTTTGGACAATCTTTGAATCGTTAGTGGTCCATGTCCAGCTAACATATTTCTTGAGTTTTTGCTGCAATGGTTTTCTTAATTTAGCCAAATCTTTAATGAAATCAGAAGTATAGGTAAGACATCCCAGAAACCTTTCTAGCCGCTTCCTATCTTCAATTTTTTCAGAAAAAATTTCTATTTTTTCCAAAATATATTTTTGTAGAATAATCTGTCCAACTTTTATTTCTAGACCCAAACACTCAATTTCTTGTTCAGCATAAATGTACTTATTTTTTTCAAGTATAATACCATGGTCAATGCATCTTTGGGTGACAACCAAGATATCATCTTTATGTTGCTCTATAGTTTTAGAAAAGATAAGGATATTATCAATGTAGACTAGACAACAGTGATTAAGGTTTTTGAAGATGTTATCCATTCTTCTCGGAAATATTTGAGGTGCATTTTTTAGATCAAATGCCATTACTATCCATTTGTAATGACCTTGTGGGGCACTAAATACAGTTAAAGGAATACTTTTCTTATTCATTTTATCTGCCAATAACCATTTTTACAATCCATTTTCGAGAACCAAGAGGCTCTTTGAATTCTGTTAAAAAGGACTGTTTTGTTAGGAATATAGTAACTATCAAAGATATTATTGTCATTAAGCTTTTTATAATTAATTACCATTCTAGCTTTTCCTCTTTTTTCCTCAGCATGATTTCTTACCATGAAAGCGGGACTAGTATGAGGACTCTTACTATTTCTAATCAATCCTTTATTCAGAAGTTCTTTGATTTGTTTATTAAACTCTTGAATGTCCTGATGGGTATATACCATTTGTTTAACTCGGATGATAGTGTTGAGATTTAGTAAAGTGATTTTAGCAAATGTTTTGTCTTTATCCCAAAATTTTAGAGGATTGTCACAGTAGAGTTCTTTGCATAATTTTTTTTGTTGTTCAACAATTTGCTCTTTAACAGATAACTCGAGTAATGAGATTGTTAGTACTACTTCACGTTGTGCAGGCATTACCTTCTCACCACGCTGGCTGCGTGTCAATTTTCTGATGAGTGTAAGCCTTACTGAATTTTTTAATACGAACTGAGTGACCATTAATTGTAAATATTATTTGGTTTATGGTATGAGTGCATGGAGAATATAATCTTTAAAAATTATTTCCAATAATCATATTATGAGAGGGTTGATCAGTAGCCCATAAAACTGGTATAATACAGTGAACTCCTCCTAATTTTATGAATAATCCTTCTATGGCTTCATTGTGGCTCATAACACTGTTATCAGCTATCCTTACTTGTAAAGAATTTTTAGATCTTTTCCACATAAATTTAGGAAATAATGATATTTTTTCAAAGCATACAGAACAACCACTATCTATGTAAGCACATAGTTCATATTTATTATATCCCTCTAAACAAACCTTTATTGGGATATAGATGCTATTAGAGTTTGTATTGGTAGTCTCATAGCATATTTCCAAGGTCATATTTTTGACTAATTCATGTTCATAAATTGGTTCACTAACAGTTCTTATTTTGTACCGAATGGCCTTCCTATCTAGACTTGTTAATCGATCTAAATTGGGTCTTGCAGTTTCAAAACTCATTCTACTCATTTCACTGGCCATGCTAATTGTATCATCTTCCTTAAGATATTCTTTAGCGGATGAAGACCCTTCTCCCCAATCTG
The DNA here is from genome assembly GCA_029747015.1 of Carnegiea gigantea. Taxonomy (NCBI): domain Eukaryota; kingdom Viridiplantae; phylum Streptophyta; class Magnoliopsida; order Caryophyllales; family Cactaceae; genus Carnegiea; species Carnegiea gigantea. The sequence continues at coordinate 163,205 of JAKOGI010000300.1, read as the reverse complement.
ACCTTATACTCATACTTCTTAATAATTGGGGTTTAATGGTGATTTTTCCTTCCTCATTAATTTTTATTACATTTTTTAATTAATTTTTGTAAGGTTGGCAAAGCTAAATATCCATGAACGATCGATATTTATATCTTGAGGGTTAGACTTGATTCTCTGGATCTTCTGTATGGGGGTAGGACTTTCAAATTTTTCTGCCTCTATTATTGTTACCTTAGTCTTAGGGTTTATCGTATTATGTAATTTGTAGATAATTTTTTAAAATATCCTTAAAGGATATCCTCCTCTTTTCATGTTCATCCCAACTGTTTTTATCTTAAGGTATAAGAAGTTTTTAGCAAATTCATCTTTCAGACTCATATAATATCCAGGTCGACAATTGACACTTACTGATCCATTATATAAATTAGTTTTATTCCTATGATTATCTGATTATTAAATTTAGTATGCCTAATATCACAAAGTAAAGTGTAAAGATCAATATCTTTACTATAATATTGTCATGGAGTGATTTGAACTTGGACACTTCCGACATGGATGTACCTATATTTTCTATCTTTGTTATATTTAAGGATATTCTGCCAATTGATAAGATTAACTTCCCTAACGTCATACTCACAATCCTTTATCTCAAGATCTCCTTCCATTATTTCACATACGTATTTGCTTTTTATTTGAAAAATAAATTTTTTATAGATCATGTCCTTTTGGATTATGGGAAGAACCCAATTTTCCTTGACTTCTTCATGATCATTGTCGACCACAAACTCTTCTTCTTGAAGATCACCAAAACTAATCGAGCTACTTTCCATCATATGGCTAATTTCTTCATAATCACTTTCTTCATATTTATTGTCCTCTATAATTTCAACAATTCCTTTGTTGTTGCCTAGGACTAGGTCTAATGCCTCATCTTCACTGAGCTCAACATAATCTAGACTTCCCAAGGTTTCAATAAGTTTGTTGTTCTTTTTGTTTTTGCATTCATTAGCATAATGCACTACTTCTCCACATGCTGATGTAAAGATCAATGGGTACGAATACACACACCAACCTCACACCAAAGAAGATCAAAACTCAAGAATGCTCACGGAATGAAGTGGCACGGCCGTGCTAGGAGGCACGGGTACACCGTGCTATATTGCTGCCCCAAAAACTAGAATTGCCTAGTTTTACCCGGTTTGAGAGCTTTTCAACTCTAGCTGGTTTTCTAGCTTTTTGGTGAAGTGGACATGGTGGAAATGGATGTGAATGATAGTAGAAAGAGTGGAGTAATGAGGGGAAATGATGAACACGATTAGTGGAAGTGATTACCTTGAACAATCAAACAAGCAACTTCACTAATGAACCGTGTGGGATGAACTGGGATGAGATAAACTAAACCCTTGGATTGGATACAGAAATCACCACCAACCTTTGAGTTTAGGGCCCTTAATCTTGATTAAGATACAGAATCACCACTTAATCAAGGTTAAGACTCACTTGAACACCACTTAGTTTGGCCTAAACTAAGATAAGCAAGCAAGAGTTTTGGAGAGAAAGCCTGAAATGCTCTCTACGGTTTTCATTCAACAAAAACTGAAGTGTCTTTTCCATATGGCCGTGACTTGCCTTTTGTTACTTGCCTTACAACATTTCCTAATCAGCAAGCAAGCTAGCAAGCACCTCACTTTACCCTCCTAGGGAGGAAAGGTGTTAATTAGCTCCAATTGCCACGGTTAGAGCTAATCGATTACAAGCATGCTTAAGGGTAATCAAAATACACTTAAACCATCAAAGAAAGCAAGACAAATGAATATTACAACATACTTAACTTGTCCTTAAACTCAATCAGCTTCAAAGGCAGCAAAAGGACCATGTGCTCAGCCGAAAAGTGGTTTCCCTTTTACGGCTAGCCAATAGCAAGCAAGGAACATCTTCCCTTGTCTCTCCCTTCTCATTGGCCGTTCTTTTCAAGGTCGCAGCTGATGATTGTCGCCTTGGGGTGTGTTCCCAGCCTTGGAAGACGTGCCAACTCAGTTGAAGAGGAGGAAACCCACCGGTGGAGGTAAAATAAAACCGTGACACCAAACCGGGTTCAAGGGCAGTTTTGTACCCGGTTTTCAGACCAAGTTTAACCAAAGCAAAAGTGGGTATGATCTGGATTTTAACCATGGGGGGGAAGTTTCAAGGTGTGTAGAAACCCCCCCAATCAAGAAATTAAGGTTAAACAAGGTTTAAGTAGGGTAATCACACCTAAACTTTCAACCGTGCAGAATTGGACCAAATCTGGCCGGTTGGGGAAATGCCTTTGATCCTCCATCCCCTTGTGGCCTGATTTGAAATCAATGCTTGGACTTGAAAGCTAACATCCTGAGGATTCCAAAAATGCAAAAATATTGGCCTTAAGCCACAATGTAGCTTAAGAAATCATATGCACAAAACCGGGCTTATGCTGGCCGGTTATCCCGTTTGTGCTAGTTTCAACTTCTTGCCAAAGGTGAGCCATCTTCTTGGTTTGGGACCTTGTTCTTGGACGATTTGGACTTGTTACATCTTGATCAAGGTCTTAGCTAAGTAGGACTCTATCATTCTCCCCTTGTTGAAAAGATTTGACCCTCAAATCTGGTGGGGAAGTGTCCGGATAGAAGGGGCTCAAATCAGCCACATTAAAGGTGGCTGAAACCTCAAAATCACCGGGGAGATCAATCTTATAAGTATTGTCGTTGATCCTCTCCAAGACTTCAAATGGACCTTCAGCTTGTGGCATGAGTTTGTTTTTCCTTTTAGAAGGAAAACGTTCCTTTCTCAAATGGATCCATATCAAGTCTCCTGGTCGAAAGACAATCTTTCTCCTATGCTTGTTGGCGTGTGCTTCATAGGCTGCATTAGTCTTCTCAATTCGTGCCTTCACTAACTCATGGAGCTTTTGAATCTCTTTTACTCTTTGTGTTGCATCAATATGGGGCTTTTGGTCTTGGGGCCGTGGGGTGAGATCATTTGGACTCAAAGGATCAATCCCATACACCACCTTGAATGGTGAAAGACCAGTAGTCTTACTAGGTGCCTTGTTGTATGCAAACTCAGTATGTGGTAAGAGTAAATCCCAGGCTTTAGCATTTGGTTTAATCAAAGCCCTTAGGAGAGTTCCTAGGGTTCGATTAGTTACTTCTGTTTGGCCATCAGTCTGGGGATGATAGGTAGTATTAAACAGCAACTTAGTACCAAGCTTCTTCCAAAGGGTAATCCAAAAATGACTCAGAAATTTTGTATCCCTATCTGAAACAATGGACTTAGAAATACCATGCAACCTTGTTACCTCTTTAAAATAGAGCTCGACAATGTGTGTAGCATCATTGGTTTTGCAGCAGGGAATGAAATGTGCCATCTTCGAAAATCTATCTACCACCACGAAGATTGAATCCTTTCCCCTTTGAGTCTTAGGTAGACCCAAAATGAAGTCCATACTCACGTCCACCCAAGGTAGAGTTGGTACGGGCAATGGGGTGTATAAGCCGTGAGGTAGGGTATGGCTCTTGGCTGCTTGGCATGTTAATATGATGTAAAGGTCAATGGGTATGAATACACACACCAACCTCACACCAAAGAAGACCAAAACTCAAAAATACTCACGGACTGAAGTGGCACAGCCGTGCTAGGAGGCACGGGTACACCGTGCTATATTGCTGCCCCAAAAACTAGAATTGCCTAGTTTTACCCGGTTTGAGAGCTTTTCAACTCTAGCTGGTTTTCTAGCTTTCTGGTGAAGTGGACATGGCGGAAATGGATGTGAATGATAGTAGAAAGAGTGGAGTAATGAGGGGAAATGATGAACACGATTAGTGGAAGTGATTACCTTAAACAATCAAACAAGCAACTTCACTAATGAACTATGTGGGATGAACTGGGATGAGATAAGACTAAACCCTTGGATTGGATGCAGAAATCACCACCAACCTTTGAGTTTACGGCCCTTAATCTTGATTAAGATACAGAATCACCACTTAATCAAGGTTAAGACTCACTTGAACACCACTTAGTTTGGCCTAAACTAAGATAAGCAAGCAAGAGTTTTGGAGAGAAAGCCTCAAATGCTCTCTACGGTTTTCATTCAACAAAAACTGAAGTCTTTTCCATATGGCCGTGACTTGCCTTTTGTTACTTGCCTCACAACATTTCCTAATCAGCAAGCAAGCTAGCAAGCACCTCACTTTACCCTCCTAGAAAGGAAAGGTGTTAATTAGCTCTAATTGCCACGGTTAGAGCTAATCGGTTACAAGCATGCTTAAGGCTAATCAAAATACACTTAAACCATCAAAGAAAGCAAGACAAATGAATATTACAACATAATTAACTTGTCCTTAAACTCAATCAGCTTCAAAGGCAGCAAAAGGACCATGCGCTCAGCCAAAAAGTGGTTTCCCTTTTACGGCTAGCCAATAGCAAGCAAGGAACATCTTCCCTTGTCTCTCCCTTCTCATTGGCCGTTTTTTTCAAGGTTGCAGCTGATGATTGTCACCTTGGGGTGTGTGCCCAACTTTGGAAGACGTGCCAACTCAGTTGAAGAGGAGGAAACCCACCGGTGGAGGTAAAATAAAACCGTGACACCAAACCGGGTTCAAGGGCAGTTTTGTACCCGGTTTTCAGACCAAGTTTAACCAAAGCAAAAGTGGGTATGATATGGATTTTAACCATGGGGGGGAAATTTCAAGGTGTGTAGAAACCCCCCCAATCAAGAAATTAAGGTTAAACAAGGTTTAAGTAGGGTAATCACACCTAAACCTTCAACCGTGCAGAATTGGACCAAATCTGGCCGGTTGGGGAAATGCCTTTGATCCTCCATCCTCTTGTGGCATGATTTGAAATCAATGCTTGGACTTGAAAGCTAACATCCTGAGGATTCCAAAATGCAAAAATATTGGCCTTAAGCTACAATGTAGCTTAAGAAATCAGATTCACAAAACCGAGCTTATGCTGGCCGGTTATCCCGTTTGTGCTAGTTTCAACTTCTTGCCAAAGGTGAGTCATCTTCTTGGTTTGGGACCTTGTTCTTGGACGATTTGGACTTGTTACATCTTCATCAAGGTCTTGGCTAGGTAGGACTCCATCACATGCCTAACATTTGCAATTGTTTTTTCCTGACGGGCAATAAGCAGCCTTCCTAAAAAATCTACGTTTTTTAGGACTTGGTTTGTTGTAATATTTTCTTCTATATTTTTCGCCTCTCTACTTGTTAAAACTTTTTTTCTTATAGAATTTTCTTTTCTTCTTTTCCCATGTTCTTTTCTCCACTGGTGAGGTGAATCCCAGCAAGTTAAGAACTGCTTCTTAGTCTTCTTTTGCTTTTGAAGATCAAGACATTATTCATTGGCAAATAAAAAATTCTTGAACTAAGGGTATCAACAACATCTGTTCGTTCAAACCATGCCATGTATTTTTCATTAATTATAGAATTTATACGATATGGTAACTTGTCGTAGAACATGTCAAGATTTGTTTCATTATGCCCGATTTTGTAATCGTATTGATTGAATTTTACAATATAATTTTCTAAGTATCTCATATCCCATAGTTCTATGTTGTTGATTTTTCTTTGCTATTCTCGTGCTTTTTCTTCAGAATCAATTTTAGCTCATATGAATTCAGTTTCAATTTCTTTACACAGACTTCTAAACATAGCAACTAGTGTTTCCATTACTCTAATGTATTTTTACCATCTTCACTTAATGAATTATACCAATCAACTACAATGCCAGAGAAACTATGCTCAATATAATTTAGGAAGTTTACCGCAGTCTATGTAGTATTTAGGTTTAAGACACTGTTCATTCCTCTTTTTCAGTGCTCAAATATTTATTCTCTATTACGAGCTCTATCAATATTTAACATATATCTAATTTGGCTAATTGAGGTAAGGCCCATTTCTTCATAGATCGTGGTTGTAACGTCCCACATCGGTGATTGAGGAGAATGAACCACCCTTTATAAAGGTGGGGATACCTCAACATATCGAGGCGCCTTTTAATGAAAGGCTTAAACGCTCGTTAGCCGAAGGATAAAACCGTGCAGGGGCACTCCTGTAGTCCCCAAACCGGACAATAACTCGGTGTCGGGACTCGTGGGCTATTACAGCTGGTATCAGAGTGGGTTCCCGAATCAATATGCCAGCGGGGACGCTGGGCTCCCTAAGAGGGGAAGGATGTAACGTCCTACATCGGTGATTGAGGAGAACGAGCCATCCTTTATAAAGGTGGAGATACCTCAACACATCGAAGCGCCTTTTGATGAAAGGCTTAAACGCTCGTTAGCCGAAGGACAAAACCGTGCAGGGGCACCCCTCTAGTCCCCAAAGCGGACAATACCTCGGTGTCAGGACTCCTGGGCTGTTACAGTGGTTTTCCTTGGGATAAATCCAAAGGAAAAATTACTTGTACGCCCTGTAGGAACATATCTAGATCTTAAGAAATGAGTGTTTCTTCTGGATGGTTCATCAAATTCTTTAGGTTTAGGAACAACATTCTTAACTAGATTAGTCTCTGTTTCATATAAGTCAATCTCTTCTCCAATCTCATTAATTTCGTTTTCATTAGTCATTTTACCATATTTCTTATCAAGTTTTCTTCTAATTTCTTCTAATGGTAAAACATTAAGATCTCTTAATTTTATCAGATTCATCTGCTGATATATTTTTTCTTCTAGTTGGACATTATTAGTCTCTTTATTATCATCAGACATGACGTCATGTTTATCACTAATTGCGCTTATGATTTTGTTCAATTCTTTTGGATTTTGTTTTTCCTCGAACATTTTTTGTAGCTCTTCCAGATCATTTTTTTCATACTCCATCTTCTTTTTCTTTCTTTTCAGTAGATTTTTCACCAGATTATTCTCCTACTTTTTTTTAGATTTTTATCTCTTGCAAAGGAAATGGAATCTTATTTTTTAGATTTCGGAAAGGATATTTATGCTAGAAAGGAGTGCTAATTCTAAGATTAGCTTTTTCACTATGTCTAATTTCGTTAATAAGGGAAAGATGGACAATGGTTAGCTCATTTTTAAGATATTTTAGTTCAGTCTTAATTTTAACTAATTCAACTTTTAATTCTAAAATTATATCAGTGATATAGTTTAATTGAGGTGCTAAAGAGATATTACCTTCAAGTGAATGGACAATGTGTGAATAATTAGAACTAGGATAAGCAGACGATGATTCAAGCATTAATCATGTTTAATTGGCTTAATTAGTCATTAATTAGCTTAATAATCTCAATTATTTTTGTGCTCGTGACTCTGATACCAGATGAAAGAGAACTTCGAGATCTGTTAGTGGGCAAAAAACCACAAACACAATTTTAAATCTTTCAAAAGTAAGTTTTTAAGGATTGAGGTTAGATTTGCAAATATAAAAAGTTTAGGGACTTGAAAATAAATTTTTATTTATTCAAATAGTGACTTGTCCCCTACATGTAAATAACACAAAAACTTGATAATCCTGATAGTAAAGTTTTTAAAAAGTTGGTCCTCAAAATGATTACACCAAAACTCGATGCACCCAAATGTAAATTACCCTGAATTTTATGATATTTCATTAGACAATTTCATTTAAAATTAGTTATTATATTAATAGGATGTGTACTTATCTATTTCAATGTATTCTAACTTGTGACACTAGTATTACAATGGGATGGGGAAAAAATAAGATAATGAGGTGGTTTTTTTTTTTTTTTTCAATTTGTTATAATCATCAGTATTCAACACTAATCAATATTTCAGTCATGATCAACACCGATCACCACTAATCTGCATCGATCAATATTTAGACATATCTCTTAATTATAATTTCTTATTATTCAGCACTTATAGTAGTGATAAGTAATTGTCAACACTCATAAGCATTAGCCAATAATCACTAACATCGATATATACTGGTCAATAATAAGTTACTTATACTAAAAAAAAAAGAGTTACTAATCAGCCAAAAAAAATAAGTTACTTATACTAAATTAAAAAAGAGTTTGTTATAATATTCGTTGTATATTTTCTCCCTATGCTTGTGAGATACTATTTGGTTATTGCTTATAATTTAACAAGAACAATCACTCTTGTAATATTAGAGCTGCTACATGTTCTTTCCCACACTTTTTTTAAAAAAAAAAAAAATTGTTCAACAAGTCACCATGCTTAATTAGGACACCTCGTTGGGTTCTAGAGCTCAAGAGGAAAGCATGGATATCATATCGAAGAATTGTGCAGGCCTGTGCTTCTTATTATTTATGCTCATAAATAGATTTTCATAAAGAAGAATATTTCCACTAAAATTTTAAAATCTGATAGTTTCTTAAAAAACAAAAAACAAAAAAGACGATACAATACTCATATAGCATGAATTAAAGTCGTTAATGTTATTTTCCTCAAATTTTCAGAGTCCAAATATTTGTGAGAAATTGTTGTCTTGAGCACATTCAAGACTCAATCATATTTATCCTTGACCGTCTGTGGCATGCTCGTGATCTGGCTGTGCCATGCTTAGACAACGTCCATGCACGCCAATGAAAGTGTGCCACTGAGCATTGGACGCCGAAGTTGGATGGTGCTCGCCGGCTTTGTACATTGGCCGCGTTAGTTTTTTGGGGGTAATTTAGCTTTTTGAATTAGGTAAAAAACTATTTAGCATGTTTAGCTTTTGTAATAGCTTTTTGCTTAAAAAGTTGTTTGTAAAAGTTACTTGGAATAGATTGTTGAAATTAGCGTACTGAAAAATTAGCTTTTTGCCTCATATCTTCAACATAAACAACTACTTACACCAAACACATTTGCTAAAAACAGTTAACATAAATAACTGATGTAAACAATTAATGCAAGTAGATAACAACTAATGCAAGTAGATAACATCTAATTATCAAACGAGTCCATTATGTAATTCAGAATTATCTAAAACTAAAAAAATATTTGCATGTCATCTTCAAGTTCCAAACCATTACAACTGAAAACTTAATTCTTAAGTTCAATATTTAAATTTTTGGTCAAATATTACTTGAGCAAGAAGAAAATAACAAAAATATTATATCCGCCACTTTGTTGTACTGGGACTATGTACCATTTTTTTTCTCTTAATAGCATACAATATACATTATTTCGTAAGTTCATTATTTAATTTTTTGTCAAATGTTGCTTGAGCAAAAAAGAAAAGAACATAATGCTACATCCACCCGTCCATTGCGCTTGGACTATGCACCATTTTTATTATTTTCTTAATATCAGTCAATATACATAGAACACTTGCACACATAAACTTGGTGATTAAGCCATTGAATTTATCCTTTTGTGAACTGGCCTATAAATTAACAACAAATATTATTAAATGCTACATCCTATTATTTAAAAAAAAAAAAATAGAACTATTTCCTTTGCGATGCAAGTGTTGGGTTAGATAATGGCCCTGTTTGGTAATCAGTTATTAGCTGTTTGTATTAGCTGTTAGCTATTAGCTGTTTACATTAGCTGTTTGAATTAGCTAATTTCGGAAAAAGTGTTTTATAAAATTAGCTGTTTTTAGAAAATATACTTGGCAAAATTCCATGATGTCATTTCCCTAAAATACTTTTCAATTGAATGAGTTTCTATTTATTGATCAGATCATCTTATTTTATTTTTAAAAAAATTAATATATGTCATATGTATAAATTAGCTTCATCCTTGAAACTTTATTTTTTATTAATTTAAATAATTTGTGTTCATTACTTATTTTCTTTTGTTTTCAATGTTTACTTACTTATGTAATGCCTAAATCTTCTAACCTTTGTTATTTTTAGAGATGCTTATTTTTTTATGAATTGAAATTGATATGAACCTACATTTATATTTTTGTCATGAATTGAAATATGTACAGATTTCAAATAATTTAATTTTCATTAACCCAAAAGAAAACTAAGAATACGGTTTATTAATGACAATAAGGATGATAAAGATGAAGGTGGGGAGGTTGAGTATAAATTGGAAGTAAGAGTTGTCTAAGATTGAGGCAAGGTAAGAAATTAGGAATAAAGTTTATTAATGACATGCATGTAATTTTATTAAACTTTTGGGAAATACTGTAATTTTTACAAACAACTATTCCCAAAAGGTTAATGGAAATAGCTTTTGGAAAAAGAGTTTTTTGGGGCAAAACAGTTCTTTCAAACAGCTGCATACCAAACACCTCTATAGCTGTTTGACTTAGTCAAAATAACTAAACTCTCCCCAAGCAACTCTTTTTTCCCCAGCTATGTTACCAAACACTCCCAATATATCAATGTACTTAATTAACAATGTTGCTTTCATTAGATTTATTTTATTAGTTAAATACTTTTTGTATCTACATATATCATGGAAGGTTCATGTATGTGCCATTTTTTATATGTTGGTAAACGTATATTAACAAGATTGTAAATAATTGATTAGTGAGAAGATAAAAAGTATTGTTGGTTGTCCAAAAAAAGGAAAAACAAAAAAGAGTTGTATGCATGTTGAAAGATAAAACAAACTGAATGCCATTAATATCATAACGAATAGAATTATGACACTTAGTAAAAGTATAAAGAGTCACTCAATTTTATATATAGTTATATAGATAGATTACTTGCTAGTAATCCAAAACTCTATAAATTCGTTACCATTCAAATCTTAGTCAACCATAACACGATGCCTGTCTTCAGCTTTTTACTCTACACCCTCATTTTCGTGCTCATCTACATTCTCACATCCCCACTATGGAGAAAATTTCAAAAACACCCTCCTTGCCCGTTCCTGGCCGCCCCTATAATCGGGCACCTCTACATCCTAAAGCCGCCAATAACCCAGACCTTCGCTAACCTCACAGTCCGATTCGGCCCGGTCCTCTCACTTCGGTTCGGTTCGCTTCCGGTTCTGATGATCTCCTCGCCTTCAGCCGCCGAAGAATGCCTGACTAAAAGCGACCTCGCTTTCTGCAACCGCCCTAGCGGCTTCCTCGCCGGAAAATACCTCGGCTACGGCTACATCGGCCTCACGTGGGCCCCGTACGGGCCCCACTGGCGGAACCTCCGGCGAATCTCGGCCGTCGAAATCCTCTCATCTCACCGCCTGCAGCTGCTGGCCGGGATCCGCGCCGACGAGGTCCGGATGCTAATCCGACGGCTGATCTCCGCCGCTGCCGACGGGGATCGAGCGGTGGAGATGAAGCCGGCGATGTTCGATCTGACAACGAATGTGATGACGAGGATGATTTTCGGAAAGAGGTATTACGGAATCGAAGGAGAAGAAGAGGCGAAGAGATTTAGAGAAATTGTGGCGGGGACATTTAGGTTATTCAATGAGATCTGCATCGGAGATATGGTGCCGTATTTGAGGTGGCTGGATTGGAGGAAGGAAGAGAGGTTTAAGAGGTTTAAGGAGGAGAGAGAAATTCTGATGCGAGAGTTGATTGAGGAGCAGCGGAGGAATATGAAGGAGATCAGCGATGAAGGAGAGGGGGAGAAGAAAGATCGGAGGCCGTTGATTCAGGCGTTGCTGAAATTGCAAGAATCAGAGCCCGAGTATTACAAGGACGAGATCATCCTTGGCATCATGCTAGTACGCATCTGTCTCTTCTTCAACTCGAACACATGCATACCTTGAAAAAGAATTTTTAAAAAATCAAGAGATATATATATATATATATATATATATATATATATATATATATATATATATAAAGTTGAATTGAACTTATATATGAACAACACACTTGTCATGTAGGATGTCATGTAGGAGAGAATAGCCACATGAGACACTTTAATGCAATATAAGATGCTATATGAGATTTAAAATAAAAAACAAAAGTTATGTAGGATAGATGTAAATTTAATACAATATTAATTTTATTTAATAAGATAACTTCTCACATATCTTCCTATTATTTAATAATAAAAATTAATTATAAAATATATATAATTTAATGATGTAAATACAATAAAAAAATATGAGTTAGATATTAATTAAGAATTAAAAAGTATATTCTTAGTACAGAAAAAGTAAAGAAGACTTGCTTTACCTTTGGATTAACAAAATAATATAATACATTAATTTATTGTTTGCCTTTTCATAAAAAAATATATTCTCTTAATAATATATTAAAAAATATTAAACTCATACCCTTTTTTATAAAAAATTATTAAAAATTATTAAAAAAAATAAATTAGTATTTTTTTATTCAATTAAATTAACATTTTTATTGTAAAAGAAACTATCTATTATGGTGGTAACATATTTAAAAAATATTTAAACTATGTCTTAGCATCGCAAGGGTATAAACCTAGTATAACTATATACCTGTATATAATATTGAGTGAAGTCACACTATCTTGTCAAATGTCTCACTGCTATTGGTCCATCTATTAACCTCTAACTATATTAATGACATATGCACAACTTAAATTGCTCAACCATATTAATCATTATAATTATCATTTCATTTACATTCTAAATTGAAGAATTAATATAATTAACCTCCAAAATCTGAGTATTTAAAAAATGTAACGGTTCTTTCTTTCATTGTATAATTCATTAAAAAAATTGATCTTGTTGTCTTACAGTAATTATAATTATTAATTGATTAACTCTTGTGAAATTAATCGTTTCAAAAGTTTGTTATATATAAATTTAACATAAAGATGATTTTGAATTAGAACCCACTTAAAGAAGTAGACAATGCTTTCCTCTTAACTGTAATTGCAACTGAACTTTTTCATTCTTCCCAACTAGAAGTATAATTTATTAGGAATTTAGGGTGGTAAGGTCTATTCCTCAATTATTTTATTTTCTACTCAGTTGTTCACAAGTTTGTCGTTAAACTTTCTTTTAATCCTACTCTTATCTCTTTTTTTATCCATTTAATGTTGTCAAGTATCCCAATATTTCAACTTCATTCGCATAGTTTTTGAATTATAATTTAGTATATTTACATTAATCACTATACATATATGGTAACAATTTTGATTAACCTAGAAGACAATTTATTACTTTTATTATAATTTCATTATTATTTATAGTCAAATATTCTAACAAACTTGATTATTATATTTCTTAAACTCTATATTAAATATATTTACAAAAGCAATTTGTTGTGACGCTATAACATTGTTAAACTCTTTGAAATATTGGTTCTCGAGAATATTCGGAGTACATTGCAATATATCTTTTGTGCACCCTATATAAGTTATGAATTTCGTACCATCTCTCAGTTGAAAAATCAATCCAATATGTTTTGTATATGCAAATTTGGATAAATATCAAGTTGTTTCAAGTGATCCAAAACTATCATTGAAATATAACACAAATAGTGTAATGCACGGGTATGATGCTAGTATAATTTAAACAAGCATGCACATGTATAATGTACTAAAGTATACTTTGATCTTTGATTGCTTTGTTAAATTTGAAAATTAAAGTTGTGTGAAAGATACATGTGAGTTTAAGGATTATTATAAATTTTTTGTCTTAAGTAAGGACATTGACTTTATGTTAGATAATTATAGATGGTGTAGAACTAATCACACATATTTTCAAGCTTATCCCATTTCAAATCTTCATTTATATTTTATTGAGTTTGATTTTCAACATAGTGTTAATTAAAGGTCCCCCCAAATCCAAGAGCTTTGACTGACGAGGGTATGAATTTAGGATTTAGGATTTGCATTGTCGCATTATGCATGTTTGGTGTCTCTGAAGAAAAATCATGTGTCCGTTTTTGCCCTGTCCATAATATATATCATCGCCCTTCTGCTTGTTAATACTGTTGCTAGTTTTGTAGTTCTGGGAGAGCATTTCATCATTCACCGACGAGATGGTGTTTCTTTTGACATGTTATATGTTATACTAATGTTATATAAGCTCGTCTAATTGACAAATTTCTTAATATCATCTCAAAGGGATAGTTGGTGCTTTAATCTACAACCATATTGCAAGGGTTTTTTTGTTTTTTTTTTTTGGTGCGAGTGGGTGCAAAGACTAATGTAGGCGGAATTTGAACATAAACTTTTAGTAACAATTCTTAGAAACTTTATTAGTTGAACTAACTGATTACCCCCTATTGCAGGATTTATTAATAGGAGGATCAGACACTTCAGCAGGAACAATGGAATGGGCATTAGCACTCTTATTAAACCATCCAGAAGTTCTCCAGAAAGCCCAACTTGAAATCGACACCCATATTGGCAATGAAAGATTACTTGAAGAATCTGACCTCTGCCACCTTCCATATCTCCGGTGCATCATCACCGAGACACTTCGAATGTACCCGGCTGCCCCGAACCTAATCCCCCATGAGTCCTCCGAGGATTGTGTAGTTGGGGGATACCAGGTTCCTCGTGGCACAATGTTGCAATTGAACCTATGGGCAATACAGAACGACCCTAAGATCTGGGACTATCCCTCAAATTTTAGACCTGAGAGATTCGAAGGGGTTGATGGGCACAGGATTGGGTTCAAAATGATGCCATTTGGTGCCGGGAGAAGGAGTTGTCCGGGTGAAGGTTTGGCTATTAAGGTTGTCGGGTTAACAATCGGGTCACTCATCCAATGCTTCGAGTGGGATCGGGTTGATGGTAAGGTACTTGATATGGCCATGGCCCCTGGGTTCAACATGCACAGGGCAGAACCATTACGAGCTATCCTTCAACCCCGACCAGCCATGATGAAACAACTATCACAAATGTCTTGAGAGTTGAGACTAACGTAACTCTTATGTGTATCATATGTATTATACTTGTATCCATACATACTGAATGGTCTCTTACTATGAACTGCCACCGTGTAAATTTGTTGGCTTCTGTAGTCCTGGTGAGAAAGCCTGTCAATATAGTTGAGGATGAATGCGTTTCGAATTGATTTTTTATACCATCACATATTCACACTATTCTTTGGTGTGGCAAATTATAATTGCTATCGTTGCCAAGTACCACATGTAACCAGGCCATTATTCTTTCCTCAAAAAGTCGGTTTGATGGGGTGTGCAACGCCATTGCTTATAAGCTCAGGACTCTCCCATTACTTATCGAATGTGGGATTTTTATTCGCGACATTCTCCCCCACCCAATCCTGTGACGCCCTTGTCACAAACGGGACTCTCTGCGGCTCTGCCTACCCCATTCCATCGGAGCACTTGGGGAGACATCGGAATCAGGTCTGGGTTAGCTCTGATACTACTTGTCACAAGACCATTACTCTCTCCCCAAAAGTCTGGTCTGATGGGGTGTGTAGTGCCACCCCTTATAAGCTCAGGACCTTCCGGTCACTTATCCGATGCGAGATTCTTATCGATGACACACGGTAAGAAAAAACTTCAAGATTGTTCGTTCATTTTGGTTAGGCTTGCGGATGGCGATGGGTCGGGTCCACCTGGACCCAGATTCATTCATATTTTTTGGACTTGGACGCATACCAGCTCCAAATTCGTTGGGTCTGAGAAGATGGGAACCAAACTCAGATCCTACAAATCTGACGAGCTCACGGCTCCTGATTATTTTTCACGTTAAAGATTATTTTTTCACATGCCACCAAGAATTATCATATTCTAAAGACAAAAAATTGAATTTAGAAGATATGATATTTAATATAAAAACATTCTAGCAACACATATCAGAACTAGCTAGGTGTTCTTACTTACATCTTACTCGCCAAAAATCAAGGGTCTAGGTTACTGTTGACGCTGTTCAACGTGGAGTGTGTGTCTGAATCTAAGACGTGTAATGCAAGCATGCAGCGGTGCGACTGACTGCAGCGTGCCGAGAGAAACAAGAGTGGTATGAGGGACTGTCGGAGCAAGCCTGTGCAGGATAGGGAGCAAGCCTGTGAGTGAGCTTTGAGCGACTAAAGGTGAGACGTGGAAGCGATGCGATAGCTAGCAAGACAACTTAGGGTTTTACTGGTTAGAGTATTTAGACTTTAGTGAGTTTAGTCAGTTGATTGCCAAGTTTTTTTTTTTTTTAAAAAAATACAAATAGATCTTAAGCAGGTCTCGGTCGGGTCTGGGTCTCAAAATTTCAGACCGAGGCCTAGACTCGGCCCAGAACCCTTAGACATAGACCCGCTTAAAATCCATCGGATCGCATTTATTTGAACCCAGATTCTTTAATTTGGATCGAGTCCAATAGATCTAGACCAGATATAAGACCCAAAGGGCCACAACCATCCCTTAGACCTTTCCTATGGTGTAATTGTAAACACAAATTTTGAGGCTAAAATGAATTAGACAAGAAATTCAGCAACAAATTGAATTTTGTAGATATTGTATATGGGTACAATCTCTGAATTTAATACAATAAAAATGATCCTCTGATTCGATCTCCTAATGACTTGAGTATTTCGAGGGCTTGATACTTGATCTCGGTTGATGCAAATCAGCTGAAGAACTCTGAAGGCTGTTCTTGATTTTGATCTGTAAGTGACTGATTGTGGTATCTGAAACTCTGCAAGTCTTGATCCTTCTTACTTGGTAACTGGATGCTCCTTGCCGTCTGAACTCTGAATTCTACAAATGATGAATGTTGAATGTTGTTGGATAGATTAATCGATGCGAAGGCGAGGTTGCTTGATCTCGATCGATAAACTGGATTAAGAACTCTGAAGTAGACTTCAATTTGATGTTGCAGAAGATGTTGAGCTAGCTGACTTTGATCCTTGTTGCTTGATAGTTGGATGTTGTCTGCAGTCTGAGCTCTGGAGCCTGTAGGATGTTGAATGTTGAGCTCCCTTTAAAATGAGGGGGGAGAACCCCTATTTATAGGCTCTGCCGGTTAGGGTTAGAGCCAGGTTTTGGGCCTAGGCCCAACAATTATTTTCTTATTTTTAAATAAAGATAATAATTACTAATTTTTGCATCATCGATGACACGTGGCGGCTTTTGATTGGCTGCACTTAATTTTGACCAAGTGGGTCCACCAAAGTCAACGTGACACGTGACACGTGACACTTTATGGTTGGTCCATTTTTCACATATGGCATCATTTGATTCGTCATAGAATTTTTACTTTCTACAAATGTCCTCTCGAGAGTCGGCCGCGTGCACGAATTTTGAGTGTTTGAAGCGGCTGAGTCTCGAAAACTTGAAAGATACTGAAAATTACAGCTTTTTTTTAAAGTGGGCCGCCTCCCCCTTTGTTTAGACGAATGACTTGCCGACTTGGTAGATAATCCATACTGATTTTTTTTTTTTGAAGATAATTATGCTTGTAAATTTGTGATAAAATTTTATCAACAACTTGTGATAAAATTTAGCAACAATTTCAGGGATAAATTTTATCAGTAATTTGAATGATAAAAATCTATCAACAATCCAAAAGGATAGAACTTTATCAACAAATTTAGATAAAATTCTATCAATAATTTTTCTGACAACTGCTATAAATTCGTCTTTTGGCCTGCCGTCAATTCATCGTCTCTTCTTCCCTTTCAACTTAGCAACCCGGTTATGAACTTGAGTTCTCAGCTTTCAGCCTTCTCTAACCTTTTGGCATCTCTCTCTATTTTTTTTTTTTTTAAGGGTTCTGGGAATGAGGCGCGAAACAGGGATGGCTATGGTGGATAGGAAAGAGAAGGGGGAAAAACAGAGCCCGACACTTCCCCGAAGGCCAAATTTCAATGAGGTGTTGGTCTCGTCAGATTAACACTTCATTGCAATTATCAATGTTTGACCTTTTCCCTCGCGATGCCGTGTGGCCTAGGCATGCACTGCTGCTTTGGATTTTTTTTTTTTTTGGTTTGTTTGGCCTGTTCTGCTGAGTTACCGAGCACATGCATCTTCTTGATTCCGCTTTTTCACAATTTCTTTTGATTTTTCCTTTTTTTTGACCATTTGATATTCCTTTTGCTTTTTTGTAAGGCCCTTTTTGTTAAGGCTTCTTTATTTTGTAGTCCCCTTTTTTTTAGAGGACTTTAACTAATGCTTCCCTTTTTTTCTTTAGGAAGCTGCTGGATTGACTACTCCCCCTATTAGATCGCAAGTGAGGTCGACTTTTAAGACGAGGAGTCGTTTCTCTCTGTGGATTCTATTCTTCGCAGGAGACTCCCTCACTTGATCTAGCTGAGATCGAGTTGGATTTCATCTAACCATGACTCCACCAATTAGATCGCGAAGTGAGGTCGACTTTTAAGACGAGGAATCGTTTCTCTCTGTAGATTCGATTCTTCGCATAAGACTCCCTCACTTAATCTAATGGTGTCGACTTGAATTTCTCTCTTCCAGCCGCGACTCCTCCAGTTCGATTGCGAAGTGAGGTCGACTTTTAAGACGATGAATCGTTTCTCCCCGTATATTTGATTCTTCGCAGGAAACTCCCTCACTTAATCTAATTGGTGTCGACTTACATTTCTTCATTCCATCTGCGACTCCTCCAGTTAGATTGCGAAGTGAGGTCGGCTTTTAAGACAAGGAATCGTTTCTCTCCGTAAATTCGATTCTTCGCAGGAGACTCCCTCACTTAATCTAATCGGTGTTGACTTGCATTTCTTTATTTAAGCCGCGACTCCTCCGATTAGATCGCGAAGTGAGGTCGACTTTTAAGACGAGGAATCGTTTCTCCTCGTAGATTCGATTTTTTGCAGGCGACTCCCTCACTTAATCTAATTGGGGTCGACTTGAATTTCTTTCATCAGATTTGCGAAGGCATGACTTTCTTCGCTCGGATAATGAAGGCAGAACGTCTCCGGTCAGATAGTGAGGACATTACTCATCCGATCAGACAGTAAAGACATTCAGACAATTACAGTGTGCCCCCTCCAATCAGATAGTCAAGACATGTTCTTCCAATCAGAAAGTGAAGATTTGACCCCTCCTCCAGACAACAAAGGCTTGACTCCTACGATCATAGTGCGAAGGCATTTAGACTCCTCCCATCATGCAGCAGAGACTTAACTTCTTCCATCAGACAGCAGAGGTAGCTCTTTCGATCAGAAAGAGAAGTCTTGGCTCATCCAATCAGGCAGCAAACTCAACTATCCCGATCAGAAAGTAACAGCTTGACTCCTTCGATAAAACAGATGAGACATGACTTATCCAATCAGACAACATAGGTGACTCATCCGATCAGATAGTGCAAACTTGGCCTCTTCTATCATATAGTGAAGACGACTCTCCCGATCAGAAAGTAAATGCTTGGCTCATCCGATCAGACAACAAAGGTGACTCATCCGATCAGACAGTGCAGACTTAGCCTCTTCTATCAAACAGCGAAGCGACTCTTCTAATCAGAAAGAGAAGGCTTGGCTCATTCGATCAGGCAGCAAATGCAACTATCCCGATCAGAAAGTAACAGCTTGACTCCTTCGATCAGACAGATGAGACATGACTTATCCAATCAGACAACATAGATGACTCATCTGATCAAACAGTGCAGACTTGGCCTCTTCTATCAGACAATGAAGGCGACTCTCCTGATAGAAAGTAAAGGCTTGGCTCATCCGATCAGACAACAAAGGTGACTCATCCGATCAGACAGTGCAGACTTGACCCTTTCGATAACGCAGAAGCTCGACTCTTTTGATCAGACAGGCAAGACATGATCCTTCCAATCAGACACCAAAAGCTTGACTTTGCAAATTGCCAGTGCCCTACTTGAAGGAAAAAAACGACCAATTTTAAAGGAAGACGCCTGTATCGCTAATGCGAAGGAGCATGCGATCTTACTTTTGCCCCCAATTTGAAGGCTTCTAAAAGTTTGCAACAATTTGGTAGCCGTTTGAAGTCTGTTTGTATGGTTTGAGAATGTGCTGAGTGACTTACAAGTCAACACCTTCGATAAAATGATTTGACAGTCTTTTACTTTGATGACTAAGAGTCTTGAACTCGATGACTTGGGAGTTCGTTTAGTGACTTGGGAGTCAATAAATTTGTTGATTTAGGAGTCTTAAACTTTAGAGACTTGAGAGTCATCAAGTTTGATAACTCGGAGCTTAGAACTTTCTTGACTTTGGAGTCTGGAGCTTTGATGACTTGGTAGTCTTTTAATTTTGATATCTTGAGAGACTTGAACTTTGATGACTTGAGAGTCAACTTCGTGACTTGGGTGTCAATAATTTTGTTGACTTAGAAATCCTTAAAAAAACACTTTGAAGCCTTAAAAAATCGGCTTCGAAGTCTACGAGATTTGGTGACTTGGAAGCCTGCTAGGATTGACTTAGAAGTCAGAGAGTTTTATGACTTCGAGTCTTTTTGATTTGATGACTTAGAAATCTATTGCATCCAGGACTTGAAGGTCCGTAAGATTCACTTGAAAGTCTTCGATAACTTAAGAGTCAACAATTCTGTTTGACTTGTGAGTCTACAACTTAGATGACTTGAGAATTTTTAAACTTTATTTATTTGAGAGCTTATGTCGTTGATGACTTCAGAGTCTACCATGTTGATGACTTGAGAGTCATAGAATTCACTTCAAAGTTTGTAATTTTGTTGACTTGATGGACTTTGGGTGACTTAGAAGTCTTTGATTTTGACGGCTTGAGTATCCTGTGGGTGACTTGATAGTCTGTGCTGACTTGAGAGTCTAGGGTGACTTGAGAGTCAAAGCTATTGATGACTTGAGAGTAGTTGAATTCACTTCAAAGCTTACAATTTTCTCGACTTGATAATCTTTAGGCGACTTGGAAGTCCTTGATTTTGATGACTTTAGAGTCTGTCAAGCCTGACTTTGAAGTGTGGCAGGATCGACTTTGAGTTCTCAGAGTTTGATGGCTGAGGTGTCTGTAGAAGCTTACCTGCAAGTCTTAGTGCTTCTCAACTCAAAAGCCCGTAAAGGCTAACTTAGAAGTCTTAGAGTTTGGTGACTTAGGAGTCTGCTAATATTGACTTAGAAGTCCGAGAGTTTTGTGACTTGGGAGTCTTTGACATTTTATGACTTTGAATGCAGGATTTGCTTAAGAGTCCTGCATGATTGACTTTAGAGTCAGAGAGTTCGATAACATAAGTATTTCTAGAGGCTGACTTAGAAGTCTTAGAGTTTGGATGACTTGACAGTCTAACATGAGTGACTTGAGAGTCTTCGAGTCTCTACAAGGAGTGACTTAAAAGTTTGTAAGTTCTTTGATGACTTAGAAGTCTACAAAGGTTGACTTGGAAGTCTGCCCCCTAAATGACCATTTTGGGTCGTTCTCTTCCAAAACACTTTCTAATATGACCATAATAGATGATCAATCAGATTCTTCAGTGTCGTCTTCGTCTAATATGATTCTTCCTTCTTTTATAAGTTCTAGGACTTGTATTCTGAATGCTTTGCACTTCTCTATAGGATGACTGATGATCATGTGATACTTGCAATATTTGGGATCATTAGTTCTTCCTGTTTCTTCAGGGCGCCTTGACTATGGGAGTTCTATAAGCCCTTTCTCAAGAACTTTGTCAAGCATTTTTGGCGCATCAGACTCAGAATAAGGACATTCTTTTTCTTCGGAGTCTCTAAGCATGGAGCCTTCATTTCTTGATGATGCCACTTATTCATCATCATTGAGCCGTCCTCCATAGTAGGCAATTGTAAGCTCCATATTATGAGCTCATGTTGTCAATTCTTGAAATGTTTTGGACTTGTTTACTTGTAAAGCATAAAGTATATCCCAATCCATCCCTTGGGCACACATCTTAATAGCCGAAGATTCAGATAAATGGTCTTTACACTTCAGAGAGAGAGAGTACACCAACGATTAATATAATCGATGACTGGCTCCTTGTTCCATTGTCTTATGTTATTTCCCTAAAATACTTTTCAATTGAATGAGTTTCTATTCATTGATCAGATCATCTTATTTTATTTTTTAAAAAAATTAATATATGTCATATGTATAAATTAGCTTCATCCTTGAAACTTTATTTTTTATTAATTTAAATAATTTGTGTTCATTACTTATTTTCTTTTGTTTTCAATATTTACTTACTTATGTAATGCCTAAATCTTATAACCTTTGCTATTTTTAGAGATGCTTATTTTTTTATGAATTGAAATTGATATGAACCTACATTTATATTTTTGTCATGAATTGAAATATGTATGGATTTCAAATAATTTAATTTTCATTAACCCAAAAGAAAACTAAGAATACGGTTTATTAATGACAATAGGGATGATAAAGATGAAGGTGGGGAGGTTGAGTACAAATTAGAAGTAAAAGTTATCTAAGATTGAGGCAAGGTAAGAAATTAGGAATAAAGTTTATTAATAACATGCATGTAATTTTGTTAAACTTTTGGGGAATACTGTAATTTTTACAAACAACTATTTCCAAAAGGTTAATGGAAATAACTTTTGAAAAAAAGAGTTTTTTGGGGCAAAATAGTTCTTTCAAACAGCTGCTTACCAAATACCTCTTTAGCTGTTTGACTTAGTTAAAATAGCTAAACTCTCCCCAAGCAACTCTTTTTTTCCCAAACAGCTACGTTACCAAACACCCCCAATATGTCAATGTACTTAATCAACAATGTTGCTTTCATTAGATTTATTTTATTAGTTAAATACTTTTTGTATCTACATATATTATGGAAGGTTCATGTATGTGCCATTTTTTATATGTTGGTAAACGTATATTAACAAGATTGTAAATAATTGATTAGTGAGAAGATGAAAAGTATTATTGGTTGTCCAAAAGAAGGAAAAACAAAAAAGAGTTGTATGCATGTTGAAAGATAAAACAAACTGAATGCCATTAATATCATAACGAATAGAATTATGACACTTAGTAAAAGTATAAAGAGTCACTCAATTTTATATATCGTTATATAGATAGATTACTTGCTAGTAATCCAAAACTCTATAAATTCGTTACCATTCAAATCTTAGTCAACCATGAGACGATGCCTGTCTTCAGCTTTTTACTCTACACCCTCATTTTCGTGCTCATCTACATTCTCACATCCCCACTATGGAGAAAATTTCAAAAACATGCTCCTTGCCCGTTCCTGGCCGCCCCTATAATCGGGCACCTCTACATCCTAAAGCCGCCAATAACCCAGACCTTCGCTAACCTCACAGTCCGGTTCGGCCCGGTCCTCTCACTTCGGTTCGGTTCGCGTCCGGTTCTGATGATCTCCTTGCCTTCAGCCGCCGAAGAATGCCTGACTAAAAACGACCTCGCTTTCTGCAACCGCCCTAGCGGCTTCCTCGCCGGAAAATACCTCGGCTGCGGCTACATCAGCCTCACGTGGGCCCCGTACGGGCCCCACTGGCGGAACCTCCGGCGAATCTCGGCCGTCGAAATCCTCTCATCTCACCGCCTGCAGCTGCTGGCCGGGATCCGCGCCGACGAGGTCCGGATGCTAATCCGACGGCTGATCTCCGCCGCTGCCGATGGGGATCGAGCGGTGGAGATGAAGCCGGCGATGTTCGATCTGACAATGAATGTGATGACAAGGATGATTTTCGGAAAGAGGTATTACGGAATCGAAGGAGAAGAAGAGGCGAAGAGATTTAGAGAAATTGTGGCGGGGACATTTAGGTTATTCAATGAGATCTGCATCGGAGATATGGTGCCGTATTTGAGGTGGCTGGATTGGAGGAAGGAAGAGAGGTTTAAGAGGCTTAAGGAGGAGAGAGAAATTCTGATGCGAGAGTTGATTGAGGAGCAGCGCAGGAATATGAAGGAGATCAGCGATGAAGGAGAGAGGGAGAGGAAAGATCAGAGGCCGTTGATTCAGGTATTGCTGAAATTGCAAGAATCAGAGCCTGAGTATTACAAGGACGAGATCATGCTTGGCATCATGCTAGTACGCATCTCTTTCTTCTTCAACTCGAACACATGCATACCTCGAAAAAGAATTTTTAACAAAATCAAGAAATCTATCTGGCTATCTATCTCATATATATATATATATATATATATATATATATATATATATATATATATATATATATATATATTAAAAGTTAAATTGAACTTATTTATGAGCGACACATAACTTGCCATATAGGATGCCATGTAGGAGATAATAGCTACATGAGATAATTTAATGTAACATAAAATACTATATGAAATTTAAAATAAAAAGAAAAGGTTATGTAGGATAGATGTAAATTTAATACAATATTAATTTTATTTAATAAAGTAACTTCTCACGTATCTTTCTATTATTTAATAATAAAAATTAATTATAAAATATATATGATTTAATGATGCAAATACAACCAAAAAATGTGAGTTGGATATTAATTAAGAATTAAAAAGTATATTATTAGTACAGAAAAAAGTAAAGAAGACTCGCTTTACTTTTGCATTAACAAAATAATATAATACATCAATTTATTGTTTGCCTTTTCATAAAAAAAATCTATTCTTTTAATAATATATTAAAAAAATTAAACTCACACCCTTTTTTATAAAAAATTATTAAAAAATTATTAAAATAAAAATAAATTAGTATTTTTATTATTCAATTAAATTAATATTTTTATTTGAAAAGAAATTATCTATTATGATAGTAACATATTTAAAAAATATTTGAATTATGCCTTAGCATCGCAAGGGTATAAATCTAATATAACTATATAACTGTACATAATATTGAGTAAAGTCACACTATCTTGTCAAATGTCTCACTGCAATTGGTCCATCTATTAACCTCTAACTATATTAATGACATATGCACAACTTCAATTTCTCAACCATATTAATCATTATAATTATCATTTCATTTACATTCTAAATTGAAGAATTAATATAATTAACCTCCAAAATCTAAGTATTTAAAAAATATAACGGTTCTTTCTTTTATTGTATAATTCATTAAAAAAAATTGATCTTGGTGTCTTACAGTAATTATAATTATTAATTGATTAACTCTTGTGAAATTAATCATTTCAAAAGTTTGTTATATATAAATTTAACATAAAGATGACTTTGACTTAGAACCCACGTAAAGAGGTAGACAATGCTTTCCTCTTAACTGTAATTGCAACTGAACTTTTTCATTCTTCCCAACGAGAAGTATAATTTATTAGGAATTTAGGATGGTAAGGTCTATTCCTCAATTATTTTATTTTCTACTCAGTTGTTCACAAGGTTGTCGTTAAACTTTCTTTTAATCCTACTCTTATCTCTTTTTTTATTCATTTAATTAATGTTGTCAAGCATCCCAATATTTCAACTTCATTCGCATAGTTTTTGAATTATAATTTAGTATGTTTACATTAATCACTATACATATATGGTAGCAATTTTGATTAACCTAGAAGACAATTTATTATTTTTATCATAATTTCATTATTATTTATAGTCAAATATTCTAACAAACTGGATTATTATATTTCTTAAACTCTATATTAAACATATTTATAAAAGCAATTTGTTGTGACACTATAACATTGTTAAACTCTTGAAATATTGGTTCTCGAGAATATTCAGAGTACACTACAATATATATTTTGTGCACCCTATATAAGTTATGAATTTCGTACCGTCTCTCGGTTGAAAAATCAATCCAATATGTTTTGTATATGCAAATTTGGATAAATATCAAGTTGCTTCAAATGATGGAAAACTATCATTGAAATATAGCACAAACAGTGTAATGCACGGGTATGATGCTAGTATAATTTAAACAAGCATGCACATGTATAATGTACTAAAGTATACTTTGATCCTTGATTGCTTTGTTAAATTTGAACATTAAAGCTGTGTGAAAGATACATGTGAGTTTAAGGATTATTATAAATTTTTTGTCGTAAGTAAGAACATTGACTTTATGTTAGACAATTATAGATGGTGTAGAACTAATCACATATATTTTCAAGCTTATCCCATATCAAACTTCATTTATATTTTATTGGGTTTGATTTTCAACATAGTGTTAATTAAAGATCCCCCCAAATCCAAGAGCTTTGACTGACGAGGGTATGAATTTAGGATTTAGGATTTGCATTGTCGCATTATGCATGTTTGGTGTCTCTGAAGAAAAATCATGTGTCCGTTTTTGCCCTGTCCATAATATAAATCATCACCCTTCTGCTTGTTAATACTGTTGCTAGTTTTGTAGTTCTGGGAGAGCATTTCATGATTCACCGACGAGATGGTGTTTCTTTTGACATGTTATATGTTATACTATTGTTATATAAGCGTCGTCTAATTGACAAATTTCTTAATATCATCTCAAAGGGATAGTTGGTGCTTTAATCTACAACCATATTGCAAGGGTTTTTTTTTTTTTTTTTTTTTTGGGGTGCGAGTGGGTGCAAAGACCAATGTAGGCGGAATTTGAACATAAACTTTTAGTAACAATTCTTAGAAACTTTATTAGTTGAACTAACTGATTACCCCATATTGCAGGATTTATTAATAGGAGGATCAGACACTTCAGCAGGAACAATGGAATGGGCATTAGCACTCTTATTAAACCATCCAGAAGTTCTCCAGAAAGCCCAACTTGAAATCGACACCCATATTGGCAATGAAAGATTACTTGAAGAATCTGACCTCTGCCACCTTCCATATCTCCGGTGCATCATCACCGAGACACTTCGAATGTACCCGCCTGCCCCGAACCTAATCCCCCATGAGTCCTCCGAGGATTGTGTAGTTGGGGGATACCAGGTTCCTCGTGGCACAATGTTGCAATTGAACCTATGGGCAATACAGAACGACCCTAAGATCTGGGACTATCCCTCAAATTTTAGACCTGAGAGATTCGAAGGGGTTGATGGGCACAGGATTGGGTTCAAAATGATGCCATTTGGTGCCGGGAGAAGGAGTTGTCCGGGTGAAGGTTTGGCTATTAAGGTTGTCGGGTTAACAATCGGGTCACTCATCCAATGCTTCGAGTGGGATCCGGTTGATGGTAAGGTACTTGATATGGCCATGGCCCCTGGGTTCAACATGCACAGGGCAGAACCATTATGAGCTATCCTTCAACCCCGACCAGCCATGATGAAACAACTATCACAAATGTCTCGAGAGTTGAGACTAACGTAACTCTTATGTGTATCATATGTATTATACTTGTATCCATACATACTGAATGGTCTCTTACTGTGAACTACCACCGTGTAAATTTGTTGGCTTCTGTAGTCCTGGTGAGAAAGCCTGTCAATATAGTTGAGGATGAATGCGTTTCGAATTGATTTTTTATACCATCACATATTCACACTATTCTTTGGTGTGGCAAATTATAATTGCTATCGTTGCCAAGTACCACATGTAACCAGACCATTATTCTTTCCCCAAAAAGTCGGTTTGATGGGGTGTGCAACGTCATTGCTTATAAGCTCAGGACTCTCCCATTACTTATCGAATGTGGGATTTTTATTCGCGACATTCTCCCCCACCCAATCCTGTGACGCCCTTGTCACAAACGGGACTCTCTGCGGCTCTGCCTACTCCATTCCATCGGAGCACTTGGGGAGACATCGGAATCAGGTCTGGGTTAGCTCTGATACTACTTGTCACAAGACCATTACTCTCTCCCCAAAAGTCTGGTCTGATGGGGTGTGTAGTGCCACCCCTTATAAGCTCAGGACCTTCCGGTCACTTATCCGATGCGAGATTCTTATCTATGACACACGGTAAGAAAAAACTTCAAGATTGTTCGTTCATTTTGGTTAGGCTTGCGGATGGCGATGGGTCGGGTCCACCTGGACCCAGATTCATTCATATTTTTTGGACTTGGACGCATACCAGCTCCAAATTCGTTGGGTCTGAGAAGATGGGAACCAAACTCAGATCCTACAAATCTGACGAGCTCACGGTTCCTGATTATTTTTCACGTTAAAGATTATTTTTTCACATGCCACCAAGAATTATCATATTCTAAAGACAAAAAATTGAATTTAGAAGATATGATATTTAATATAAAAACATTCTAGCAACACATATCAGAACTAGCTAGGTGTTCTTACTTACATCTTACTCGCCAAAAATCAAGGGTCTAGGTTACTGTTGACGCTGTTCAATGAGGAGTGTGTGTCTGAATCTAAGACGTGTAATGCAAGCATGCAGCGGTGCGACTGACTGCAGCGTGCCGAGAGAAACAAGAGTGGTATGAGGGACTGTCGGAGCTAGCCTGTGCAGGATAGGAAGCAAGCCTGTGAGTGAGCTTTGAGCGACTAAAGGTGAGACGTGGAAGCGATGCGATAGCTAGCAAGACAACTTAGGGTTTTACTGGTTAGAGTATTTAGACTTTCGTGAGTTTAGTCAGTTGATTGCCAAGTTTTTTTTTTTAAAAAAAAAAATACAAATAGATCTTAAGCAGGTCTCAGTCGGGTCTGGGTCTCAAAATTTCAGATCGAGGCCTAGACTCGGCCCAGAACCCTTAGACATAGACCCGCTTAAAATCCATCGGATCGCATTTATTTGAACCCAAATTCTTTAATTTGGACCGAGTCCAATAGATCTAGACCAGATATAAGACCCAAAGGGCCACAACCATCCCTTAGACCTTTCTTATGGTGTAATTGTAAACACAATTTTTGAGGCTAAAATGAATTAGACAAGAAATTCAGCAACAAATTGAATTTTGTGTTGATATTGTATATGGATACAATCTCTGAATTTAATACAATAAAAATGATCCTCTGATTCGATCTCCTAATGACTTGAGTATTCTGAGGGCTTGATACTTGATCTCGGTTGATGCAAATCAGCTGAAGTTCTCTGAAGGCTGTTCTTGATTTTGATCTACAAGTAGCTGATTGTGGTTTCTGAAACTCTGCAAGTCTTGATCCTTCTTGCTTGGTAGCTGGATGCTCCTTGCCGTCTGAACTCTGAATTCTACCAATGCTGAATGTTGAATATTGTTGGATAGATTAATCGATACGAGGGCGAGGTTGCTGGATCTCGATCGATAAACTGGATTAAGAACTCTGAAGTAGACTTCAATTTGATGTTGCAGAAGATGTTGAGCTAGCTGACTTTGATCCTTGTTGCTTGATAGTTGGATGTTGTCTGCAGTCTGAGCTCTGAAGCCTGTAGGATGTTGAATGTTGAGCTCCCTTTAAAATGAGGGGGGAGAACCCCTATTTATAGGCTCTGCCGGTTAGGGTTAGAGCCGGGTTTTGGGTCTAGGCCCAGTAATTATTTTCTTATTTTTAAATAAAGACAATAATTACTAATTTCTGCATCATCGATGACACGTGGCGGCTTTTGATTGGCTGCACTTAATTTTAACCAAGCGGGTCCACCAAAGTCAACGTGACACGTGACACTTTATAGTTGGTCCATTTTTTACATGTGGCATCATTTGATTCGTCATAGAATTTTTGCCTTCTACAAATGTCCTCTCGAGAGTCGGCCGCGTGCACGAATTTTGAGTGTTTGAAGCGGCTGAGTCTCGAAAACTTAAAAGATACTGAAAATTACAGCTTTTTTTTTTAAGTGGGCCGCCTCCCCCTTTGTTTAGACGAATGACTTGCCGACTTGGTAGATAATCCATACTGATTTTTTTTTGGGAAGATAATCATGCTTGTAAATTTGTGATAAAATTTTATCAACAACTTGTGATAAAATCTAGCAACAATTTCAGGGATAAATTTTATCAGTAATTTGAATGATAAAAATCTATCAACAATCCAAAAGGATAGAACTTTATCAACAAATTTAGATAAAATTCTATCAACAATTTTTCTGACAACTGCTATAAATTCGTCTTTTGGCCTGCTGTCAATTCATCGTCTCTTCTTCCCTTTTAACTTGGCAACCCGGTTATGAACTTGAGATCTTAGCTTTCAGCCTTCTCTAACCTTTTGGCATCTCTCTCTATTTTTTTTTTTTTAGGGTTCTGGGAATGAGGCGCGAAACAGGGATGGCTATGGTGGATAGGAAAGAGAAGGGGGGAAAAAACAGAACCTGGCACTTCCCCGAAGCAGCGTTCTTTTTGTTGCAATTTTAATGCCAAATTTCAATGAGGTGTTGGTCTCATCAGATTAACACTTCATTGCAATTGTCAATGTGCGACCTTTTCCCTCGTGATGCCGTGTGGCCTAGGCATGCACTGCTGCTTTGGATTTTTTTTGTTTGGTTCGTTTGGCCTGTTCTGCTGAGTTATCGAGTACATGCATCTTCTTGATTCCGCTTTTTCACAATTTCTTTTGTTTTTTCCTTTTTTTTGACCATTTGATATTCCTTTTGTTCTTTTGTAAGGCCCTTTTTGTTAAGGCTTCTTTATTTTGTAGTCCCTTTTTTTTTAGAGAACTTTAACTAATGCTTCCTTTTTTTTCTTTAGGAAGCTGCTGGATTGACTACTCCCCCTATTAGATCGCAAGTGAGGTCAACTTTTAAGACGAGGAGTCGTTTCTCTCTGTGGATTCTATTCTTCGCAGGAGACTCCCTCACTTGATCTAGCTGAGATCGAGTTGGATTTCATCTAACCATGACTCCACCAATTAGATCGCGAAGTGAGGTCGACTTTTAAGACGAGGAATCGTTTCTCCCTGTAGATTCGATTCTTCGCAGAAGACTCCCTCACTTAATCTAATGGTGTCGACTTGAATTTCTCTCTTCCAGCCGCGACTCCTCCAGTTCGATTGCGAAGTGAGGTCGACTTTTAAGACGATGAATCGTTTCTCCCCGTATATTCGATTCTTCGCAGGAAACTCCCTCACTTAATCTAATTGGTGTCGACTTGCATTTCTTCATTCCAGCTGCGACTCCTCCAGTTAGATTGCGAAGTGAGGTCGACTTTTAAGACAAGGAATCGTTTCTCCCCGTAAATTCGATTCTTCGCATGAGACTCCCTCACTTAATCTAATTGGTGTGACTTGCATTTCTTTATTTAAGCCGCGACTCCTCCGATTAGATCGCGAAGTGAGGTCGACTTTTAAGACGAGGAATCGTTTCTCCTCGTAGATTCGATTTTTTGCAGGCGACTCCCTCACTTAATCTAATTGGGGTCGACTTGAATTTCTTTCATCAGATTTGCGAAGGCATGACTTTCTTCGCTCGGATAATGAAGGCAGAACGTCTCCGGTCAGATAGTGAGGACATTACTCATCCGATCAGACAGTAAAGACATTCAGACAATTACAGTGTGCCCCCTCCAATCAGATAGTCAAGACATGTTCTTCCAATCAGAAAGTGAAGATTTGACCCCTCCTCCAGACAACAAAGGCTTGACTCCTACGATCATAGTGCGAAGGCATTTAGACTCCTCCCATCATGCAGCAGAGACTTAACTTCTTCCATCAGACAGCAGAGGTAGCTCTTTCGATCAGAAAGAGAAGTCTTGGCTCATCCAATCAGGCAGCAAACTCAACTATCCCGATCAGAAAGTAACAGCTTGACTCCTTCGATAAAACAGATGAGACATGACTTATCCAATCAGACAACATAGGTGACTCATCCGATCAGATAGTGCAAACTTGGCCTCTTCTATCATATAGTGAAGACGACTCTCCCGATCAGAAAGTAAATGCTTGGCTCATCCGATCAGACAACAAAGGTGACTCATCCGATCAGACAGTGCAGACTTAGCCTCTTCTATCAAACAGCGAAGCGACTCTTCTAATCAGAAAGAGAAGGCTTGGCTCATTCGATCAGGCAGCAAATGCAACTATCCCGATCAGAAAGTAACAGCTTGACTCCTTCGATCAG
The DNA here is from genome assembly GCA_029747015.1 of Carnegiea gigantea. Taxonomy (NCBI): domain Eukaryota; kingdom Viridiplantae; phylum Streptophyta; class Magnoliopsida; order Caryophyllales; family Cactaceae; genus Carnegiea; species Carnegiea gigantea. Next base: position 131,681 of record JAKOGI010000300.1, on the reverse strand, counting down.
ACAGATGAGACATGACTTATCCAATCAGACAACATAGATGACTCATCTGATCAAACAGTGCAGACTTGGCCTCTTCTATCAGACAATGAAGGCGACTCTCCTGATAGAAAGTAAAGGCTTGGCTCATCCGATCAGACAACAAAGGTGACTCATCCGATCAGACAGTGCAGACTTGACCCTTTCGATAACGCAGAAGCTCGACTCTTTTGATCAGACAGGCAAGACATGATCCTTCCAATCAGACACCAAAAGCTTGACTTTGCAAATTGCCAGTGCCCTACTTGAAGGAAAAAAACGACCAATTTTAAAGGAAGACGCCTGTATCGCTAATGCGAAGGAGCATGCGATCTTACTTTTGCCCCCAATTTGAAGGCTTCTAAAAGTTTGCAACAATTTGGTAGCCGTTTGAAGTCTGTTTGTATGGTTTGAGAATGTGCTGAGTGACTTACAAGTCAACACCTTCGATAAAATGATTTGACAGTCTTTTACTTTGATGACTAAGAGTCTTGAACTCGATGACTTGGGAGTTCGTTTAGTGACTTGGGAGTCAATAAATTTGTTGATTTAGGAGTCTTAAACTTTAGAGACTTGAGAGTCATCAAGTTTGATAACTCGGAGCTTAGAACTTTCTTGACTTTGGAGTCTGGAGCTTTGATGACTTGGTAGTCTTTTAATTTTGATATCTTGAGAGACTTGAACTTTGATGACTTGAGAGTCAACTTCGTGACTTGGGTGTCAATAATTTTGTTGACTTAGAAATCCTTAAAAAAACACTTTGAAGCCTTAAAAAATCGGCTTCGAAGTCTACGAGATTTGGTGACTTGGAAGCCTGCTAGGATTGACTTAGAAGTCAGAGAGTTTTATGACTTCGAGTCTTTTTGATTTGATGACTTAGAAATCTATTGCATCCAGGACTTGAAGGTCCGTAAGATTCACTTGAAAGTCTTCGATAACTTAAGAGTCAACAATTCTGTTTGACTTGTGAGTCTACAACTTAGATGACTTGAGAATTTTTAAACTTTATTTATTTGAGAGCTTATGTCGTTGATGACTTCAGAGTCTACCATGTTGATGACTTGAGAGTCATAGAATTCACTTCAAAGTTTGTAATTTTGTTGACTTGATGGACTTTGGGTGACTTAGAAGTCTTTGATTTTGACGGCTTGAGTATCCTGTGGGTGACTTGATAGTCTGTGCTGACTTGAGAGTCTAGGGTGACTTGAGAGTCAAAGCTATTGATGACTTGAGAGTAGTTGAATTCACTTCAAAGCTTACAATTTTCTCGACTTGATAATCTTTAGGCGACTTGGAAGTCCTTGATTTTGATGACTTTAGAGTCTGTCAAGCCTGACTTTGAAGTGTGGCAGGATCGACTTTGAGTTCTCAGAGTTTGATGGCTGAGGTGTCTGTAGAAGCTTACCTGCAAGTCTTAGTGCTTCTCAACTCAAAAGCCCGTAAAGGCTAACTTAGAAGTCTTAGAGTTTGGTGACTTAGGAGTCTGCTAATATTGACTTAGAAGTCCGAGAGTTTTGTGACTTGGGAGTCTTTGACATTTTATGACTTTGAATGCAGGATTTGCTTAAGAGTCCTGCATGATTGACTTTAGAGTCAGAGAGTTCGATAACATAAGTATTTCTAGAGGCTGACTTAGAAGTCTTAGAGTTTGGATGACTTGACAGTCTAACATGAGTGACTTGAGAGTCTTCGAGTCTCTACAAGGAGTGACTTAAAAGTTTGTAAGTTCTTTGATGACTTAGAAGTCTACAAAGGTTGACTTGGAAGTCTGCCCCCTAAATGACCATTTTGGGTCGTTCTCTTCCAAAACACTTTCTAATATGACCATAATAGATGATCAATCAGATTCTTCAGTGTCGTCTTCGTCTAATATGATTCTTCCTTCTTTTATAAGTTCTAGGACTTGTATTCTGAATGCTTTGCACTTCTCTATAGGATGACTGATGATCATGTGATACTTGCAATATTTGGGATCATTAGTTCTTCCTGTTTCTTCAGGGCGCCTTGACTATGGGAGTTCTATAAGCCCTTTCTCAAGAACTTTGTCAAGCATTTTTGGCGCATCAGACTCAGAATAAGGACATTCTTTTTCTTCGGAGTCTCTAAGCATGGAGCCTTCATTTCTTGATGATGCCACTTATTCATCATCATTGAGCCGTCCTCCATAGTAGGCAATTGTAAGCTCCATATTATGAGCTCATGTTGTCAATTCTTGAAATGTTTTGGACTTGTTTACTTGTAAAGCATAAAGTATATCCCAATCCATCCCTTGGGCACACATCTTAATAGCCGAAGATTCAGATAAATGGTCTTTACACTTCAGAGAGAGAGAGTACACCAACGATTAATATAATCGATGACTGGCTCCTTGTTCCATTGTCTTATGTTATTTCCCTAAAATACTTTTCAATTGAATGAGTTTCTATTCATTGATCAGATCATCTTATTTTATTTTTTAAAAAAATTAATATATGTCATATGTATAAATTAGCTTCATCCTTGAAACTTTATTTTTTATTAATTTAAATAATTTGTGTTCATTACTTATTTTCTTTTGTTTTCAATATTTACTTACTTATGTAATGCCTAAATCTTATAACCTTTGCTATTTTTAGAGATGCTTATTTTTTTATGAATTGAAATTGATATGAACCTACATTTATATTTTTGTCATGAATTGAAATATGTATGGATTTCAAATAATTTAATTTTCATTAACCCAAAAGAAAACTAAGAATACGGTTTATTAATGACAATAGGGATGATAAAGATGAAGGTGGGGAGGTTGAGTACAAATTAGAAGTAAAAGTTATCTAAGATTGAGGCAAGGTAAGAAATTAGGAATAAAGTTTATTAATAACATGCATGTAATTTTGTTAAACTTTTGGGGAATACTGTAATTTTTACAAACAACTATTTCCAAAAGGTTAATGGAAATAACTTTTGAAAAAAAGAGTTTTTTGGGGCAAAATAGTTCTTTCAAACAGCTGCTTACCAAATACCTCTTTAGCTGTTTGACTTAGTTAAAATAGCTAAACTCTCCCCAAGCAACTCTTTTTTTCCCAAACAGCTACGTTACCAAACACCCCCAATATGTCAATGTACTTAATCAACAATGTTGCTTTCATTAGATTTATTTTATTAGTTAAATACTTTTTGTATCTACATATATTATGGAAGGTTCATGTATGTGCCATTTTTTATATGTTGGTAAACGTATATTAACAAGATTGTAAATAATTGATTAGTGAGAAGATGAAAAGTATTATTGGTTGTCCAAAAGAAGGAAAAACAAAAAAGAGTTGTATGCATGTTGAAAGATAAAACAAACTGAATGCCATTAATATCATAACGAATAGAATTATGACACTTAGTAAAAGTATAAAGAGTCACTCAATTTTATATATCGTTATATAGATAGATTACTTGCTAGTAATCCAAAACTCTATAAATTCGTTACCATTCAAATCTTAGTCAACCATGAGACGATGCCTGTCTTCAGCTTTTTACTCTACACCCTCATTTTCGTGCTCATCTACATTCTCACATCCCCACTATGGAGAAAATTTCAAAAACATGCTCCTTGCCCGTTCCTGGCCGCCCCTATAATCGGGCACCTCTACATCCTAAAGCCGCCAATAACCCAGACCTTCGCTAACCTCACAGTCCGGTTCGGCCCGGTCCTCTCACTTCGGTTCGGTTCGCGTCCGGTTCTGATGATCTCCTTGCCTTCAGCCGCCGAAGAATGCCTGACTAAAAACGACCTCGCTTTCTGCAACCGCCCTAGCGGCTTCCTCGCCGGAAAATACCTCGGCTGCGGCTACATCAGCCTCACGTGGGCCCCGTACGGGCCCCACTGGCGGAACCTCCGGCGAATCTCGGCCGTCGAAATCCTCTCATCTCACCGCCTGCAGCTGCTGGCCGGGATCCGCGCCGACGAGGTCCGGATGCTAATCCGACGGCTGATCTCCGCCGCTGCCGATGGGGATCGAGCGGTGGAGATGAAGCCGGCGATGTTCGATCTGACAATGAATGTGATGACAAGGATGATTTTCGGAAAGAGGTATTACGGAATCGAAGGAGAAGAAGAGGCGAAGAGATTTAGAGAAATTGTGGCGGGGACATTTAGGTTATTCAATGAGATCTGCATCGGAGATATGGTGCCGTATTTGAGGTGGCTGGATTGGAGGAAGGAAGAGAGGTTTAAGAGGCTTAAGGAGGAGAGAGAAATTCTGATGCGAGAGTTGATTGAGGAGCAGCGCAGGAATATGAAGGAGATCAGCGATGAAGGAGAGAGGGAGAGGAAAGATCAGAGGCCGTTGATTCAGGTATTGCTGAAATTGCAAGAATCAGAGCCTGAGTATTACAAGGACGAGATCATGCTTGGCATCATGCTAGTACGCATCTCTTTCTTCTTCAACTCGAACACATGCATACCTCGAAAAAGAATTTTTAACAAAATCAAGAAATCTATCTGGCTATCTATCTCATATATATATATATATATATATATATATATATATATATATATATATATATTAAAAGTTAAATTGAACTTATTTATGAGCGACACATAACTTGCCATATAGGATGCCATGTAGGAGATAATAGCTACATGAGATAATTTAATGTAACATAAAATACTATATGAAATTTAAAATAAAAAGAAAAGGTTATGTAGGATAGATGTAAATTTAATACAATATTAATTTTATTTAATAAAGTAACTTCTCACGTATCTTTCTATTATTTAATAATAAAAATTAATTATAAAATATATATGATTTAATGATGCAAATACAACCAAAAAATGTGAGTTGGATATTAATTAAGAATTAAAAAGTATATTATTAGTACAGAAAAAAGTAAAGAAGACTCGCTTTACTTTTGCATTAACAAAATAATATAATACATCAATTTATTGTTTGCCTTTTCATAAAAAAAATCTATTCTTTTAATAATATATTAAAAAAATTAAACTCACACCCTTTTTTATAAAAAATTATTAAAAAATTATTAAAATAAAAATAAATTAGTATTTTTATTATTCAATTAAATTAATATTTTTATTTGAAAAGAAATTATCTATTATGATAGTAACATATTTAAAAAATATTTGAATTATGCCTTAGCATCGCAAGGGTATAAATCTAATATAACTATATAACTGTACATAATATTGAGTAAAGTCACACTATCTTGTCAAATGTCTCACTGCAATTGGTCCATCTATTAACCTCTAACTATATTAATGACATATGCACAACTTCAATTTCTCAACCATATTAATCATTATAATTATCATTTCATTTACATTCTAAATTGAAGAATTAATATAATTAACCTCCAAAATCTAAGTATTTAAAAAATATAACGGTTCTTTCTTTTATTGTATAATTCATTAAAAAAAATTGATCTTGGTGTCTTACAGTAATTATAATTATTAATTGATTAACTCTTGTGAAATTAATCATTTCAAAAGTTTGTTATATATAAATTTAACATAAAGATGACTTTGACTTAGAACCCACGTAAAGAGGTAGACAATGCTTTCCTCTTAACTGTAATTGCAACTGAACTTTTTCATTCTTCCCAACGAGAAGTATAATTTATTAGGAATTTAGGATGGTAAGGTCTATTCCTCAATTATTTTATTTTCTACTCAGTTGTTCACAAGGTTGTCGTTAAACTTTCTTTTAATCCTACTCTTATCTCTTTTTTTATTCATTTAATTAATGTTGTCAAGCATCCCAATATTTCAACTTCATTCGCATAGTTTTTGAATTATAATTTAGTATGTTTACATTAATCACTATACATATATGGTAGCAATTTTGATTAACCTAGAAGACAATTTATTATTTTTATCATAATTTCATTATTATTTATAGTCAAATATTCTAACAAACTGGATTATTATATTTCTTAAACTCTATATTAAACATATTTATAAAAGCAATTTGTTGTGACACTATAACATTGTTAAACTCTTGAAATATTGGTTCTCGAGAATATTCAGAGTACACTACAATATATATTTTGTGCACCCTATATAAGTTATGAATTTCGTACCGTCTCTCGGTTGAAAAATCAATCCAATATGTTTTGTATATGCAAATTTGGATAAATATCAAGTTGCTTCAAATGATGGAAAACTATCATTGAAATATAGCACAAACAGTGTAATGCACGGGTATGATGCTAGTATAATTTAAACAAGCATGCACATGTATAATGTACTAAAGTATACTTTGATCCTTGATTGCTTTGTTAAATTTGAACATTAAAGCTGTGTGAAAGATACATGTGAGTTTAAGGATTATTATAAATTTTTTGTCGTAAGTAAGAACATTGACTTTATGTTAGACAATTATAGATGGTGTAGAACTAATCACATATATTTTCAAGCTTATCCCATATCAAACTTCATTTATATTTTATTGGGTTTGATTTTCAACATAGTGTTAATTAAAGATCCCCCCAAATCCAAGAGCTTTGACTGACGAGGGTATGAATTTAGGATTTAGGATTTGCATTGTCGCATTATGCATGTTTGGTGTCTCTGAAGAAAAATCATGTGTCCGTTTTTGCCCTGTCCATAATATAAATCATCACCCTTCTGCTTGTTAATACTGTTGCTAGTTTTGTAGTTCTGGGAGAGCATTTCATGATTCACCGACGAGATGGTGTTTCTTTTGACATGTTATATGTTATACTATTGTTATATAAGCGTCGTCTAATTGACAAATTTCTTAATATCATCTCAAAGGGATAGTTGGTGCTTTAATCTACAACCATATTGCAAGGGTTTTTTTTTTTTTTTTTTTTTTGGGGTGCGAGTGGGTGCAAAGACCAATGTAGGCGGAATTTGAACATAAACTTTTAGTAACAATTCTTAGAAACTTTATTAGTTGAACTAACTGATTACCCCATATTGCAGGATTTATTAATAGGAGGATCAGACACTTCAGCAGGAACAATGGAATGGGCATTAGCACTCTTATTAAACCATCCAGAAGTTCTCCAGAAAGCCCAACTTGAAATCGACACCCATATTGGCAATGAAAGATTACTTGAAGAATCTGACCTCTGCCACCTTCCATATCTCCGGTGCATCATCACCGAGACACTTCGAATGTACCCGCCTGCCCCGAACCTAATCCCCCATGAGTCCTCCGAGGATTGTGTAGTTGGGGGATACCAGGTTCCTCGTGGCACAATGTTGCAATTGAACCTATGGGCAATACAGAACGACCCTAAGATCTGGGACTATCCCTCAAATTTTAGACCTGAGAGATTCGAAGGGGTTGATGGGCACAGGATTGGGTTCAAAATGATGCCATTTGGTGCCGGGAGAAGGAGTTGTCCGGGTGAAGGTTTGGCTATTAAGGTTGTCGGGTTAACAATCGGGTCACTCATCCAATGCTTCGAGTGGGATCCGGTTGATGGTAAGGTACTTGATATGGCCATGGCCCCTGGGTTCAACATGCACAGGGCAGAACCATTATGAGCTATCCTTCAACCCCGACCAGCCATGATGAAACAACTATCACAAATGTCTCGAGAGTTGAGACTAACGTAACTCTTATGTGTATCATATGTATTATACTTGTATCCATACATACTGAATGGTCTCTTACTGTGAACTACCACCGTGTAAATTTGTTGGCTTCTGTAGTCCTGGTGAGAAAGCCTGTCAATATAGTTGAGGATGAATGCGTTTCGAATTGATTTTTTATACCATCACATATTCACACTATTCTTTGGTGTGGCAAATTATAATTGCTATCGTTGCCAAGTACCACATGTAACCAGACCATTATTCTTTCCCCAAAAAGTCGGTTTGATGGGGTGTGCAACGTCATTGCTTATAAGCTCAGGACTCTCCCATTACTTATCGAATGTGGGATTTTTATTCGCGACATTCTCCCCCACCCAATCCTGTGACGCCCTTGTCACAAACGGGACTCTCTGCGGCTCTGCCTACTCCATTCCATCGGAGCACTTGGGGAGACATCGGAATCAGGTCTGGGTTAGCTCTGATACTACTTGTCACAAGACCATTACTCTCTCCCCAAAAGTCTGGTCTGATGGGGTGTGTAGTGCCACCCCTTATAAGCTCAGGACCTTCCGGTCACTTATCCGATGCGAGATTCTTATCTATGACACACGGTAAGAAAAAACTTCAAGATTGTTCGTTCATTTTGGTTAGGCTTGCGGATGGCGATGGGTCGGGTCCACCTGGACCCAGATTCATTCATATTTTTTGGACTTGGACGCATACCAGCTCCAAATTCGTTGGGTCTGAGAAGATGGGAACCAAACTCAGATCCTACAAATCTGACGAGCTCACGGTTCCTGATTATTTTTCACGTTAAAGATTATTTTTTCACATGCCACCAAGAATTATCATATTCTAAAGACAAAAAATTGAATTTAGAAGATATGATATTTAATATAAAAACATTCTAGCAACACATATCAGAACTAGCTAGGTGTTCTTACTTACATCTTACTCGCCAAAAATCAAGGGTCTAGGTTACTGTTGACGCTGTTCAATGAGGAGTGTGTGTCTGAATCTAAGACGTGTAATGCAAGCATGCAGCGGTGCGACTGACTGCAGCGTGCCGAGAGAAACAAGAGTGGTATGAGGGACTGTCGGAGCTAGCCTGTGCAGGATAGGAAGCAAGCCTGTGAGTGAGCTTTGAGCGACTAAAGGTGAGACGTGGAAGCGATGCGATAGCTAGCAAGACAACTTAGGGTTTTACTGGTTAGAGTATTTAGACTTTCGTGAGTTTAGTCAGTTGATTGCCAAGTTTTTTTTTTTAAAAAAAAAAATACAAATAGATCTTAAGCAGGTCTCAGTCGGGTCTGGGTCTCAAAATTTCAGATCGAGGCCTAGACTCGGCCCAGAACCCTTAGACATAGACCCGCTTAAAATCCATCGGATCGCATTTATTTGAACCCAAATTCTTTAATTTGGACCGAGTCCAATAGATCTAGACCAGATATAAGACCCAAAGGGCCACAACCATCCCTTAGACCTTTCTTATGGTGTAATTGTAAACACAATTTTTGAGGCTAAAATGAATTAGACAAGAAATTCAGCAACAAATTGAATTTTGTAGATATTGTATATGGGTACAATCTCTGAATTTAATACAATAAAAATGATCCTCTGATTCGATCTCCTAATGACTTGAGTATTCGAGGGCTTGATACTTGATCTCGGTTGATGCAAATCAGCTGAAGAACTCTGAAGGCTGTTCTTGATTTTGATCTACAAGTAGCTGATTGTGGTTTCTGAAACTCTGCAAGTCTTGATCCTTCTTGCTTGGTAGCTGGATGCTCCTTGCCGTCTGAACTCTGAATTCTACCAATGCTGAATGTTGAATATTGTTGGATAGATTAATCGATGCGAGGGCGAGGTTGCTTGATCTCGATCGATAAACTGGATTAAGAACTCTGAAGTAGACTTCAATTTGATGTTGCAGAAGATGTTGAGCTAGCTGACTTTGATCCTTGTTGCTTGATAGTTGGATGTTGTCTGCAGTCTGAGCTCTGGAGCCTGTAGGATGTTGAATGTTGAGCTCCCTTTAAAATGAGGGGGGAGAACCCCTATTTATAGGCTCTGCCGGTTAGGGTTAGAGCCGGGTTTTGGGCCTAGGCCCAGTAATTATTTTCTTATTTTTAAATAAAGACAATAATTACTAATTTCTGCATCATCGATGACACGTGGCGGCTTTTGATTGGCTGCACTTAATTTTGACCAAGTGGGTCCACCAAAGTCAACGTGACACGTGACACGTGACACTTTATGGTTGGTCCATTTTTCACATATGGCATCATTTGATTCGTCATAGAATTTTTACTTTCTACAAATGTCCTCTCGAGAGTCGGCCGCGTGCACGAATTTTGAGTGTTTGAAGCGGCTGAGTCTCGAAAACTTGAAAGATACTGAAAATTACAGCTTTTTTTTAAAGTGGGCCGCCTCCCCCTTTGTTTAGACGAATGACTTGCCGACTTGGTAGATAATCCATACTGATTTTTTTTTGGGAAGATAATCATGCTTGTAAATTTGTGATAAAATTTTATCAACAACTTGTGATAAAATCTAGCAACAATTTCAGGGATAAATTTTATCAGTAATTTGAATGATAAAAATCTATCAACAATCCAAAAGGATAGAACTTTATCAACAAATTTAGATAAAATTCTATCAACAATTTTTCTGACAACTGCTATAAATTCGTCTTTTGGCCTGCTGTCAATTCATCGTCTCTTCTTCCCTTTTAACTTGGCAACCCGGTTATGAACTTGAGATCTTAGCTTTCAGCCTTCTCTAACCTTTTGGCATCTCTCTCTATTTTTTTTTTTTTAGGGTTCTGGGAATGAGGCGCGAAACAGGGATGGCTATGGTGGATAGGAAAGAGAAGGGGGGAAAAAACAGAACCTGGCACTTCCCCGAAGCAGCGTTCTTTTTGTTGCAATTTTAATGCCAAATTTCAATGAGGTGTTGGTCTCATCAGATTAACACTTCATTGCAATTGTCAATGTGCGACCTTTTCCCTCGTGATGCCGTGTGGCCTAGGCATGCACTGCTGCTTTGGATTTTTTTTGTTTGGTTCGTTTGGCCTGTTCTGCTGAGTTATCGAGTACATGCATCTTCTTGATTCCGCTTTTTCACAATTTCTTTTGTTTTTTCCTTTTTTTTGACCATTTGATATTCCTTTTGTTCTTTTGTAAGGCCCTTTTTGTTAAGGCTTCTTTATTTTGTAGTCCCTTTTTTTTTAGAGAACTTTAACTAATGCTTCCTTTTTTTTCTTTAGGAAGCTGCTGGATTGACTACTCCCCCTATTAGATCGCAAGTGAGGTCAACTTTTAAGACGAGGAGTCGTTTCTCTCTGTGGATTCTATTCTTCGCAGGAGACTCCCTCACTTGATCTAGCTGAGATCGAGTTGGATTTCATCTAACCATGACTCCACCAATTAGATCGCGAAGTGAGGTCGACTTTTAAGACGAGGAATCGTTTCTCCCTGTAGATTCGATTCTTCGCAGAAGACTCCCTCACTTAATCTAATGGTGTCGACTTGAATTTCTCTCTTCCAGCCGCGACTCCTCCAGTTCGATTGCGAAGTGAGGTCGACTTTTAAGACGATGAATCGTTTCTCCCCGTATATTCGATTCTTCGCAGGAAACTCCCTCACTTAATCTAATTGGTGTCGACTTGCATTTCTTCATTCCAGCTGCGACTCCTCCAGTTAGATTGCGAAGTGAGGTCGACTTTTAAGACAAGGAATCGTTTCTCCCCGTAAATTCGATTCTTCGCATGAGACTCCCTCACTTAATCTAATTGGTGTCGACTTGCATTTCTTTATTCCAGCCGCGACTCCTCCGATTAGATCGTGGAGTGAGGTCGACTTTTAAGACGAGGAATCGTTTCTCCTCGTAGATTCGATTTTTTGCAGGCGACTCCCTCACTTAATCTAATTGGGGTCGACTTGAATTTCTTTCATCAGATTTGCGAAGGCATGACTTTCTTCGCTCGGATAATGAAGGCAGAACGTCTCCGGTCAGATAGTGAGGACATTACTCATCCGATCAGACAGTAAAGACATTCAGACAATTACAGTGTGCCCCCTCCAATCAGATAGTCAAGACATGTTCTTCCAATCAGAAAGTGAAGATTTGACCCCTCCTCCAGACAACAAAGGCTTGACTCCTACGATCATAGTGCGAAGGCATTTAGACTCCTCCCATCATGCAGCAGAGACTTAACTTCTTCCATCAGACAGCAGAGGTAGCTCTTTCGATCAGAAAGAGAAGTCTTGGCTCATCCAATCAGGCAGCAAACTCAACTATCCCGATCAGAAAGTAACAGCTTGACTCCTTCGATAAAACAGATGAGACATGACTTATCCAATCAGACAACATAGGTGACTCATCCGATCAGATAGTGCAAACTTGGCCTCTTCTATCATATAGTGAAGACGACTCTCCCGATCAGAAAGTAAATGCTTGGCTCATCCGATCAGACAACAAAGGTGACTCATCCGATCAGACAGTGCAGACTTAGCCTCTTCTATCAAACAGCGAAGCGACTCTTCTAATCAGAAAGAGAAGGCTTGGCTCATTCGATCAGGCAGCAAATGCAACTATCCCGATCAGAAAGTAACAGCTTGACTCCTTCGATCAGACAGATGAGACATGACTTATCCAATCAGACAACATAGGTGACTCATCTGATCAAACAGTGCAGACTTGGCCTCTTCTATCAGACAATGAAGGCGACTCTCCTGATCAGAAAGTAAAGGCTTGGCTCATCCGATCAGACAACAAAGGTGACTCATCCGATCAGACAGTGCAGACTTGACCCTTTCGATAACACAGAAGCTCGACTCTTTCGGTCAGACAGGCAAGACATGATCCTTCCAATCAGACACCGAAAGCTTGACTTTGCAAATTGTCAGTGCTCGACTTGAAGGAAAAAAACGACCAATTTTAAAGGAAGACGCCTATATTGCTAACGCGAAGGAGGATGCGATCGTACTTTTTCCCCCAACTTGAAGGCTTCTAAAAGTTTGCAATAATTTGGTAGCCGTTTGAAGTCTGTTTGTATGGTTTGAGAATGTGCTAAGTGACTTACAAGTCAACACCTTTGATAAAATGACTTGACAGTCTTTTACTTTGATTACTAAGAGTCTTGAACTCGATGACTTGGGAGTTCGTTTAGTGACTTGGGCGTCAATAAATTTGTTGACTTAGGACCCTTAAACTTTAGAGACTTGAGAGTCATCAAGTTTGATAAATCGGCGCTTAGAACTTTTTTGACTTTGGAATCTGGAGCTTTGATGACTTGGTAGTCTTTTAATTTTGATGTCTTGAGAGACTTGAACTTTGATGACTTGAGAGTCAACTTCGTAACTTGGGAGTCAATAATTTTGTTGACTTAGAAGTCCTGAAAAAAACACTTTGAAGCCTTAAAAAATCAGCTTCGAAGTCTACGAGATTTGGTGACTTGGGAGCCTGCAAGGATTGACCTAGAAGTAAGAGAGTTTTATGACTTGGAGTCTTCGCGATTTGATGACTTAGAAATCTATTACATCCAGGACTTGAAGGTCCGTAAGATTCACTTGAAAGTCTTTGATAATTTAAGAGTCAATAATTCTGTTTGACTTGTGAGTCTACAACTTAGATGACTTGAGAATTTTTAAACTTTATTTATTTGAGAGCTTATGTCGTTGATGACTTGAGAGTCTACCATATTGATGACTTGAGAGTCATAGAATTCACTTCAAAGTTTGTAATTTTGTTGACTTGATGGACTTTGGGCGACTTGGAAGTCTTTGATTTTGACGGCTTGAGTATCCTGTGGGTGACTTGATAGTCTGTGCTGACTTGAGAGTCTAGGGTTACTTGAGAGTCAAAGCTATTGATGACTTGAGAGTCGTTGAATTCACTTCAAAGCTTACAATTTTCTCGACTTGATAATCTTTAGGCGACTTGGAAGTCCTTGATTTTGATGACTTTAGAGTCTGTCAAGCCTGACTTTGAAGTTTGGCAGGATCGACTTCGAGTTCTCAGAGTTTGATGGCTGAGGTGTCTGTAGAAGCTTACCTGCAAGTCTTAGTGCTTCTCAACTCAAAAGCCCGTAAAGGCTGACTTAGAAGTCTTAGAGTTTGGTAACTTGGGAGTCTGCTAATATTGACTTAGAAGTCCGAGAGTTTTGCGACTTGAGAGTCTTTGACATTTTATGACTTTGAATGCAAGATTTGCTTAAGAGTCCTGCATGATTGACTTTAGAGTCAGAGAGTTCGATAACATAGGTGTTTCTAGAGGCTGACTTAGAAGTCTTAGAGTTTGGATGACTTGACAGTCTAACATGAGTGACTTGAGAGTCTTCGAGTCTCTACAAGGAGTGACTTAAAAGTCTGTAAGTTCTTTGATGACTTAGAAATCTACAGAGGTTGACTTGGAAGTCTGCCCCCTAAACGACCATTTTGGGTCGCTCTCTTCCAAAGCACTTTCTAATATGACCATAATGGATGATCAATCAGATTCTTCAGTGTCGTCTTCGTCTAATATGATTCTTCCTTCTTTTATAAGTTGTAGGACTTGTATTCTGAATGCTTTGCACTTCTCTATAGGATGACTGATGATCCTGTGATACTTGCAATATTTGGGATCATTAGTTCTTCATGTTTCTTCAGGGCGCCTTGACTCTGGGAGTTCTATAAGCCCTTTCTCAAGAACTTTGTCAAGCATTTTTGGCGCATCAGACTCAGAATAAGGACATTCTTTCTCTTCGGAGTCTCTAAGCATGGAGCCTTCATTTCTTGATGATGCCACTTATTCATCATCATTGAGCCGTCCTCCATAGTAGGCAATTGTAAGCTCCATATTATGAGCTCATGTTGTCAATTCTTGGAATGTTTTGGGCTTGTTTACTTGTAAAGCATAAAGGATATCCCAATCCATCCCTTGGGCACACATCTCAACAGCCGAAGATTCAGATAAATGGTCTTTACACTTCAGAGAGAGAGAGTACACCAGCGATTAATATAATCGATGACTGGCTCCTTGTTCCATTGTCTTATGTTAGTCAACTCTGTTATGCTAACTACGCGGCGCGTGCTATAGAAGTGATTCAAGAAGTCACTTTCCATTTGCCCCCAGCTATCAATGGACTCTGAGGCAAGGTTTGTATACTAGTCAAATACAGTTCCTTTAGGGGACTGCACGAACTGTTTCACCAACCGATCTCTTTCAGTGCCCGCATTACTGCAGGTTTCAACGAAGTGAGCTATATGCTACTTGGGATTACCCTTGCCATCAAATTGGTTGAATTTGGGGGGTTGATAGCTATTAGGCATATGAAGTGCATCGATCCTCTTTGTATAGGCTTTGTATACAGGTGACTCTTGTGAGACCCTCCCAACTAAGCCTTGACTGCGTTAGCTATCAAATTTTGAGTTTGCTCAACTAACATTAAGCTTGAGGATGAATCATTCTTTGGTTTGCGTCCATCGTCAGACTCCTCGCTATGGTTAGACTCTTTGCAAGAATCTTCATCGCTTGAGCATTTGTTGAAAGCTTCAGACGTATGCTTCCCTAACTTCTTTGTCAAATCAGCAATGTGCTCATTTTGACGCTTAATTTGGGCATCCTTTTCTGCGTTTTCTTTTGAAAGTCTATCCAGTGTTGTAACGCCCCCAATTGTTAATGTCTGATTACTGTAGCTAAATTGCCTATTTACTGTTAATTGGTAGCGGAAGCTTTTGATTGGAGGCATTACCGCCGTTCCGGAATGGAACAATGCTCTCTACTTTACTAGACCTCTGAAATCATCTAAAATAAGTATTTGCCTACTCATACTGTTTATCTCCCATGATAACCTAATGTACCCATGCTAATCATTATTATCTTTATGTTTCACAAAGTAACATCACACAGTCCCCAAGTTACTAACCTATCATCACTGTGAGCGTTGCCTAACTGCGATCAGTAACGTCCTTTGTTTTGCTACTTTCTGGTGTCACAGGAGGATGACTATTCGATACTCCCCACGCCTAAAACAAAAACACAAAACATTGGAATGGTGAGCCGAAGCCCAATACGTACAATCCCATGCAGTAAAATAAGTTTTATGTGAAATCGGTTGGGCCGGCCGCATTTGAAACATTTTGTTTTGCAAACAGAAGGGAGAGAATACGTAAGTACAATTGAGTTGCCGATTATTATCTGAAAGTGAACCCCTTGGTCGATGTACATCTTGAAACGATCATACTTTGGGTGCTCACCCCCCAGGCCGATCGAGAAGCCTGAGTTGACGCCGCGCGCGGGTATATTGATAGGCATAAGCCCCAATGCTTGGTCACTAGGCGGGGTCACTTGTTTATATGACAAAACACTGTGAAACTTGGTTCATTGAATGAATTTTGTGTTACTTTGCTTTGCTAAGAAATACGTGAATTTTCGAATAGCACAGGCAGTGTAGTACCTGGTCTTTGAGGCTCTCTCTCTCCTTTGTAATGAAAACGTACATTGGAAAATGTGCATTGCCAGCGTGAAGCGGCAGATATGACCTCGTTCCTGCTTTACATACGTAATTCTCTTTTGATTAGTGTACGGTTATAAAATTTGTTGGGATTTTTGAGTTTGATAGATAATCTGAATCCCTTGAGTTATGTGCTAATTATTAACATGTACAAGTTATTGACTTGACTTTACCTTGTTTTTGCTTTTATCTCCACCTTTGAATATCGTGGTTTAATAGATAATATCAATTCCTATCTTTTATACCACAACCTTTTTCTTAATGAACGTGATCACGTGTAATGGGAAAATGACGTTGTCATTATTTTATTTTAATAATTGATATACGCCCGTTACTTATCATTGTTCTGTTATGGCCATTATTACTAATGTTATTTTTGCCATTGCATAACTTGAATTACGGTCATGTTCATCCGACCGAAATTATTATTAATATTTTTAATATCATTACTGGCTCCTCCGTCGGTCCAAAATTATGCTTCAGGCTTTCTATAAAAGAGGCTTAACTATATCTCAGGATCAACTCTTGTATCAATATGACAATAAGATAACATAATGGCATTCACTACTATAACTCATATCATCGCATTTCATCAAACATAACATCTCAATCAAAACTCCATAAATCAGAAAATACATGCTTGAAATTTATTACTTACAAAGCGTATCCCCAAATTCACAACTTTTACCACAATTTTTCGATAATATGCATATTCTTCAGGAAAATTGTTACAATATTGTCCAACCCAATAGCTCACAATACTCACAATATTAATCGGACTTCAGTATTAATTCATCAGGCAAATTTTTCCTCCCAATTCATAATTTCGCACCCACAGTGAATGAATCCATATCATAATTATCAGCTCACGATACCTCTATCAGTTAAATATTACAATTAACACGAAATTATACGATTGACTTCTGCCGACTGATATTAGTATATATCAGATCATAAACTAACAAATACAAATTTTTAAATCGATGGGTCAAAATTACTCACCTTGAATTTGCTCCAAACCCCGAAACCTTGACCTCTTTTTCGTCCCTCTCCTTTTCTTCTTTCTTTCTCTCTCCTTCCCTCTTTCTCTTTCTCTCTCCTTCCCTCTTTCTCTCTCTTCTTTTCCCCTCTCTCTCTCTCTCACTCTTCTCTTCCCCCTCCCCTGCGTGTGATATGTGTGTTTGTCCCCCCCCACCTATATATATATATATATATATATAGGCAAATGAAAAAAATCTTATATTTTTTTTTTAGGGGGGGAAACTCCGGAACACTCTAATTTTTTTTTTCTTGGAGTTGGTTGACCGCGTTGACCCGGTCAAAGTCGGTTTGACCCCTTTTTTTTTGCTTTCAATGAAAATTTTGCGCGATATTTTTGACGTTAGTAGATGTCGAACTAGTTCTTTGAAATCCTAATGAAGTATTTTAAAAGTAACTAAAATTTATTTTCGAGGTCATTCTGCCGAATCAACCTGTAATGGTAAGGGAAATGCTAAATTGAAATGGAAAAAATGCGAGATTGAAATGCGGGGCCTAACTGGAGTAATTTATAATTTTAGTGTAATTAGTATGAATCTTAGGGTCGGGCCATTACAGCCTTCCCCCCTTAACATAAGTTTCGTCCTCGAAACTTGCAGATTTTCCTTTCCATACTAGAACGAAGTACGGGCATTGACTTCATCATAGTAATATGATATTGATTTGAAACATAATTCCTGAGTTGTGGGATATGAGAATATTCTGCATACGTTCATGAACTGACCTGCTTAGGTGTAAACCCGGCATTATTTTGTGCAGTGTATACTTGGAGGATCCCTTTGAAACGCTTTCCTATGATCGTGGATTTGTTCCTTAGAAGCTTGTTCCCGTGTGCCCGAATGAACATTTGTCCTGGATAGGTTCGTAGGTTTGTCTGTTTTGTGTGTGTCATGTTGGTTTTGCGGGTTTGAGATGTGTCTTATTTTGGGGTTGAGATGAGATTGGTATCTCCGTTGAAGAAGTTAGCACGGAATATAGACAGGATGATGAATATATTCTTTTATTTAGCCCTGGGTCAGTAGAAATAATTTCAATGATTTTGACAGTAGCTTGGGATGGTTCTATAAAGCAAGAAGTTGAAATTAATGGCTACTTACCATTTGGAGATAAAGTGCACAATAAGGACATGTTCATAAGAGACGATTCCTGAGTCATATGAGCGGCAGCTATAAGTATTATTGTGCCTTCTTGGTGTGATGTACTGCATGATGCGGTCTTTATGAAATACGGAATATGAAATAGGATAATAAAGGATAGGAGCATCCAATAAGGTGATCGTTTAACCACCATTAGCTCGATTACGTCACTAGGCGAATTTGGGTGTGAATGGATAGAGCATGTATTAGGCGTAGTAAGCCAAGCTGAGGTGAGATAACTGGATTACCGACTTGTGGGTGAATCATTTATGTTTAAATAGAGACTTGATTCATGTTTAACTTAAAACGTATGAATAGTTAAGCTGGGATGGCTTAAATGTAACGTCGAATTGATACTTATCTATTTGATTGAGTTACGCGTATGAAATAGCTCTGGGGAGCATATTTGACCAACGAATTCGACGTTTTTGTGTTCCTACACTTAAATTTATAAATGCAATTGTATTTCATGCTTAGCCAGCTTACTCCAACTTATCAGGTGCTTGTGTTTAAGGAGGTGTTGGGGAGGCATAAATTTTCGTCTTAGGAGGTAACAAAGTGATGTATGGAGTTTAACAATTTCAAAGTCTGCTAGACTCTACCTTTCATCCCTAATCTAGGTGTGTTGGGATTGCCAGGATATTCTCATATTTGGCAAAGGAATGGCGTTCTATGTCCTAATAGGCATACTGCTTAGCTGATTAGTGAGTGGTTAGTGGCGACGTGTTGTTATGGATTATGCATATATTGAGGGACTGAAAAAAGAGAAGGAGGAAAGCCAAAAGCTTGATAATGCTGACATCCGCTGAAAATTGAGTAAGAATGGGTTTCATAGTGAACAACAGGTTACCCGGACATAGCGAAGAATGCCGGAAATAGGTATACACATTAAAGAAGGGTCAGGTGTTGTTAGTAAAGACAAAGGTTAAGGACAAAGCAACCATAAGAACCAATGGGAGCAGCAACATTAATGCAAACGACAAATAGATCAGTAAGATTTCGTATATCCATCAAGTTCTGTTGAGCAGATGCTCGGGGTCGAGGGGGTGGAATAGCAAGGAAACGATACCAGTACATAAATCAAGATGATTAAAAATGAAGTGGAGTATTGGCTAAATGCATTTGAGAACATGGCCGATGTAAGATTTATATTGACAGGAACCGATGGCAGAGTTGGAAAACACGGGAGAACGAAATTCTGGCCGCGATGTAGGTGGAGTAGATATAAGCGATAAGTATGAATAAGTTAGAGACGGAGGGCAATAAGAATGAAATGCATGGTATCCAAAGCTTGTGCGCGGATTCAAAATCAAAATAATAAAAGAGCAGTTATCCACGTGATGATTGGATATGAAGGGGAAGGAAAAGATCACGTTATCATTGAATGAATAGCCTTGGTAAATAAGCTGAGTAAAGGTAAGCAATCTTTGAGAAAATGCAATGAAGGAGGGGATAGGTAATGAAGCATTGCCGTAACGATCACATAGTTTGCAAACCCTTATGGAAAGGGGTTAACATATGTTATTGGATAATAAGGGTAGTAGCCAAAGAGGTTAAGAAGGGTGTCGAGAATGCTATTTAGGCAGATAAGGGGAGCCTATTAGCAAATGCGTAAAGATCAGTGGACTCTCATTTGAATCAATACTGGAATTCGTGTCGCTAAGGTTTTGAGAACTTGAAAGGACCAAGGGAAGGGTGCCAGGGTTTTGATTGATACCCAGATCTCCCATGGATTTGAGTGCCCCTCAATCCTTTATCATTGTACCTGAAGGTGTGTTAGTTATGAAAGTGCTCCTTTACAACTTGACATCTCAACCTTTACTTGCAATATGTTTATACCACCCAGCAACCAACAGATCTATGTATGCTTAATTTCCTACGTCGACCGTCCCCAACGTTCAATCCTATCTCCAATGACTACTTGTTCCCCAAAATCTTCCTGTCTTCTGGCAAGGAGGTTCGGTGGTTATGTTTCCACAAAACAACAACCCATAGATATGGTTGATATAGCCTCCATCCTCTTTTCTTACAGTTTCACATTTGTAAATGACCGTCTTTTCCTGATCCTTGTTAATCCCAAAAGCTTACTTATTACATTATCTGGTGCCCCATACGGCATAATCTCCCCCCTAGAGATCTTTTACTTCGTCTAATGAGTTTTGCTAAGCCCCTCAATGCGCATGACCTAACTCATAATAAGAGAAACTATTGCTACCGTCTTTCTTGAATCCCTGATCACTGATTAACTTCAATTGTAAACCCAAATATACTTTTGTACATGATCGAATCTGCCAGCCTCATTATATCTTGTAATTTTCCTACGATATCAAATATTTCCAATTGCTACTGAATGATCGGCATTAGAAAATTCATGTCTTTCTTTCTGGATCTCCAAAGAAGATGTAGAATCCAGTTTAGAGATTTAATGTCCGCTAAGACTTTTGTGGGGAACACGAAGCATGATTCCCATGATAAGGTTCCTAACCCTCAAAATTGCGTAATTCCAGAGCCTACTGGAAGTTAATTCCTCACGCTATTACTAACCCGTCGTGAATGTTTCATGCGCCAATTGGTACCACTTTGCTCCCCATGTAACTCTTGTTTCAGGTCTGTGGATACCTCACTAACCATCTATCCGCAACCCCTTTTTTTTTCATATAATCATTTACTAACATCATCATTTAACTTATGTACATTAGCATAGGCATCTTGATTTTCCTTACCACTAGCAATGTCCACAAAATTGTATTGAAAACGATCTAATTCATCATTTCATTCTACATGTGCGTGCTTTAACATTATTTGCTGTCACGTGTCTTCCTAAAGATACTACTGAAAACCCACTCATGATACATTCCAACTTCATGGTAGTCTCCAAGTACCTGTAAATTTTGGTGACGACCTAACCATACTATAGAATTCTCTCTCACACACATCTGTGATGTGGATTGCCCGAATGGAGGGATATGAGCATTTATGGTCTAGGTCAACGCTGTAAATGTCAGAACGTCCACCACACATTTGTTCCTAACAACCTTGGTCACTGCTGCCTATGCATCTAAGCTCAAGAAACCCTTAAGTTAATTCATAATTTCATATTCGAGCAACAAACCCATTTCATTTCCTTACACCATACTCACACTTTTCGAGCTTACACTCATGTTTATGACTACCCACTCAATATCATGTACTTTCAACATATATATCCACCAATTTCATTCAATGATTCATTAGAATTAATCCAACACCATTAATTAAAATCCATATACAACCCCGAATTACCGCATCCATGGCATCCACTCGACACATGCATATCTCCTCAGTTTCCCTCAAATGCTCACAAAATCCATTTACCCATTATCAACTAAGCATGATCAACCTAAAGTTCGTGTCAATCCCATTTCATAAACAATAAACCACCATGCTTAAGACCACAACACGTTGACTCGACATATATATCTCGCTTTTATATGCAGATATGCATTAATGGAAGTCTTGTTAATCCCAAGGGCTTGCTTAGCAATGAAAGTAAATGGAAGTCTTGGGTAGACATATAAATGCTGAAACGGCTGGCACATAGAAATAGCACAAAATCGTTGCTCATCATTCATAACAAGATTTGACATAAACTTAGCCTGCTAAATATGGTTTGGGTCAAGATTCTCCTCACTTCTCATGTTTCCTTCATACATTCATTAGAAATAAAATTCCATCCCAAAAGGCCATTGAACTCAATAGAAGCTATTAAGCTCACTAAACGTGCTATTTTGTCTGAAAAATCCATGATTGATTCAAAGCTCCATGGAAGTCCATGGATATTCTTTTCCCCTTAAATGATCTCATTTTAGCCCATGGCATACCAAATTACTCCATGAAATTTTTTTTTTTTTTCCGCAATATCTGGCTTTGCATCCATATCCACAATCTCCCAATATTTTCATAACAACACATTCTTGAGGTAACATCCTATCTTGACCCATACATCATTATTTGATCAGTTTGTATTACATGGGCTATTAGATTGCTCAACGGGACTGAATTGCCTAACACGACCTTTCATACTCAACGAATATGGTAAGGCAGCCACAACACCGTGATAGGCTGTTAGCATTCTTATGCCTATAACCTGATTACACATTTATCGTCCTGATCTCGCTTACCGCATGGACATCCCTATGGCTCACAGTGATGCTAAACCTGGGCTCTGATACCATAACTGTAACGCCCCCAATTGTTAATGTCTGATTACTGTAGCTAAATTGCCTATTTACTGTTAATTGGTAGCGGAAGCTTTTGATTGGAGGTATTACCGCCGTTCCAGAATGGAACAAGGCTCTCTGCTTTACTAGACCTCTGAAATCATCTAAAATAAGTATTTGCCTACTCATACCGTTTATCTCCCATGATAACCTGATGTACCCATGCTAATCATTATTATCTTCATGTTTCACAAAGTAACATCACACAGTCCCCAAGTTACTAACATATCATCACTGTGAGCGTTGCCTAGCTGGCGATCAGTAACGTCCTTTGTTTTGCTACTTTCTGGTGTCACAGGAGGATGACTATTCGATACTCCCCACGCCTAAAACAAAAACACAAAACATTGGAATGGTGAGCCGAAGCCCAATACGTACAATCCCATGCAGTAAAATAAGTTTTATGTGAAATCGGTTGGGCCGGCCGCATTTGAAACATTTTGTTTTGCAAACAGAAGGGAGAGAATACGTAAGTACAATTGAGTTGCCGATTATTATCTGAAAGTGAACCCCTTGGTCGATGTACATCTTGAAACGATCATACTTTGGGTGCTCACCCCCCAGGCCGATCGAGAAGCCTGAGTTGACGCCGCGCGCGGGTATATTGATGGGTATAAGCCCCAATGCTTGGTCACTGGGCGGGGTCACTTGTTTATATGACAAAACACTGTGAAACTTGGTTCATTGAATGAATTTTTTGTTACTTTACTTTGCTGAGAAATATGTGAATTTTCGAAGAGCACAGGCAGTATACGTACCTGGTCTTTGAGGCTCTCTCTCTCCTTTGTAATGAAAACGTACATTGGAAAATGTACATTGGCAGCGTGAAGCGGCAGATATGACCTCGTTCCTACTTTACATACGTAATTCTCTTTTTATTAGTGTACGGTTATAAAATTTGTTGGGATTTTTGAGTTTGACAGATAATCTGAATCCCTTGAGTTATGTGCTAATTATTAATATGTACAAGTTATTGACTTGACTTTACCTTGTTTTTGCTTTTATCCCCACCTTTGAATATCGTGGTTTAATAGATAATGTCAATTCCTGTCTTTTATACCACAACCTTTTTACTTAATGAACGTGATTCACGTGTAATGGGATAATGACGTTGTCATTATTTTATTTTAATAATTGATATACGCCCGTTACTTATCATTGTTCTGTTATGGCCATTATTACTAATGTTATTTTTGCCATTGCATAACTTGAATTACGGTCATGTTCATCCGACCAAATTATTATTAATATTTTTAATATCATTATTGGCTTCTCCGTCGGTCCAAAATTATGCTTCAGGCTTTCTATAAAAGAGGCTTAACTATATCTCAGGATCAACTCTTGTATCAATATGACAATGAGATAACATAATGGCATTCACTACTATAACTCATATCATCGCATTTCATCAAACATAACATCTCAATCAAAACTCCATAAATCAGAAAATACATGCTTGAAATTTATTACTTACAAAGCGTATCCCCAAATTCACAACTTTTACCACAATTTTTCGATAATATGCATATTCTTCAGGAAAATTGTTACAATATTGTCCAACCCAATAGCTCACAATACTCACAATATTAATCGGACTTCAGTATTAATTCATCAGGCAAATTTTTCCTCCCAATTCATAATTTCGCACCCACAGTGAATGAATCCATATCATAATTATCAGCTCACGATACCTCTATCAGTTAAATATTACAATTAACACGAAATTATACGATTGACTTCTACCGACTGACATTAGTATATATCAGATCATAAACTACCAAATGCAAATTTTTAGATCGATGGGCCAAAATTACTTACCTTGAATTTGCTCCAAGCCCCAAAACCTTGACCCTTTTTTCGTCCTTCTCCTTTTCTCTCTCTTTCTCTCTGCTCTTTCTCCTCTCTCTTTCTCTCTCCTTCCCTCTTTCTCTCTCTTCTTTCTCTCTCCTTCCCTCTTTCTCTCTCTTCTTTCTCTCTCTTCTTTTCCCCTCTCTCTCTCCCTCTTCTCTTCCCCCTCCCCTGCGTGTGATATGTGTGTGTGTGTCCACCCCCCACCTATATATATAGGCAAATGAAAAAAAAATCTTAGAATTTTTTTTTTTTCGGGGAAAACTCCGGAACACTCTGGTTTTTTTTTTTTTTGAGTTGGTTGACCGCGTTGACCCGGTCAGACCGACTTTGACCGGTCAAAGTTGGTTTGACCCCCTTTTATTTTTGGTTGCTTTCAATGAAAATTTTGCGCGATATTTTTGACGTTAGTAGATTTCGAACTAGTCCTTTGAAATTCTAAAGAAGTATTTTAACAGTAACCAAAATTTATTTTCGAGGTCATTCTGCCGAATCAACCTGCAATGGTAAGGGAAAATGCTAAATTGAAATGGAAAAATGCGAGATTGAAATGCGGGGCCCAACTGGAGTAATTTATAATTTTAGTGTAATTAGTATGAATCTTAGGATCGGGCCGTTACAAGTGTGGCTTTCATGTCTGCCAGTTGCCCTTCCAAGTTGATAGTCTCTGTCACCATGACTGGCATGATAACAGTGTCGGAGGATCCGACCTCAACTTGTGAGAAAATTGAATTCCTTGAAGATGTTGGTAAAGAATCGCTGGTACCATAGTCATCATCTTCCTCACTGATAGGTTGGAAGACAGGATTGATGTAGGTTTGAAATTCTTCCAGTCCATAAGGTAGAGTTTTCCTCATATTGAAGATAGCAAGAGGTTTAGCTTTAACTTAGGGAGACAAACAGTTTGGTTGACTTCATTAACAGGCAAGTTGGAGCCAAATTTTTGAGTTTTGTATGACTGTAAAGTTGGAGTCATGACTTGTTGCTTTAAGGTGATCGAGGCAGCAGCTCTGGTCATGCTTCTAATCATCACCCTAGTGCTTCGATTGCCATATGCAACACTAGCATTTGCGGATCCTTCAGATGCAAATCCGGTAGTCTCCTTCTTCGAAGATTGAAGAATGACGTTCTTGGGAGCCATTTCTTCTTTAAAGAAGTGTAGAACTTGTTCACTTGGAGAAAGAAATGAGAGGCAAAGATGTCCCACCGAGCGTGCCAAATTTGTAAACACAAATTTCGAGGCTAAAATGAATTAGACAAGAAATTCAGCAACAAATTGAATTTTGTATTGATATTGTATATGGGTACAATATCTGAATTTAATACAATACAAATGATCCTCTGATTCGATCTCCTAATAACTTGAGTATTCCGAGGGCTTGATACTTGATCTCGGTTGATGCAAATCAGCTGAAGAACTCTGAAGGTTGTTCTTGATTTTGATCTACAAGTGGCTGATTGTGGTTTCTGAAACTCTGCAAGTCTTGATCCTTCTCGCTTGGTAGCTGGATGCTCCTTGACGTCTGAACTCTGAATTCTGCCAATGCTGAATGTTAAATGTTGTTGGATAGATTAATCGATGCGAGGGCGAGGTTGCTTGATCTCGATCGATAAACTAGATGAAGAACTCTGAAGTAGACTTCAATTTGATGTTGCAGAAGATGTTGAGCTAGCTGACTTTGATCCTTGTTGCTTGATAACTGGATGTTGTCTGCAATCTGAGCTCTGGAGCCTGTAGGATGTTGAATGTTGAGCTCCCTTTAAAATGAGGGGGGAGGACCCCTATTTATAGGCTCTGCCGGTTAGGGTTAGAGCCGGGTTTTGGGCATAGGCCCAGTAATTATTTTCTTTTTTTAAATAAAGACAATAATTACTAATTTCTGCATCATCGATGACACTTGGCGGCTTTTGATTGGCTGCACTTAATTTTGACCAAGCAGGTCTATCAAAGTCAACGTGACACGTGGCACTTTATGGTTGGTCCATTTTTTACATGTGGCATCATCTGATTCGTCATAGAATTTTTGCCTTCTACAGTAATATCTTTTTCCTTGTATATCCCATAAGTTTTTTTGGGTGAAAATTGAAAAGATCTTGCGTAAAATAAACTCTTATCCCGCTGATTACTTTCCGTAATTATAATGGCGTGACAAATGTTCAGCTGCTTTCTAACGGTTGATTTGGTTGGAATTTTAAATGAGAAATGCCTTCTTGAGTCCCTCTATTCTGAAATGAAGGAAGAGGAAATGAGGTGGTTTATAACTAGAGACAGAAAAATAATGAAGGAAAACCATGCTTAAAGGTTTATCGCAGCAGTTAGAACTATGACCGTATATGGGCTGCGAATTATACTAGCACTGATGCATCATAGTCTATTAAGATCCACAATTTACCTCGCACTAAGATATGCGGGTATGAACCAACGCAGGTTGGTTCAAGTGGTTTGGCACTTATCCTTTTAAGTCAGATTTCGGGTTCGAGTCTTGTAAATGGAGAAAATCTGTAATGGAAAAGCTCTACTCCTTGTTAGGCAAATAGTAGCTGTCCTCTAGTAAAATGGATGATCCAAGACCCCCCAAAAAAGATATATGGATATGATCATAGTAAGCATTAACACATGAGATTCATTTCGAGCTCATGACATGAGTAAATAGTATGGAGATTCGAGATGCATGTATCTTTGAGAAGTCCTCGTATACATTTCTGTTTCTTTAATTGCCAAAAAGGCAACAACAATTGTCCATTTTTCACTTACAATAGTCACAATGATCCAAAATTTGCATCATTCATCTGTTCAAGTATCTGATCAAATCCCATTGGATACATTACACACTCTTATCCTACTGTCCAAAATCTTTTGCCACTAAGACGTCTAATGAGATATGGACTCTTAGTTGAGCTGTCTTGCTAAAACAAATGTATGAATATTGGCCGTTTTAATCAAAAAACATTGTAATTCAAGTATACGCATAACTATCAAAATTAGAGCCTTATTATATACTCCCTCCGTCTCAAGATAATCACCTACTTTGATATTTTACAGTTTCTAATAGAACACTTGAGCGATCAAATTTTAACAAGACCTATTATCGAAAATTATAGGATTATGACCTTATGAAAGTATTCTTTGTAATAATTCATATGACAGTAGTTTTACATCGTGAATCAATGTATATTTTGCTACATTAACGATCAAAGTTTATAAACTTTGAACTCAAAACTCAAGTATAAATAATATTTTTGGGACAAGTGGAATGGAGTAAGATTTTAAGTTCAATAAATTCCTCTAAAATTGAACTTCATAGATCTTGACGTTTCAATAACCGTACTTCTGGTATGCTTTAACTGGGAGTATTTAAAGTACCTCTAAGGCTCAAAGTGTCAGCGAGTTACAACAACAGAGCTGGGCCCGTGACCTGAGGAGAGGCCACATGCAATGGCGCATGGTCTAGACTAGTATGTCTGGATTAAGATGGGCGTCGTTGGGTAAATATCAATCTCAAGCCACACTTCCGCTCAAACACACCCACTCGAGCTCCTTTTAAGACTGGTCCTGCCTTTGCCTCACATATTTAATGCTTTGTTTAATGTTTAGTTGGAGCCTAAATTGAAGGCACACATTCCACGAGCTTGTAGTTCCATTGGTATCTAACATCCTTTTTAATATAGCCAAAGCGAGGTCGAATCATATCGTCCACATCTCTCCTATGAGTTCGACAAATTAACTTTCATTTAAAAAAAAAAAAGAAAAAGAAAAAAGTTGAAGGCACAGAGATTAGCAGCCTACAATTACATATATGGGGAGCAAATTACCCCCTTTTAAAAGGAAAAAGGGAATCCTTGGCTTAAATTAGTGCTTAAGAAATCCACCAAATAAAGCATATATTTTTCATATAGGACCGTTTTATAAAAGTCAACAAATATTTGACCATATTTTTGAACAACACTAGTGAATAAAACACACAGCATAATTTATGCATTTGACTTCCATGCTGTATTTCACTAACATATTTTAAACCCACTAACATATACTAACCCATGCGACAGTATTCCTCAATAACCTTGGACTCAAATCCGAAGTCATCAATATTAAAATAAAAAATATATGTACATCCAGTCTACACAAAGTTGAGCTAGCGGTACACTTACATAATAAACCCACAAAAAAAGGGGGGGGGGGGGGGGAGGATGGGGGCTGTTCCCATAGTTAAAAGAGGTGACAAAATTGTGATCATCTTAACCTAAATCTTTTGAGGCAATAACAGAAACCACCCAACCTACCTTCAAATGAAGGCCTTCCGTTTCTGCTATAAATAGACCAAAGAAAAGGCCTTTGTATTCATCCAACTTGCCAAACAAGTTACTACCTCTAAACATTCTCAGCTCGCACTGATCAAAATCCTCAACCGAAAGCTATAATGGCTAGCTCGAAAACCCTAGTCAATGCAGCACTTCTGATCTTCCTAGCCATAGCAGTGGCTGCCCCTCAGGCACAAGCCATGAACTGTGGGCAGGTGGTGCAACGTCTGCTTCCTTGCTTGGGTTACTTGAGGAATGGCGGAGCTGCGTCACCTGCCTGCTGCAACGGGGTTAGGTCTCTGAACAGTGAGGTTAGGAACACTCCGGACCGCCAGCAAGTCTGTGTCTGCTTCAAACAGGCTATCCCAGCCTATGGCATCAACTATGGCTTTGCTAATTCAATGCCTGGCAAGTGTGGTGTCAATCTTGGCATCACAAAGTCAATGGATTGCTCCAGGTATGCTTCTGTACAAAGTTACAGACCCATAATTCTACAAATCTCTCAAGAAATAGGACAAGATCAACTGATATGATTTATGTGTTTGAATGTCTTAAGTAGCAATATGATATGAAAGTTCTTGGAGCTATAACTCATCAGCTACCTCCCTATGTGGAGAAAATGCAGCTGGCAATATCTAACATGACGATAACATGCCTGGACTCAACTCAGAATTACTGAGAGAAACACAAACTTGAAAAACATGATTATGCCATGGCTCTCCGCATGTAAATTTAACTTGCTTAAGTCAAACTTGATGGCCGATACTAACCTGATTCTTCTATGTGTTGACCTGACCTGGGGTCAACAGGTGCAGCAGGCTGCCTGAGGGCAGGCTCTGTACGACTTTATGAGCAGCTGAAAGTTACACTAACTTCTTATCTTCACAAACTACAGGGTGCACTGAAGCACGATGAACAATGAAGAGCACTGCAACCTGATGATATCAAAGTAAGGAAGGAGGCTAACAAGAACCTCAATACCTACATAAGGAATCTCCTTCTCTCTTAAATATGTTTTGTTTCCTTTTTTTTAAAAAAAAAATTTCGTTTGTGTGATGAATCCTATTATCTGTATTTACCTGCACACTGTTGTGTAAGGTAATAACTTTAACGTATTTGTAAGCTGCCCATCGAGCAGGCACATAAGTCGGAAGTGTACTGCTGATTGTCAGAGGACTTTTCATAGAAGTCATATCTATATGATTATTAAATAAAGCATAACCAACAGCAACGAATTTTAACATTATAGCAATAGCAATTTACCATGGAGAGTGCAAGATAAAGCTCAATGTGGAGGATTTGGTAAATATATTGAATGAATCAGTTGTTGTGATTACAATGTAACATGCAATTTACCACCAACGCTGATCGCCACAAACAAATTACTATTGGGCAACTTTTTTCATAATTGACGGATATAGCGAACAAAACCAAATGTCCAATGAAATTGTCCTGTGTCTTTTATAGCAAGTATTGTACATTTATCATCTCAAATGGAGGATCAAACATAACCAATCCTCTGCAATTTAAATGTAGGTTAGATTGTACTCATCACCTCAGCCCCCCTCCCTTCCCTCTAACCTATCCTACATGGGACTCCAGGGTAGAAGTTTGAATTAGTGAGGATGGAAAAAGAACAGTGTGTCAAACACCAAAACATCACCTTATTACCAAAAGAAGAGATCCATACTATCTGCCAGCATGCCTACACACCTTGGGGGAATATCAATGGAAAACTCTGCAAAGATAATTTCACAGCTGGCCAAAAGTCCAGTAACGATGTCACCAATAATCCTTGCAAGAACATATGCCATTGGCGAAGTGATGAAACCGCTTGGGATCTCGGACAATGATAGTACGCTTCTCAATAGATGACACGAGCTTCATTACAGAGTGACAATCACCACAGATTCTGAGGTTCTTTATTATAGTAATTGGCATGTCATTGCTTGTCACTAGTAAACCAAAAGCAAGTGCCAATTTTTCACTGTGCTTGTTGACCATATCTACCTTGACATCCTCGTCAACATCATGCAGAACAAACTCTGTTTGGCGCACCAGTCCAGCTTCACAAATCTTCTGTATAACTTCCTCCAATTTTGCATAGATCTTATCTGAATCAGGATGAGACTGATCACCGACTAAAAATTGATAAACTCTGTTTCCATGTTCAATCAAACTATATCCAATGTTCCTGACCAGATGCCTTTCCTTCATCAAAGATCGAATTTTGGAAGCTTCTACCCATCGACCAGAAGCAGAATATATATTAGACAGCATGATATAGTTTCTATGATCAGAAGAATCCAACCGAAACAAATTCTCTGCTGCCTCCTTGCCTAGATCTATGTTATGGTGAATTCTACAAGCACCAAGCAGAGCCCCCCAAACACCAGTGTTTGGCTCCATTGGCATCTTCTTGATCAACCCGTATGCATCTTCCAGAAGCCCAGAACGACCTAATAAGTCAACCATGCATGAATAATGATCCATCTGAGGTTGAACTCCATAAACTGCGGACATATCCTCAAAGTACTCCCTGCCCTCTGAAACAAGACCAGCATGGCTACAAGCACTTAACAAGTGAGTGAAGGTAACATGGTCAGGGCAAACCCCACTCTTAACCATGTCCCCAAAAACCTCAATTGCTTCCCTACCAAGCCCATGCATAGCATAGCTTGCAAGTATAGCCGTCCAAGCTACTCTGTCTGGATGATTTATTCCTCCAAAAACATCTTTTGCAACATTCAACCGACCCGATTTTGCATATAAGCTCAAAAGAGAAGTCAAAACAAGCATATCAGCAGCAAATCCACACTTGAAGATGCAGCCATGAAGCACCTGTGCCAGTTGTGTAATGCCCATTTCTGTGCATCCTTGAAGGACTGCAACCATAGTGGCTTGATCAGGCTGAATTCCATCCCTTCTTATTGAATTAAAAATATTCATAGCTTCAACAGAAAGGCCCCTATGAGCATGCACGACAAGAAGAGAATTCCAAGAGACTAAGTTGGGCATTTGCAACGCACAGAACAAATCATAAGCCGCATCTAACATGCCTAATTTTCCATACATGTTAATCAGAGCATTAACAACCTTAACTTCACCCAAGTTTCCATTTTTCACAAGAAACCCATGAAAGCATCTTCCTCCATATAAAGCTGCATTATCAGTATACGCAGAAATAATGGATACAAGGGTCACCTCGTTAGGCGCCATCTTGAACTCCTTCCTCATCACATGAAACGCGTCCAAGCAAAGACCCAAGCTTCCCTTTCGAGAGAACCCAGAAATGAAGGAATTCCAAGAGACCAAATCTCGGTCCGGAATTTCATCGAACAGCTTCTGTGCATCGACGATACCGCCCATTCTGACATACAAAGAGACCAAGCGGTCGCCAATGAAGCCATCATTGATGAAGCGGGATTTGATTACAAGGGCATGGATTGCCTGGCAAGTTGAAAGGGAAGAACAAGAGCTCACAGCGCCGAGTAGAGATCGAAGAGGAGTGGAAATACTCCTCTGGGTAGTAAAATTGCTCAGGAAAACTGCATATTTTCCGAAAACACTTGCGGAGTTGTTGAAAATCAAGCTCAATGAGGGAAAAGATGGAAGCAAAATGGGCGCAGGAAAAATGGCTCTTACAATCATCGTCCATAGTTCAGCTCTTCCAACAGATTTTTGGTTGCAGTTTCCCGCTTTCACACTGGTTTGTCTTTCGGTTAATATTTCACCATAACCTCCTCACGAAGGGGACTAATCATAAATAAATTCATAGTGGCCATGTTTGATAAACAGCTGAAGGCTGTTAGCTGTTAACTGTTTATATTAATAATTAGCTATTAGTAATTTGAATCAGTTATTTATGTTAGTTATTTGAATTATTTGTTTATAAAAAAATATTTGATAAAAGTAACTGTTTTTAAAAAAGATATTTAATAAAATTTTATTTGTACCCTTATCTCTAAATTACTTTTTAATTAAAAATAATTTTTTTATTTATTAGCTATCTTATTTTCTTTCCAAAAAGAATTAAATTAATATTATATATACAAATTAACTTTATTGATAAAATCTTAATTTGTTACTAGTTGTATATAATTTGTGTTCTTATTAATTTTTTTTCTTTTCAACCTGTGTATATCTATCCACATGATAATTATATCTTAAAATATTATTTTATTATTTACTACATATTTTATTATTATGAATTGAAATTTATGTATTCGAATGATTTAATCTTGAATAGATTAAATTTAAATAATACACAATATAAAATATCACTACAAAAGACTAATGACATATGGTGTCATTTTTTCAAACTCTTAGGTAATTATGTCATTTTCACAAATAGCTACTTTCAAAAAGCTAATGAAAATAGCCTTTTAAGAAAAAAATTTTGGATCCAAATAGCTCTTCCACCAAACACCAGTTTAGCTGTTTTGACTAGTCAAAATACCTAAACCTCCCCCAAAAAAAGTCTTTTTTTTCAAAAAGTTCTTGCAACCAAATACCCCCAATGGTTAAAAGATCAGTCAGAGAGTCACTTTCTTAATCCGATCAATGATCCTTTAATCACGGGATGAATTTCTTTTTTGCATTTTTGAGGATTTAGCTAATAACTTACAGTTTCTTATAGTTTTTTACATTTCCTTACAGCTCCTTACATCCCTAACATAATCCTTACAGCTTCTTACACCTTCTTACATCTCCTTGTATCTTCTTTCATTTCCTTACATCTTCTTACGTCTTCTTATATTCCATATAGATTTTTGTATAACATTCATTTATTTTTATTCTAGTAATTACAGAAATATGTAAATATTTTTTTTTATTATACAACTAATATACAAAATTTGTGAATATATTGTGAATACAATATTTATATAAACATAAAAACAGAATTTAATGACATCAATTATATTTGAGTTTCGACGTGAATAATGTATGTTATTTAAATAAAACAAGTGAACATACTTTTAAAATTATAATATAAAGCTTTCATTCATGTTTAAGTATGAATCATATATAAAAACTCTCAAACTGTATGTGATGAAAGTATTACAGTTATTTTATCCCTAAGGCTATCCATGACAATTTTGTTGCTGTCATTACACAGTTGAACATTAGTGGTCGTTTCAAATTTGGTTTCCTTGCTGAGATTCATACACGCTTGTTATGCAAAATAATAAAATTGTGGAGAGTATAATAAGAAACATTTATCTCAAGTTGCTGCTCATGTATCATTTGAGGCATTCTGTCTAGGGGTGAGCAAAAAAAACCGAAACTGAAAACTGAATCAAAAAATTGGAAAAATCGGATCGAAAAACCGGATCGAATTTTATGAAATTTTCGGTTCGGTTAACCAAACTAATTTTTTTCCCCGATTCACAGTTCGGTTTCGGTTCGGGGGGAAGATCTTTCGGTTAACCGATCCGAATCGAATTTTTTTTTTAGAGGCAGCAAATAAATAGTAAATACTAAATAGTAATTAAATTTCTAAACCATCAAAGAAAATGTAAATTTAGGTGTATGGGGTTCGGTTAACCGTAAACCGAACCGAAATTTCGGTTAACCGAACCGAAATTCCGGTTAACCGGATATTTCGATTTTGTTTACGGTTCAGCTTTTTGTTGAACCGGTTTTTTCGGTTAACCGATTTCCGGTTAACCGATAATTTTGGTTTGGTTCACGGTTCGCATTTTTCCCGAACCAAAAATCCAGTTAACCGACTTTGAGCACCCCTTAATTTCTGTCGGCTAATTTAATTTTCCATCTTTTGTTTTTTTTGGAATGTAATTTTTAGCTTTTATCTGTCTAATATGACAGTACAATTTTCCTATTTCAAGCATTATTTCTGAATGTTTTAAGGATTTATTTATAAAATTTATTGGTAATAATATATTGATCAAACATGTACTTTAAAATTGTTTATTTAAAATACGATTTCATTTTAAAAGTTGTATTCAATTTTGTGAGATTTTTTTTAGGTTATACTTTGCT
Organism: Carnegiea gigantea; assembly: GCA_029747015.1. Lineage (NCBI taxonomy): Eukaryota > Viridiplantae > Streptophyta > Magnoliopsida > Caryophyllales > Cactaceae > Carnegiea > Carnegiea gigantea. The sequence continues at coordinate 97,025 of JAKOGI010000300.1, read as the reverse complement.
TATTTGAAGCTCAAACTAATGTAAATATAAGAAATCACCTTAAGTGTAGGAAATTTTGATTGAAGAAATTTGTGGGGCTTAATATATTTTATTGTTGCTTAATTTACTTGGTTACAGCTTGTTTTCAATACGTATATTATTTTAATGTTATTATTTCTCATCAAAAGCGTTCATTTTAAGAAACAAATTTTGTTTCAATAATATTAAGAAATAATTATTTATTGATGGTATCAAATTTATTTCATAAATATAACTAATATATTACATGTTATTTATAGATCATACATTAAACACCATTAATATGTATACATGTCTACAAACTATACTATACAACTCTGCAACAATTTAACAACTTTTTATATCTCTTCTTGCAGCTTCTTACAGCTCTTTACATCTACTTACCGCTTCTTACATATTTTTACAGTGCCTTACATCTTCTCACAGCTCATTACAGCTCCTTACAGTCTCTTACAACTTCTTACATTTTCTTACAACTTACAGTTGTATCTTATCGCAAAAAAGAACATGCTCTAAATTAGTGTCTGGTTTGATTAATTTTTAGATTACTCGCAATATATTGGGTTGATAAGATTTCCATTTGGGTTCGGCTAACTTTGATGGAAAATTCTTAGATACGGACATATGCATCAAGCATGATACACACCTAAGAGTTGTGTAGTGGACGCGCGCTCGATATGTTGTAATATCTTTTTTTTTGCTGTAGCAGTGTATCTTTTCTGTTTTGCAGTGTATCTTTTCCTTCCTACAATGTACCATTTGTTTTTAGCAATATATTTTTTCTTATCTATAGTGTATCTTTTTTATCTGCAATATACCTTTTGTTCTTTGCAATGCATATTTTTCTAGTCGGTTGAGTTTGGAGAATTACGAAAATACTTGTTGGGTTAGAGGAAATAAAATAGGGACCTAACCTAATTATATGATATCTCTTATATAGGTATGTACTTGAGTATGGTAGATAGGCATGTATTTTAGAATTACTGAACTTTAAACGAGGTTAAATTCGAGCCAACTTATTTTTAATTGAATAAGGTTGTTTCATTTTTTTAAAAAAAAATTGTCAGAAAATTTGGAGTGGATTTGGTTCGACATGACTCATTGGAATTTCGAGTTCAAATTCAGTTGATATATTTTAGGCTTAGGGTCGACATGAGTACGGGTCATTTGAGTTGAATGCTCGGAAATTCAAAATAGAGTAATTTTATTGCACGTGCAACTTGCTCAATATTCATGACATAATCAAACTTTACATGCATAATTGGAAATCTTAAGGCTGGCAAAAAGCTCGTGCCAATGTAAACTCTGCAAAACTAGCCACGCTTCAAATCCAGATGGATGTTAATGGGAGGAAACATGGGGCTGGTATAGAGAAAACGGGTATGGGTACGGGTTTAGTCTTTACCTGCCCTGTACCGACCTCCACGTGACACCCTCAAATCCGTTTATACAAAAAATTTAAAAAAGGTACTAATCATAGATTTATGAATCATGATCCAAATGCAAGGCCCAAAGCTTAATTTTATTCCTAAAGCAATCATAGCCAAGCATTGCTTCACTCAACACTAATCCTCCACTCTCCAATTCTTCACAATCAGCCACCCTCACGCCCACACCTCTCTCATTCTCTCTTCTTCAGTCGCTCACTGATTTGTCACGTCTAAAAAATACATTCATCCCCTCTGGAACATTGTAAAGTCTCTAATGTATATTTTGTGAGAATATGAGTGTATTATAGGTATAAATTTTTGTTGTTTATTTATCCAAATAAAACTCACATACATGCCAAAAAAAAAAAAACTAGTGGGTATAGATGCGGGTATGATTTTTGGACACCCGGTGAATATGGGTATGAATATGAGTATAAATTTTAAAAATAGATATAGGTGAGAATATAGAGAAACTCACCCCGTATTTGTCCCATTGTCACCCTAATTAGAATGCTTAAAATAATATATCATTGAACTTTTTGTCCAAGATGATAAATACTCTTTGGACTTGAAAAGTTAAGCAAATATCCTTAGGATAAACAAAACGCTTCTATTTCTTTACAATGATTGATGATGTGGTTTTTAAAATAGTGGTCTGGCTTATAAGAGGTGATGTGGCTTAATAAATTATATGTAACATGTTGACCGGTAAAAATAAAATAAAAAATATATGACAAACTCGATGAAACATTTTTAGGATGAAAATTTAGAATAATAATATCAATTAATGATTAAATCCAACCTAAACTTGCTACGGCATTTGTCCGCAAAATATCAATAGTTGCCCAGAACACTGATCCATTATACTTAGGTCCATCCTTATTTACACTGTTGCACCTAAGTTACACACAAAATTCATGATACAACTATGAAATAAACTTGTAAAGACGCATCATTTCATTACATGTGTTTCAATCATCCTTTAGATAATGACAATAATAATCTCAACAAAAATCAATTTGTTTGTCTAATTGTAAGTAATAGTGTAATTTAAAATATCTAGTGATATTCATTCCTCCTAAGATTCGGTACGTTCATGCAACATCTACTACTTTCACTGATTACTAATTCTTATATTACATATTTGGAATTATCACAAACTTTACCAATATATTATATATTTTATGTGGACAAATTTTTTTGTAATTATGCGTTGGATTTAAAACTTAGGTATTTTTGAAGAGTAAATGCCCCAATGAAAGGGGCTATCTTTTTCAGCAATTTAAACCAACCACCGGAGCTAAAACATGAAAGGCTGAGAGCTATTTTCCCCCTATGGACATAGATATATAGATAAAATAAAGATTGTGTTATTTTCTTAAATCAATGAAAACTTGACTCTCTCTATCTCTAGGTGTGGCTATTTGCAGAAGCAATCAATGTCAGCATGAGATTAGCACGCCTTTACTTTACTCTCTCACATTAAATCGCAACAATTATACATTTAACGTGACATGATATGATCTGATCTGATATGATATGATATGATATACCAACTTGGAAAATTGAAATGGAAAGGAAATTTCAGACTCAGCCTTCTGCTGTTGAGCTCCAGCTTCCCAGTTATTCCTGCCTTGTATTTTCATCCGCATTTGTACGGCAAGATTTCATCCAGATTTGCTTTTCACATGGAGATGCTTCTTCAATTCTAACCAGTAAGTTGTACAGGGTTGGACTGGATGCTGCAGCCATCTACCGGCCGTCAATCCAATTGATATGTTATTGATTGTCTTAAGAAAAATGAGGGATAGACACTGTCCTATATTTAATAAGATAGATTTTGAATTAATCAAAAAGTTACAATGATTACCATTATACGACAATCATTGTAATTTCGAAAAATCTCTACCATATGTTTGGTCGAATTAATTGTGGCAGTGTATTTTCAACGCATTGAATTAAATGGAAAATTACTTTTAGAAACCAAATGACAGTAACATTTTTAAGATTTGATTAAAAAAATTACAATTAGTGTCATGGTCGGTATTCCGCAAATTACTCACACCCCCCCCCAGCACCATCTCTGCAATCTCTGCAATGTCCCGTACGACCGTACGGCCCACTCAATGATTATGATTTGTATTTTATCGGATAGGTTAAATAGAAGGTGTGATCTTTTGAAATTTGATTTAGAGAGATTGGTTATCTATTTGATATATTATTAGTTAACTATTGTTTTTTTTGTTGGTCAATCAAAATGATACAATACTGTTGTCCTATGGCAATATAGGAATGGTTTGGGTTCAGATGCTCATACTTTCCTAACTTAAGTACTCTTAGTTTGCACTCCATTTCTTAAGGACGTTCATGCATTGGGCGTTTCTTTTTACTCTTTAGATTTAATTTCTTGAAGATGTTAGAACATAGTACTATGGTTATCAGTCAAAGCTAATGGTGTAGGTCAGTCCAATTATATTTAGGTTTTATTGAATCGAATCTTATAAATATTTAAGCTTAGATTTTAGTTCAAATAAAAATAAAAAAACTAATGGTGTAGATCAATCAAAGCTACATACACGGACAAGATAATAAAAGTTACCTTAGTACTATGGTTATCACTTTGCAGGCAATCACTATGTTGTAACGTAAATATGAGTTATATAAAAAAAATAAAAATGAAAAATCAATTACAAATATCTAGCATTATTAGGATTTGCTCATTGAAGATCAGCATACTACTTACCGCTTCTAATCACTTGTGATTACCTTCATAAATATGAGTTATATAAAAAAAATAAAAATGAAAAATCAATTACAAATATCCAGCATTATTAGGATTTGCTCATTGAAGATTAGCATACTACTTACCGCTTTTAATCACTTGTGATTACCTTCTACTGATGCCTGGTGCATCTTATTATCACTCGTTTTTACTGTTCTTTTACACATCTATTTATAATTGTTTGTCGATCCATACTCCTGTTAGTTGTTGTTCTATATAGCTCTCTCTCTCTTTTTTTTTAAAACATATATTTACTGTTACTTACGGATTCTTATTGCGTAGCATGAATTTTATTGTTTATTACTATTTTTACTGCTTATCACTAATTTCAAATGTTAAAACAAAACATTTCACTAGTCAAAACCAATTGGCATGTACTGAAATTAGAATTTAGTACAATTTGAAGAAAACAATCAAGCAAAATTATAAATATTTTGTTACAAGATACTTTTAAGTATTTTGTTTGGACTTAAAAGTTATATTATCATGTATTAAATTTAGAAAATTGTATCTATACAAAAAAAATAGTATGATTTAATAGTGAAATGGTGTTACTACTTATAAATTATGAAAATCATCTATTTATTTATTTTTTTCGCAATAAAAAAATATGCATATGAGATACTTTCGTAAATAGGGTTGATTCAATTAGAATAACATTTTGCATCTGTCGGCGTAGCCGACAAATCTTAGAGTTTTACCTTTCATAATCGATTCTAGTAATTGAAAAATTGGTGATATTAAAAAATTTAACATGTTATTTTTGATCATGATAAGACATTTAAGAGGCGTCTTGTTAAAATACATATATCATCACTCAAAACATAAATATCTGAATATAAATTTTTCTTTACCAACATCCACTAAGTTTAAGCCCCCACCTCCCAAACAAATGATAAAACTTTAAGAACTAAACATTTGTTTATTTGTTGGTATCGCATAAATAATTGAGTTTAAGGCTATTCTTTTCGACTTATTTTATCTGAACTTATTTCAAATTTAATATATTTTGGACTTATTTATTGAACTCATCGTAAATTTATTTTGAGCTTGTTAATTGAACTTGTTCTAAATTAATAATAAATTTATTTGTTGAACTTATTCCGAACTCAACTCATTTAAAACTTATTAAGAACTTATTTACTGAATTTATTTTGAAATAAATTTATTTTAAATTTATTTGCTAAACTTATTGTGAATATATTTTAAAAAAATTAAAGAAAACATGACCTAAATTGACCACTATGCGTTGTAGATTCACAAATGCCAACTTCTCTTCATACCCAAAAATGAAAAGAAAATAAAAGAAAAAAAAAACTTACAACTCTCTTGACACCCAAAAAAAAGGCAAAAATTGTACGATATCTGCAACATTAGTCGACATCTTCCTAGTTTCTCATTATGATGTATCAAAATGACAATTAACACCCTATAGATGTAGACTGGAGAGAACCAGGAAAGGGCTTAAACAAAGTAATTACACCACACTAGACTAGAAGGGGGGAAGCGATTTTAGGGAGAAATATGGCGAAATTTTTGAGTTTGGGAAAAAAAAAAGGGAGAGGAGAAAATGCCAAATTTTCCAAATTGCAATCTCATTTAAGGTGAGGGCTTTTTTCCTGGCCTTGATTGCAAGCTTATCTAGGGAACCAATTACCAAAAATTTCCCCTCTTCATAAACTGTTCCAATTCGAAATCCCCTGTTTTTAGTTTTTTTTAACTCTATCCAGTCAAAAGCCTAGAAACAGAGGACCTCTGTTTCCCTCCTCCCATCTTTTTTCCGGCGAGAAAACCAATGTCGCCGGCTCCGGCGCCGGAGAAGGATGTGGAGAAGAAGTTCTTGTGCCCTCCTCCGGTTGCTACTCATGAGGAAGTTATCAACCAACCTGAGCTTTTCTTTGACACCCTCAAAAGCCTCCATTCTTTTCTGGGCACCAAATTCATGTAGGTCATCTTTTAATTTTGTTAGTTTTTTTTAATTTCAAATTTTTGGGATGTAATTAAGCTTGAAATTTCTTTTTTTTTTTTGGGGCTTTGTATTTTACTGAAAAGGGTGCCAGTGATTGGAAGAAAGGAGGTGGATTTGCATGCTTTATATATTGAAGTCACAGGAAGGGGTGGCTATGACAAGGTTCTTACACACTCTTTCTCTCTTTGATTTAAGTTGAAGCAGTGAAATTTGTTGTTGCCCAGAATGATGTGTTTGATGCAGGTAGTTTTGGAGAAGAAATGGAAGGAAATAAGTACAATATTCAACTTTTCTCCTACAGCAACAAGTGCCTCCTTTGTGCTGAAGAAACACTACCTTAACCTCCTCTATCAGTATGAGCAGGTTTACTACTTTCATTCACTGGCCCCTGTTTCTCCAGCTCCCTCAGCCAGAGGTAGGTCCCTTCTCTATTTATCCATTCTCTTTTTTTGGCTCTTTTGGGTGGGGCCCAGAAGGTAATGCAGGGGCTCCAATGTAGGGTTTGGATAAAGAGGGGTCCTTAAATAGGGATGGCCAAGTTAGGCTCTAAGGAAGTCATAAAAGTTGATGTATACGGTGTCTAAAGTTTAAACAACATTCGCTTCGTTTTTCCTTCTTGTTAAGTCAAATTACAAACCGAATGAGTACGGATTTCAAGTTCGGATAGGGAATCCTTACACTACTTTCAGCGGCTTTATCAGTTAAATCTAGAAAACGTTTTTGCCCACATGTGGGTGTATATGAATTTCCTTACGAAATGTGGGTCCTTTGCATGTAGCTGCACTGCCCCTTGGTCGTTATGTTTGTGGGCCTGATGTGGCTGACCATGAAGATTGTTCTTCCAAAAGTGCCCACGATTCACCTGATGGAGGTTTTTATCACTTGTTCATCGCCTTCATTACTTGTTTCAAATATAGCCTTTCTTAATAAAGATTCTTGCTTTCTTAGCATGGAAAAGATGTAGGCTATAGAATTGCTTTCATCACTGCCGCTGCCACTACCACTGCCCACCACCACCTAATGTAGATCCTGCCAAATAAGGCATGGGGAGATTAGATGCAATTTTTAGTATATTAATATAAGGCACATAATTATGTGACATTATGATGAATCGTATGGGTAGATCCAGCCCAAGTTTTGTAGAAGTCCCTAGACTGTCATTGAGATACTGAAAAGCTAAAACTTTTAAGCAAGTTTTCTAGATTAACTCCCTTATCTAAGCCTTTAGTAAATCTCAAAAGTTCGTTCTACTTTGATTTATCCAAGTATTTTGAGCTCCATGTATTGTAACTAGATCCTGCTAATAACACATCTGGTTCTTTGGTGCAGTTTCTGGCTCAATGAGCATCCCCGTTGTAGGAACAATTGATGGGAAATTCGACTGCGGTTATCTGGTTACTGTCAAACTGGGCACTGATGTTCTTCGGGGAGTTCTTTACCGCCCTGATGGACCACCGGTTCCCTCGACCTCAGGTGAAGATCTGAGCATGGCTATTGTGCCCTATGAGCCGAGTTGTAGTAGATCAACAGGGAAGAAGAGGAGGCGGCGTAAGAGGAAGAGATGGGGTGGTGATCCGAGCCACCCTAAGCCTAACAGGAGTGGCTACAATTTCTTCTTTGCTGAGAAACACTCAACCCTCAAGTCTCTTTATCCTAATAGGGAAAGGGAGTTCACCAAGATGATAGGGGAGTCTTGGAACAATCTCACCCCTGAAGAAAGACTGGTGAGCCTACATCATATAATAATCTGTGTCTGTTGGATGCCCCAACTGGTAACATCTCTTTCGTTATCTTGTCGTTTGAAAAGATGACTGTTGAATAGGCGGATGGCGGCCTAATGGCCTGGCTCAATGTATTCCGTGATAATTGACCCATTGGCAGCCTGAACCAGTCCACGGGGTAGCATTCGCACGGGTCTGATTCTAGTTTGGCTGACCAATTCAAATGATAGACTAGCCAACCCATCATACCTAATTAGTGGGCCAAATTGACTTTGGTTCACGCAGGTTCCCTATAGTTGTATGTCATAGCTTAATTGGACATGCAGGTGATTAGTTAAAACACTGACTTGGATCAATTTGTGGTCAATGGCATAGGTGTATCAGAACATTGGTTTGAGAGACAAGGAACGATACAAGAGAGAATTGAAGGAGTACAATGAGAGATTGGCTGCGCTCAAAAACAAGGACAACTGACAATTTGAACTCCGATAATTTGAATAGATCATCACTGACCACAAAGACAAGGGAACTCGTGATCTTGTATAGGCCTTAACGGTGTATGAAGACTGTGGGATCTTCATTAGCTTTGGCTGGCTAATCTCCCCCGCTCCCCTTCTTTTTTATGTATATATCGTGGTCATATGGCTTATCTTTTGTTGCCTTCTAATATTGTTGCTGCTACTCATTGGCTCTTGCTCATTCCTTATCCCTCATTCCTGTCTGTCTATTTTACTTGGGCCTTTCATTTTGACACTATACGAAGGGGGGGGGGGGGTTGTTTCTTCGGTGAGAATGTCTGAAACCGTTTGAGTGAGACAAAGGTCTACACAATTGCATATACGAAGGCCAAACAAGAAGAGGTTAATCTCGTTCAAAGGCATCAAGTTTTCTAGGGTAAGAGTAGATTAGCATCTCGCCGTCAATGCACCCACGGATCTACCGTATGCCCCATTACTCACTAGTATCCATTTGCCATTTTTTGGGGTAAGATTTTTTTTTTTAAAAAAATTGCAGAGAAAATTCTACACATTATATCATTTAAGCAACTTAACAAGAAACAATCTCGTTACAAACAAACAAATACACATTATATGTTGAAATGGGAATGCAAACAAGAAACAATCCCTCCCTTTCTCGCCGCAAAGCTATATTAGCCATGATCATCTTTTGTCATTAAATAAGGTCGCTCAACAGAAAAATTGGAGTCTCATTAAGCCTATTATGGAAGAGAAGATTGATTTCGCCCATTTAATCTATGCAACATATTCTATAAAATCATAGCCAAAATTATGGTTAATAAAATGCGTTAAAATGCATCGTCCAACCGACTTAGAATGTCATTGTCCCTCAAAGGGCTATTCATGACAACGTTCTTGTGACTTATAAAATAATGAATACACTACGTTGCATGAAGATTGAATAGAATATATTGCTATTGAACGTGACGTGGAAAAGCCATACGATAGTCCTGAATGAGATTTATTTTATTCTATTGTCTTCACAGTATAAGTTTTCATCCGACTTGGATTGGAGAATGTGTACCCTTGTTTTCATGCCCTATTGTTGTCAACATTGAACCATGTGTTTTCCTCAAATCCACTCGGGTATTAAGACAATGGGAGCCCTTGTCTTCATATCGATTTATCCTCTGCATAGATTTTTTAGCTGAACAAGTTTGAAAAGCATCCTCAACTCATAAGTTAGATAATGGAATTGACCAAGGTCCAAGAGCATAGACAATTTGTTGTTTGCTCTTTGCTGACGACAACTTATTATTTTGTAAAGCAACCCCCTGTGCTGCTTTCAACCTAAAAATTATCTTCGATTCCCTCCGTCAACATTCTAGAAAACTACTGAATTTTTATCAATCTAATATTGTGTTTTCAACGAATACTTCGAACTTGGATGAGCAGTGAATAATTTTGTGAATTTTTATGTTTTTAACATCCACCACAACTCATCTTCGGTTTAGGGAAATACTATAAGAAACTTCCAATATTAACATTTGTTTGATCCTCACTTATAAACTTGTAGATCAGCTGCTGATTCTACGAACTTTTTTCGATATCTCTAAGGTGTCTTGAAATACAAATTATTATTAACATATGCAATAAATCTACTATATTGTACTAACTATAAGCTGATCTTTTACAACCCCCACCCCCCCAAAAAAAAAATTGATGGGGTGATTAAAAAGGGATGCCTATATAAACATATTAGTGGCAAGGGATAGCAAATTGCAATCATCAATCCATTAAACCCAAAAGTAAGCCGCTGTCAAGGGCTGAAGCAATGGCAACCACCTTATTCGCTTCGACATCTCGCCGCGGTCTCTTGTCTCCTCTTCTTGTCCGCCCTCCAATTCTGTATTCCAGGTTCTTCAATCTCTCCTCCTTCTGTATTCCCTCCGATAACGTTGATGCGAATCATTCATCCTCATGTACATATTTATTGTAATCACACTGCAATTATTGATGTTGTTTCATGTATTGTATCATGTTATATTATTTGTTTACCACATCATACACAGATACAGATGGATTTCTGATAAAAGGCTGAATTTGGATGAAGACGACGCGGCAAGTATTCCAAAGTCAGTGCCAGTTACTACGGCCTCTAAACTGCTTTCTAGCGGTTATGCATTTTTGGATGTGAGGTACTTGTTCATTTCTCATTCGTCTTTCACAATTTGTCCTCCTTTACTGCGAAAGTTTTCAGGCAGTGGTGTCCATTGTGCTGCGTTCTGTGTTTAGCTTGGCAAATGGATTATTCGATTCAAGTTTTAATAACTCGATTATTCTCAACTTCTTGTCTTGTTTGTCATAGTGGAAATCTATGTTGCATACGTCTAGTTCGTGTTGGATTATTTCAAGTTCAAGTATATGACTGGTGGACTGGGTCAGTTTGTTTTTAAAATACAGACAATATTAGTCTAGAAAACTTCAAGTAGCTCAGTGCACACCCGAATCTTGCTTGAGGTCATTATCTATCTCATTGGTGCAAATTACAGTCACGTATTTGTTGGTTTTCTCAAGTTCAAATACAAGCAAAGTCAAATTGTTAAACAAAGGTTTCATCTTGTCCATGTCGGAGTTTATACCAAGGTAAACTTAACTCTATTCCAGGGTTACTTGATGATTTGTTTAACTTTAAACCAATTTTGATGAGATTGAACAAACATATCTTCGAATTCCACTAATTAAACCTAGTTAAGTCATGAATCAAAAGACCTCCAAGGAAACGTGTTTTTATTCGTATAATTATTCAATTGAAGAGCAAATTTGGAGCTGGTAAAATACAAATTTTAGGAGGTGATTATATCTTTTTTTTTTTGACACCATATTAGTTGCATGCATTACCTGGGTCACACAATGTATAGTTTTTGATGGTGATAGGACCCCAGAAGAGTTCAGGGCTGGACATCCTGCTGGGGCAGTCAACATTCCTTATATGCTCCAAAACGAGGCAGAAGGTACCTGAGCATTAATTCCCTCCATCTATTGAACAATGATTTCATACTTCTTGAACAACATGGGAATGCTGGTATCCAACTATGTCAGTTTAATTGATAAAGTTTTTGATGATCATGATGTCGAAGACTTGAGTGTAAATGTTATTTACATTGATTTTATATACGCTTCTGTTCATGAAAAGATGAAGGAATAGTAATTATCCTTGAAGGTTACTTGTAACCATATCACAATCTAATTTATTCTCAAATCTCCGAGTAGGTCGATGAAACACCAGTAATATACATGTTTTTCCTGGCACCCCCTTCCATACATATGTTTTTCCCTGGGAGTATCTTACTTGGTGCGAGATATGGTGGAATGAACACTTGGTTAGTGATTTTTGAATGTTCACACCAAGTGATCTAGTAATCACCCCATAATTTTTAAAAAATATCATGAAATGACTTTTAGTCCCTCCTGTGATATTACCGAATTTTTCGGATGAGAAAATATTAATGGGTTTTAACATAGCTAGGAGCCTAAGACTTACAGATCTGCGAACATTAGTCATTTGTTTAATTTCCTTCTGCACATTGTGTTGCTACATTGTACTCGCTCAAGTTCATGTGCGTTCAATGATTTTTATTGATTCTTCTTTTGAGATTTAGCAAACTAATGTACTGACAGAAATGTTTTGCGTTGCTCTTAACTGAAGGAATGTCAAAAAATGCTCACTTTGAGGACCAAGTATTGTCGTCCTTTAAAAAGGACGACCAGATTCTAGTTGTAAGCCTTTTGCATCTCAGAATAAGCATTGGCTCAGTGTTCATGCATGAGGTCTAGTTGTATTTACAATTTTTTCGCTTGCCCTCATTTAATTTATAGGGATGCCGCAGTGGAAAGAGGTCACTTATGGCTGCCGCTGATCTCGTATCGAGAGTGAGTATTCTACTGTTAGTACACATCAATTTGGATCTTTTCACAATTGCTATCTTTTATAATCATCATCAAAATGGAGAATTTGTCATTCATAATTCTCATTTTAATTTGTTTTGGAGTCTTTGACACAACGAATAAGTTGAAAGATCGTTTGCAGACAGCAGTAGTCAGTCAGTCAGTCTTCAAATAGTCAAATATGAACACAATTTGTCAGTAACTCAGGCAGATCACCTGCATCAATGCCTGACCAATTGTAGTTAGTCCTGTAAACACAGTGAATCGAAATACAAGCAGAATAGTCACCCAAACATCATCCAGCAATCAATTGACCAATTAGGGCTTTGGGCATGGATCGAGCTATCCAGTCATTTGGCCACCACTATCTACATATATGTATACACGCATCAGACAATGACGGTCATATTTGAATTTATAATACCCTGCAGGGTTTCACAAGTGTTGTTGACTTAGCTGGGGGGTATCTTGCATGGGTCCAAAATGGACTTCCAGTGAGCAACAAGGAGGAGCAAGCCAAGTGAAAGGGAGAAATTCTTCAAGTTACCTTTGTTATTCAGAACACATAAGGAAGCACGCAGCTACTCATTTCAGTACTGTGGATATTCTCACTTCTGCTTCGAACTAGTCCTTTGCATTAGAAGTAGTGTGCTGTCTAGAGGACTGCAATTCTCCTATTCAACGGTTGACAATCTCATACAACTAACATTTTTTCTAATAATGCTAAATTGTTTCATCACTAGTGGCAACGTTGTAGATCGGCTGTGATTCCAGCCCTCCCTCCAACCACGGAGAATGCAGTTGCTTCTTTCAATTGATGAAACATAGACATTACGACCATATTTTTGAGATTCTGCCTCTGATATTGATCAGCTGCTTTTTAACTGTTATTAACAGTTAAGCTGCCAAATGCACTATGGCACCACAGTAAACAGGATGGTTTACTGCACAACAGCCCACAGGCATTGATCAAGCTCTTCGGCACTATTTAGAGCCCATTGACGTTGATAGCTGGACTCCCAAGTTCAAAAGTTGCATATCCATAGTTGCTTAAGACAACTTGTTTAAGCCATGGAAAAACCGATGTTTCTTCCTCCTAGAATGCCTCCGTGATTGCTTTGCTGCGATGAAAGGGATAAATTGTACCTGTGTCAAAGAAAAACAAGCCACTAGTTCCTCAACCAAACTAAAATACAAGTGAACAAAGCCTATTGCTGGTTTTGCTTTGTTCATTTGGGAAGGGGAAAATATCCAAATAATGAGGCAAGTAACTACCACTAAGCTACATTAAGAAATGCAAGCATCCTTTCAACATAAATCCATGGGCAGCGCTGGAAAGTTTTAAGCATGTACCTGGGAATTATTGCGAATGCCAAAATCCTGGAGAGATGCACTTTCATTCAGTAGCTTATCGTTGTGATATAAAAGGCAATAATTTGCCCACACATGTCTCCTGTAATTTCATTACAGATCAGTCTCATCTATCTTATGGGGAATAAGAAGCAAACTCAACTCGCCACTCTACAGTTTAGGGGACTCTTGTACTAGTGTTTTATCTTTTATTTTTTTGGGAGGAAGGGGAGGAGCGGATTCTTGTAGTAGTGCAAAATTGCAAAGCAAAAATTAAGATGAATCAGGAATTGAACATGAAGTGTGAAAACACGCTCACTGCAAAGAGAATATCTACAAAGAAAATTCCACCCTGTGACACAGAGAACCACTTGCATGACCCTAAAACAGATGAATTTGTCGAAGCACTACTCATTCAGTATCAAGTCATGAGATGCTGCAACTGTGACTAAAGCTTTGGCATGTTATTGTCCATCTCAATTCTCAATATACCAGCAAGGAATATGTCCGGGTGCATATATTTCTATCCAACAAAGAAGCACCCACATAAGCACCACCACCTAGTGTGAATCTTGCCTAAGCTTGATGTGGGGAGATCAGGTTCCTATCCAACAAGTAGAATCCTTTATACAACACCACCCAATCTAAATCTTGCCTAAGTATGGTCTGGGGAGATTCAAATTGTGGGTAGTCATACCCTACAAGCAAAGAGGCCCATTCAAGGAGAACCACCAAAAGAAAAAGTTGAAAATGTCTTTGAGATTAACCTTTTTGTGAGAAAGATACGAAGTGAACACAGTATCATATATGTTCTAAGATAACTCCAACGGACTTTTGTGAGGGCTATCAACTACATGAGGCAACCCTCTCATTGAGATTGGGAACCAACATACTAAAGTTGGACTTAAAAACGCAAGTTCTAATCTAATTACAAAGGACTCTTTCCCCTCTCCTACAACATTCAGAATTTCATGGAAAACTTGACAAGGAAATTTTTTTACTGACAGAAATGCCAATTTAGGAGACAGTAGAAGGACAGCCTAAAAGGAAGCCAAAGCACATAGTAGCCCAAGAAATCCAGTGAATGTTCTTTCCATCTGTTCAATTTCTTATTTGCGTCTGGAAAATAGCACAACAATTATTAGCAAAGTTGCAAATTAGGAAGTCACGACATGAGTATAATCTGAAAGGATGGGGCCAACATGGGACACAGTTGCCATAAAACCAAATCACCGGGCTCAAAAAACAATTGAACACATGACAAAGAAGTCACTCAGATGGGTTCCAATATGTGCAAGACAAAATGCATAAAGCAAGAAATGTCATTTGATCAATATATACACAATGCATTCAGGCTATCCATGTCCAATAAACGAAACAACTGCTGAATTGCATCCAGGCAGGCATGGTCATCTTAATGAACCCTGATTGTGCAAAATTTTCAGCTAAGTTAATCTACGGAGGGTAAGTACTACCTAGAATATCAATGTGTCAAATTATGAATTACTTATTAGGTTGCTGCTTTCAGTGAAAAGTTTAGCATTAAACAGAGAAGCAGAATCATAAATTTTTCGCAGAAATCAACCAATAAATCTAAATCCCAGCATCATAGATTGTTAGGCTATACTTTTTACAAAGACTAACGCATTAGCTCATCCATTTACGCCCAACTAATAAAGATTTCCAGGGTTCTGAGGAACAGTAAACGCCCAAAATGGATTAGACGCACGGAGGGGTTTGAAGAAACGAACACCATACCATGAGATATGACGATGACCCATCTTTGATTGCTCCATTTCATTCACTTTCTTCTTAATTGCCAGCTTCAAGTCCTTGACCGTGGCCGTATTCAACAGCACAACGTCTAAAACAAGGGCGAAAACAAGCCTCAGTGAAAGAAGGCAGAGCAGATGTTTGTGAAAATGTCAGAGAGAGAGAGAGAGATACCAAAAGAGGTACCATCGAGCTTGAGGACAGAGATTCGCATGGCGCTGCCGAGCTCCAAGCTGATAAGGGTATCAACATCGGATAAAGAAGGCATCTTGGGGACATCGGAGAGAATGGGGTCATCAAGCAATGCGGATAAAGTGGATTTGAGCCTTGCCCTTTTCATGGTTTCTCCTTCGTACCCTCCTCCTCCTCCTCCGCCTGCAGTAGAAGCATCGTTCTCATTCTTCTCCCTCGATTCCATCGCTCTTCCCCCCCCCCTCTCTCTCTCTCTGTCTGTCTCTCTGTGGTTGCCGGCGAATTCCGTCTCGCTCTTCTCCCCGTCCGCGCTTCAGCAGTTCAACCTTTGGGTTCAGGCGGTTTTCACAAGCAGCATTCCCAGCCGTGACCCTGAGCCTATTTTTTGGCTCACGATGGGGCCTACTATTGCCACATCAACCTTCTCTCCAACTTTTTATCTCACAATCCTCACTTTCTCCAATGCAAGGCTCACCACTTTGACTCACCAAATAAAATAATACTAATGAACCCCACACCTAACCATATTTAATTGTTTTAAGTTTATATATTTTGGTTGGGTGTTTGGGTTTATTGTGTTCGGAAAAAAGAACGTGTGTATTTTTTTTTTTTTTAACGTAACATATGGTCGCCCCATTTTTTATTTTTTGTTGTTTCGGTTGGTTATTGGAGGTTATTATATTTTCTTATTTTTGTGGGTTGGTTGGATTGGGTTTTAATTTGGAAAAAATAATTAACACATAAGAATTTGGTTGTTTACTTAATTACGTTTTCGTTTGAAAATTACAACACTTGCAATTTTTAAAAATTGACACGTGCATGAATATAAAAATTACATGAGTTGAACATTGAATAAATAAAGATACATTGGTTAACTTTAGACCCGAATAAAAAATTACAATTGCTAAACAACAACCAAAAATTAAAGTGCAACAATCAGTCAACTATCCTCAACGATGGCGATCGGAATTTCGCTTCCATATTTCTTCAACCAAGTCCGCTTGAAGAGCTGCATGCGTGGCGGAGTTGCGAATTTCGCATGATCGTTGAAAGTATGTCTCATAGCATGGATGGTGGTTGTGATTAACAAGGGGCTCCGGAACTGTTCCATCTACAACGTCATAGTCAAATGCAAGCTCGTAATTATCTCGTTCGTCTTCCACAATCATGTTATGGAGTATCACACATGCTCGCATAATTGTACCAATTTCATTTTGATCCATAAGACGAGCGGGGCCACGCACAATGGCAAATCGAGCTTGTAGCACACCGAAAGCTCGCTCAACGTCCTTCCTAACTGATTCCTGACGTTCGGCAAATAGTTTTCTCTTCGGCCCTTGTGGAAGAGGGATAGTTTTGACAAATGTGGCCCATTTCGGATAAATCCCATCCGAAAGATAATATCCTATGTTGTACTGATGGCCATTGACGACATACTCACATTTAGGAACCCGATCATCATACAGCTCTTGGAAAACCGGTGAGCGGTCAAGGACATTGATGTCATTCAAACTTCCAGGTAACCCGAAAAACGCATGCCAGATCCAAAGGTCGTATGATGCAACGGCTTCAAGAATAATAGTTGGCACCTTATAAATTTGCTTTTGAAATGATGCCTTCCAAGCCGTTGGGCAATTCTTCCACTCCCAGTGCATGCAATCTATACTTCCCAACATACCGGGAAAGTCACGAGCTTCAGCAACTTGTAGTAAGCGATCAACATCAGCTTGATTGGGTTTTCTCAAGTACTCCTCCCCAAAAACCTGAACGACGCCTAACGCAAACTGTTTCAGGCATTCCATTGCAGTGCTCGCCCCAATCTTCAGGTATTCATCAACGCAATCAGCCGCTACCCCATACGCAAGCATTCGCATGGCTGCTGTGCACTTGGTTAATGGCGACAACCCACGCTTTCCGATCGCATCGTACCTCAACTGAAAGTACTCTGAATGATGGCCAAGTGCTTCGACGATTCGGAGAAATAAGTGCCTCCGCATTCTGAATCTTCGTCGAAAATGTTGTGCATTGTATAGAGCATCTTCCGCGAAGTAGTCTTTGTATAAGCGGTCGTGTGCACCTTCTCTATCTCTCTGAATACATCTCTTTTTCATCCGAGGCCTAGATGCAGAAGGCGTATGTTGTGTTGCTGATTCCGCAACTTGTGCAATGAGTAACATTTCTTGTTCCACTTGTTGTTGATGTTGGAGGAAAGCAGCTAGGATGGCCGCATCATCATCTGATGAAGATGATGAGGATGAGGATGATGATCCTACCTCAAAGGGCATCTTTCCAATATTAAAGGGATCCATTACAAATTGCCTGCGCAAAATAATAATGATCAAACGTTAATGTATTGAATAGCACTCCATGTATTAAACAATAATAGCATGATTACACAAATTCTTCTACGTTCGATAGCAGATGCAAATAAAAGTTACATATACGGCACATCCTTCTTATGATCGCTTCGATCGCTTCTACAGTAAGGGAAAGGGAGACAAATTACTGAGTTGATGTTGACTGCCCTAATCTCGTTTGCATGATTTCTGCCTTTCTTTGCTCGTAATAAGCTGCTTGGTCAGGAGGCATCATTGAAGTGTCGGGCATCATTACTCTATCCTCTTGGGCCCTCAACTTTTGCTCTCTCATCATCATCTTCTGAGCTTTTTCTTCCATTGCTTTGTCGCAAAGTTTTGTGAATGCGTCAATTGCTACAGTGTTACGACTGTTTAATATGCTCATCTGATTTGTGATTGCATCCACAACTGAGTTCTTTGCCCGTTCTTTCAGTCTTCTTTTTGCAGCTTTCCGACCCTCGGGTCTTTCACTTCCTCCCACAACTTCATCTCCTGCCTCTTCAGTGTCAGGGTTGGACCTTTTTGTAGATCCTGACCCTGACTTAGGTGGGTCACATATCGCCCTCCATTTTGGTTGGTCCTTGAGCATTTCATACCAATGCTCAAGATCAAATTTCTTCCCTGTACGTTCTGTATATAACTTGTGAGCTGCCTCCATAATCATTACCTCGTTCCAGCCACTTTGGTTAATATGCTGCACTTCTGACATAATACCCGCCCACTTACTGACGAGTGGGGCGCATCGGCTCCATCGGCCATTTAGCGTCTTCCAAGTACGTTCTGAGCCTCCGCGTGGACCGTGCTCATTGAAATTGCAGGCCACTCTACCCCAAACGCCAGACCTCTTCTGATCATTTCCAACTACGGCATCTGTGCCCACGTTTATCCAAGCACGTATGAGTCGTTCATCCTCTTCAACCGTCCATTTTTTTGCACTAATGCTTACACCCCCCACTACCTCCACGTCTCCTGCAATGTCGATCTCAGTGTTACTTACCCCGACCATTGATCCCGTTGGGGTGGACGAAGGTGTAGAGTTACTTCCAGCTGAAAAGTAATTCGGGGTGGCATGTGGTTGAGGGGTAGTATGTGGTTGAGGATAGGAGGGAGGGTAATTTGGGTACTCGCTGTTATATGGTTGGTAGGGGTAAGGTGGATAGTAGTTACGGGGGTTTTGACCTGAGGTACCACTTGGATTCCTGAAGTTGGGTTGTTGTGGGTAATACAGTTGGTACATCTGAGAGTTGTAATTTAGCGGTACATATGAGGGGTAAGGCAAGTGAGGATTAGGTGGGATAATAGGGTTGCTACTATTCCCCCCATTTTTGGGTGAATCGTCTCCCTCAAGAAAACTAGTAAATGAAGGCGGAATGCTAGGATCCATAATCGAGATAAAATCACAACCTACAACCATATAATAGCTGATATTATTATATTGTCAATTATTTTTATGAAGTTATATAAAACCATATTTCATGCTTCAATTTCATACTCATTATAAATGTACTATTCAATTATTACATATTTTTATACTATACTTTCTTATTCCTTTGTTCAATTTGGGCAATTATATATATTAAAAATTTAAAATATGTATCCATGTTAGTTAGTTGACTCTTACAATTAGCATATAGAATTATTTTTCATTACATTCATAAGAAATTAATTTGTCAACAAGCACTCAACACCTCGTGTATATCACATTTGTCAATATCTCTAACAAATTTGTCATCCATTTGTAGTTATTCTAACTAATTTGTCATGTACGAAGTTAACTATTTCATAACTCTTTAATAATTTCACATGTAACTATTCATCTTCACCCTTGAAGTTTCTCTATAATTATTGTCCAACTTTTCCGACAATTTCATATTTAATACTTAAATAATTGCAATATCCTATTCGGTTTTAATAATTTGACAACCAAAAACAACACATAATTTCTCTATAATTAAAATAAACTTCAAACTCACAATTTTCTTCACTTCTTTCTTCGTTGGGAGCAACTTCAAATTTTCTACACATATAATAACAAATTAATGTCAATATCGTTACAAAATTTAAAGTCACAAAAAAAATTACTAAATTCAATAATAACTATAAATACTTACTTCACTTGCTTCTCTTTTTGGATGAAACTACTCACAATTTAAACCAAGCTACTCAAAATATTGTGGGAGAAATATTGCAATTTGTGTATGATAAATTCCAACTACATTTCTCATGTATTTATAGAGCACCAAATTTGTCCCCCCAAAAAAAAAAAAAAATTCACTTAGCCGTTGGGCAACGGCTACATTTGCCCAAAACCAAGAAAAATTGATTTTGCACACCGTTGGGCAACGGCTAGCCCAACACAGCAGCTTTTCCTTTTTTTTTTTTAATTTTCTCTTTCAGCCAGACTGCCCAAAAAAAAAGCCTGGCCCGGAATCAAAACGACGTCGTTTTGATTCCACTACCAGACAAAAAAAAGAGACGCGGGCCTCTCGCGTCCACGAGTCGCCGAGCCCAGTCCCGCGGGCCACACGGTGCAGGCCCACAGGACGCCTCTCCCATCCCGCCTGCCTTTTTCACGGCCCGCGCGCCTTGCGCTGGGCCTGCTCTTATACTGGAATGCCTCCAAGGCAAATTTTCGATTGTCTTCCCGCCCCATTTTTTTTTTTAAAAAAAAAAAGAATTTGGGTTTTCGGTGTGAGTGACAGAGCTTGGCGGTGCCGACATTCCTCTAGCAGTTTGGTTAAAAGTCAGAAGATAGAAATGTAAAGAGAAAGACACATAACAACTTAAATAAAATCTGACTTCATAGTTACTGTAATTTTTTTTTTTTTAAGACATATACAAAAGTATGCTCACTATTATCAAAATATTAAAAAAGACTCCGAAATTACAACCATCTTCAACTAGCAAATGCGTCCTCCAAAGTCTAAAGTATCAATGACTGTTAAAGGAATACAAAGAACAACATTTAAAATCTGACACTTCTAAACTCAAAATAGTTGTTGAACCACTGCTGCTACATCTACAGAATCGATACTCCCAAGATTATCACCGTATAGCTCTCTTAATTTCAAAACCCCTCCACACGAGGTTTGTACTAAAAGTTAGTTTGTTCTTTTTCTTTTTAACATAAAGTTTTTAAAAACTTGCCGACTTTAAAAATGACAAAATTAAAGTAAAAGCAATAGACTAAGTTCCTAAAATTAACTTGTTTGGTCATCATGAAATTATATTTGTTTTAAGGAACACATGTATGTTATTTAGGCGGTTTTCTTCCTCCCCACGTCTCCAATCTTTCGCTTCCGCCAATTGCCACGCGATCAAGAGTAGTAACTTGTTCCCTATTGAAGGCGAAGGAGGGGGATGCCTCTCAAAATAGTCTTTGGCATTGAAAGAATATCTCACCCAAAGTGCTATACTAATCGCAGATCAACATCAAGTCAAGAAATTGTAACAGATCTTGTGAAGTGTCTTTCCTATATTGTATCAAGAACCAGAACTTGTAAAGATGAACGATCATGTTATTTTAAGTTTAGTATTTTTGAGGTTGAGATATGATTTTGATCTTAAATTGTATTTGTATTAGTCGACTAATGCATTGTAGATGTCGTATTATATTATGGAATGAATCATGATGATTTTCTTTTTTTGGTCAAAAAATATGGTATAACGTTATTTATGTAATTAACACCCTTTTTTACTTGATATAATCTTTTTGATTTAATACTTTTCTATGAAAATTAAATACCAAGAAACCATTGACTTACTACTGCCATGGTGGATTTTAGCAATACTACAAACAATTACGACTCCCAAACAAAATTTTGGGGAAAAGGAAGTGTACCTCACCCCAACAAACTTCAAGCACCCCCCCCCCCCCAAAAACCCCTACGCGGCCACACCGCACCCCTACCCCTCATGCCACCGCGGTACTACTCCTGTCATAACAAAGAGAATCATAGTTCTTCCAGAAAAAGCAACCTCATTGCATTAACTAGTGATTTTAATTCTCCGTTTGACACAGACCACTTTCATCTGCTCTTCTTGGCCAAATGCTCACTGCTGTATGATCTTCATGCGTTGCAGAAAAATAGAAAATGTGGCTGAAAGCAGTCAAAGCACCAGTTTCCGATAAGAAGGGGGATCAGGGTTCTTTCTTCTTCTTCTTCAGCCCTGTGTAACCATGAGCTTATCTGCTGCAAAGACGCTGTT
The DNA here is from genome assembly GCA_029747015.1 of Carnegiea gigantea. NCBI lineage: Eukaryota > Viridiplantae > Streptophyta > Magnoliopsida > Caryophyllales > Cactaceae > Carnegiea > Carnegiea gigantea. Next base: position 74,818 of record JAKOGI010000300.1, on the reverse strand, counting down.
GACTGTCGACACTGTTCAGTGCTGCACTGACACTATTGACTCGTGAACTCTCAACCTTTGCAAATGATCAAACATTGAGAAATCAACCAGAAGTTCATCTTTGAAGGTAGACTTCATCTTCAAAAGTAAATATGAAATGCATGAAGTTTGAGATGTGTGAGTACAAAAAACAATGAACTCAAGATCAGATACTTAGTACATAGGAAAGTCAAGAAATCGCAGTTGGCACAGTCTTGGACAGTTTCCTAAACCGTCTGTCTCTCTCATCTTCACCATAAGATTTACTTAGAAATTGCAAACCATGATAGAAGAATGATGGAGAAGTGGACGACGAAAGACAATTGGGAAAAGCATGATTGTATACCAGTGTTCCTTCTCTGGGATCACAAAGGATTACCTTGTACATGTTAGCTAGAAACTAACATTAACACAAATACATTTCCACCAAGAAAGAGAAAATTAACAACCTCAAAACAGCTTGTAACAAACTAGAACCAAGCAATTAGAAAAATCCAGGCAAGTAGACATCTAGAAAGATCTAGGAAGAAAGATGTCAAATACTCCGGCATTAACTTTGAAAAATTGGAGAAAGTAAGTCTCAAGCCATTAAGCGAGCTCATTATATAAATCCACAAGACATATTATCATTATGCATGTGATTTATTTCCAGTGAAGACAGGTAAGCATCAACATCAGCTGAACCCATCCTTCCAAAATATTTCACCTATGCAGAATTCAAGACATTTTGTTAGTGTATCATTTCAACAGTTTGTTTTGCAGCATACTGTCACCAAAATTACTGAGCACTTTGAAAGATATTCTGTCCATACATCCGACCATATCCTACTTCATGCCGAAGCCTTTGGCATCAGATTAATGCTATCAAACTTTTACATATAGTACAGGAAGATAGAAACCAGGCATATAGCTTACCATGCATATACTTATTTAAGCTATGAACATATACAAAAGCATTTACTTTCGCTGGCCAGAGAAGGACCAAGAAAGTCATGTGCTAAAATGGATCTTTTCGCAGGATATATAGTTGACAATAACAATACAAAATGAAGCAAGCATACACTAAGTAAAGGGAAAAAGACAGACCACAAAAGTGCATAACTAACATGATCAGATATAACATGTGGATGCAGATGCTTCACATAAGGGCTTGTTAAGGAAAACAAAGAAAGAAATCAATCTGAACAAAAGATTTACCATGAAAAGGTTCTCCAACTCTTGATCTAAACTCATGTAACAGCTTTGATGCCACTCAAAACAATACTTCTGCACTGAAGGATGACAAGTTCCAGCATCCTGGTGAACTATCCACACTACAGATCCCAGTAGAAATTGTCAAGACTTCATGCTGCAACAGGCAGGTGCTTGTCAATAGACCAAACTTATCATAGTTTCTTAAGGCAGCATTTGATGTTTGAATCCCACCCCAAATTTCACATTATAGACTTCATATTTTCTTAATACTGTCCATGAATGCTCTTGAAATAACAGATTTCAGCTTTCCCATAAAAGCGTTTTCAGAAGTTGCAGGGTTAAAATTATTAGGTGACACGAAAGCAATAAGAACAAAATTCTCTTCATTTCCACAGTCTATCTCGTGCATGTCTGCAAAAACTTCTTGCAGTTTCTGTATCAGAGTATCATAGAAAGATCTATTTGGAGGAATGGCATTCAAAACAAGAATTCCATGCTCAGAAAGAGACCATTTGGCTGCTAGAAGCACATCTTTCTGTACAAATTCCAAAGCTGGGGCACTGATGCCCATTTTGTAGTCACTGGAATCCAAGTCAACGATAAGAACATCAAATTTACTCCGGAAAACATCAACTACATTCCCACAGCTATCATTTCTTACATTCTTAACAACCAAAGGGAATGATTCGTTCCCATTCTCACAGCAGGACATCTGCTTTAGAATGTCAATCCCATCCCCAACATAAATTTGAATGCCTCTACCAGGTTGTAGCCCAAAATACTGCTTTGCAACTGTCAAAACTACATCATCCAATTCCACACCAATAACTTCAAAACCTAGTTGTTTGCTCAAGAAACTCAGCAAAGCCCCACCTCCAACACCAAGGCAAAAGGCTCTTGGCTTGACCCCGGATTGAAACAGCTCCTGGATATGCCCGCTAATCAAAGACAGACCGGCAACCATTGGTGCCAAGTAAGGATGCACCAAGACCCCTAAATCAGGACAAAACTTCACCTCTTCAATCTGTAAAGGATTAAAGCAATCATCATCAACCCCATTAGGAACAATGAGTATCTCAGTCTGAACCAAATTGGGCAATCTTTTAAACCTCAACCTCCTTCTAAACACTCTACCGGGACCCTCAATTTCAACATCCTCAACCAGCATTTCACCCACACAAGGACCTACGCACCTCTCTATAATCACACTACTAATCACATTATCCTCATAACTCAAAAAGGGCACTTCACAATTGCCCCTTTCAGCAACTTCCTTAGGCAATAGAGCCATCAACAGTGGAAATAAACTCCTCTCTAACTTCTCCATATAAGTTGGGTCTTTCTCAACTGATTTTCTATATGTCTGTACAGCATATTCATCACAAACTGGAGTATTACCAATCAGAATTAACCTGGAAATCCCACGAGAACTCAACAGCAGCTGGAGATGACCAGCCTCTGTAGTGAAAATCCAGTCCTTCTCACGGTTTTTAGGAACTAACATGGCGGCTACTTTCGGATAATCAACTGATTCAGTTGGTGAATCAAGCACAGAAATTTGGAGGTCTTTGGTGTGGAAAAAATCGGGCGGGCAACGAAGAGAGAGAACTGGGAGAGTAAACGAAATATAGCGAGATGGGATGATCGAATCGAATGTACCTGCTTCGATGGCCATAAGAATTCCTTGTAATTTCTGGGTCTATCGCAACTCAGATGCTGAATTCCGACATAGCTAACCAAACGTTCTACAAGAAGCGCTGCAATGCCTGCAAAACAGCAATGCCCGACAGGAATCCTTTTGATCGGGTGAATGATTTGCTTGGTCAAGCGGCACCGTATGGGTGACGATGAATCAGGTTCGGATCAGGTAAATTATCGTCTGTATCTACTATCCATTTTTATCCGCTTTATCTAATTCATTCATAGTCGTAAAAATCTAATCTAATCCAAACCTTCCATCCAACATTCACGGATGAAAATGGGTGAATCATATTGTAAATGAGTGATGAAAGTTAAATGTAATATGCTAGCAAATTTATAAGAAAAAATAAGTTTTGCTTTTTAAAAAGCCTAAAAAAGATATTTAGGTATAAGACATGAATAAATATCATATTTATCATATTAATTTTGATGAAAATTATAAAATTAACAATATAATCATTCAAACAATGGGTAAAATTTAAAGAGTAAAAATAAACGGTAAACTAATTGTAAATAAGGGGTAAACCAGTGGATGACTAAGTGCGTGAATGCATGATAGATCGGGCGATGGGTCAGATGGAGTATCACCTGCTTCCAACCCAATCCGTCAAATCATCATCTGTCATCCATATATTTCGGATTTTCACTTGCTTTTTTGGGTTGGCTGGAATGGATATGCATCAGAACGGATGATATTGCCACCCTTAGTCGGCAGGAGTCACAGAAGTCGCACTCCATAATCCTTTTTTTAAACAAAAAAAAGATTTGGGAATCGAATGTTACAAATTTTAGGCTTGAGCTTGTTCTTTTCAGCTTAGCGTTAGAAAATGGCCCTGGCAGGACCTCAAGTTTTCTTTTACTTGCCTTCAAGGACGTCAATAGTGGATGACATTCCGTTGAGGACCTCATGCTTGCTTTCCAGCCAAATTCCCACATAAGACAAATTAAAGAATGCATCCAATTTTCAAGGTTAGAAAATTAAACAATTAAATGGTTAATTATTTGTCATATAGTAAAAGATGACAAATCTAATAGTAGTATTATTATATCCTTATGATGCATGAATTTAGGTAAAATAATTTTTAATATGTTATTAAGACTCGATAGAATAAATCTTTAATTTGTTTTTCAAATAGCAAAATAAGTTCACATATTATATTATTTAATTTATGAAAGATTTGAGCATTTTATCTTGCTTTTTGTTTTCAGTTGAATTAAATACTCATTATTTGAAGTTCGAATTATATGAAACTTTTTGGTTTTATATCATTTTCTTTGTTAAATTTTTTACATTTTTTAAGACCAAATTTTATTACTAATTATTTGTAAGATACATCAACATTGTTTGAACAAACAGAATTAAATATAACTAAATGTCTAAATCTACCCCATCTTACATGCCCTTCTAATATCATGCAGCATCCTGCATGGAATTTTATACATCGATTATATGTGCACGAGTTGAAGTGAATAATAAGAGTTAATCTTATTGATATTACTATTTAAAGTTAAACTTATAAATTTTAGTATTGAAGTGAGATATATTAGAAAAATAATTGCTTTTTAAATCAAATATATTGATTGTTTTTTTTAAAAAAAGTGGAACATGAGGAGGTCATATTTGATGATACGTAATATAAAAGAGCACTATGGTATGTAATATAATTGAAGTCTTATTATAATCAAATTGAACACTCTCCTAACTAAAATTATTTATTAACTACATTTTTTGTATTTTTTCTACCACTTTCCTGCTGTTACTCTTTTTTTTTTTTTTAATGAAATGTGAGCATTCCACTTGCAAAGGGAGAAGAGGTAAGCAAACACTTGCAAGGGGGAGGATTTGAGCCCATAATCTCCCACTTAAATGTGAAAACAAAAAAGTTTCATATGAGTTGAACTTTAAAATAATAAGTATATTAATTTAATAGAAAAAAGTTAAGAACAAATTCTCAAAGTTTTCATAAATTAAATGATATAATGTGTCAACTTATTTTGCCATTTGAAAACAAAATAAACTATTCATTCTCTTGATACCATATTAAAGATTATTTTAACTAAATTCTTACCGCACAAGTATATAATTCAATACTAATAAGTAAAATTCATCACATCCAAAACTATATTTTTTCTTTTATTTTGCTAGATTCATCTTTTTTCATTATTTGACAAACAATAACTGTTTAGTCCTTTAACTTTCTAGCCTTGAAAAATTGGATGCATTCTTTAATTTGTCTTATGTGGGAATTTGGCCGGAAAGTCAGCATGAGGTCCTCAACGGAATGTCATCCACCATCGAAGTCCTTGAAGGCAAGTAAAAGAAAATTTGAGGTCCTATCAGGACCATTTACTCGGTATTCCTGAGATACTGCTATAATGGTAGCTGGTACTTTACTCATCCCCCGCCCCCCCAAGTTCTTTTCAAGTTATTTTTAGTGAGAATGCCTGAATTTATTTTCGTTGAATTAAACATCAGTTGAAATTTTTTTATTAAATTAAAAGTAGTTGAACATAACTTATTACGTTTTGGTGTTAATATATTAAACTGATTTAAAGTCATTGTTATTATATTGTGAACTGTATTTTACGTTGGACCAAGCATAATTTTGCTTAACAAAATTTATCAAGGCTTATTTATGTAATATGAGCTTATTTGAATTTGTTATTAAAAAATGTACTTAAAATGAAAAGAAATAGGCATTACGTAGAATTACAAGTTCTCAAATATTTTAAAATCTATGCATATCTAACCAAAAATCTAATGTAGATATTGAACAATCTGGCTTTGTTGCATGGTCTACTCATTCTTATAGAGTTTTTATGGCATTTGTATTGAAATGTTGACCCCCTTTTCCTCTCATTGTTGTAGTTAAAACATTTTTTTTTCCTATTTAAGAGACTGATGCATGTGTTAAATCTAGACATCCATAATAACTTTCCTAGCTAAGTTACCTAGGGGTAACATTTATTAAGGAGAATATTTCTTCTTGTATATTTCCTCTAGTTAAGCAAATTTGTGCCATGAGGAAATAACTTGAACGATCACTTTGCTATAGAGGTGGACAATGGACTGCGTTGGGTCGGATTGGGCCAGTCCATTAACTAAACGGGCTGGGCTAGGTCCAGTGCATTTGTTAATGGACTGGGCTGGGTTATGGGCCAAATGAACCTAGCCCTAATCCAGCCCGCTCATGACCCGCTCATTACTACATACGGAGTATTTTTGGTTAGTTAATTTTTCAACTAATGTATTTGTAATTTTCCAACCAAATTAAACTAGTCTAAATTCAAAGTTAGAAAATACACAGTCAAGCTAATAAATAGGTCGGGCCAAGTCAGCGCATGGGCGGCACGTTTTGGGCCTGTTTAAAAATGGAACAAACTTGCGCAAAACAACGGTCTATGATAATTATTGTTATGTACACAGTGTTGATAATGAGATTAACTAATTGGAACATGTAAACTAGTGTGTCAATTAGGTTAAAAAAATAATGGGTCACTAAACGGGTCGTTAATGGGTCTGGCCCGTTAATATGTCTTAGTGGGCTAGCCCATTAATGGTCCAATCTATTATTGAGCTGATCCTTTATTAGCCCTATTTTAAATGGATTGACCGCTTAACTCAATGAGTACCCAATCCGTTGCCCATCCCTACTTTGCCAAGATAGGAATAGTTCCTTTTTTTAATCTCTCCTAGCTCAACTATATAATTCTGATGATGTACAATGAATTTCTAAAGTTGTTGACTGATGCTTATTTTTATGTTTATAAATTTTGAAACTCTCTCTTTCTCTATATGCAAAATATATCTATTTAACACTGGCATTCAAACTTGTCTACAGAACTTCGTAAATGAGCAGTAAATTAGGCCCTGATCAATTCATGACAAGACGCGCATGGTATGCTCTAAGTTCCACCGTATTGCCTGCCACACAAATTCTCAGTTTCTAATCCAAACTTGCATACATTTGCTGATTTGCATTAGATCAACACAATATATTGCTATTCTAACTATTACAGAATTGTGCCAGCAAAAATAGAGAGACTGAACAGAAAACAAGCACCTGAGATTTGGAAATAAGAATAGAAAGACGACCATTGATGAGGCAGAATGAACCGTAGTCAAAAAATGGGTCAACGCCTCCTGCTCCACTAAAATCAACAAACAATCATGATCACAACAGTACTTGCTCAAATGGAAAATATGTGAAGGGCAGTATCAGAGAGCCATTAGATGTCTGATAGAAATGAGAGTACACAAACACAAGAGGGGGGTGAATTGTGTTGCCAAATTTTCGTAGTTTTCTGGAACAGGCTTAGACCCTATTTGGACAGACTGTTTGTAACACGCCCAGAAAACGGAAATGCAGCGGAAATAAGTAGAAGAGAAGGTGAACACAGGATTTTTACGTGGAAACACCTCTAGCCCAATTGAGATGAAAAACCACGACCTACCTCTGTAGGATTTTCACACCACTTCACTATTCGGGCTAAACACATTACAATGTAACCCTCACCGTTACAACTTGTAACTCACACGTAACCGTCTTCCCTAAGACCGGTTACCCCACGTCCAAAAGTCCCCTTGACTTGGACACAATCAACTCACTTTTGAAAGAGAGAAAATAAGATGGACACCTTACTTTTGTACTTCTCAAATAAGCTAGTGTAAGGTACTAGTATGCTCCTAGTCTGCCAACTTTGAAAGCTCAATCTTGCACACACTTGGGTCGGTTTTTCTTTCCGAAAAATATGGCTCTTAAACTCTGGAATATTGCTGTGAAAACCGATAAAGAAAATGAGTGTGGAGTCTTGCTTAAATAGAAAACCAAGTGGAATAATCTCAAATATTTTCTAAAAAGAAAAAGTTTGGGCCACAAGGAGTGGAAAGTGTGAACTGAAAATTCCCACTAACTACTTGAGCTACACGGTTATTTTCAGCCACAAAAACTCAGTAAATCATCCCATGATTTTCTCCACAAATTCAGCCATTTTCTAAAAATAGAGATTTTGTTACTTTGAGAATAAAGCACTCTAAAAATAGACTTGCAATTCTCCCCAAGTTTCTCATAGCCAAAAATAGTCTCTTTGGATTAAATAATCAGCAGAAAATCTTGCTCAAAAATCTCAGAGACGTTAGCCAAAAAATCAGAGAAGAATTCGTGAAAAATGTTTTTGCAGTTTGGCTTGAGAACATCCTGAACACCTTGTTCCCAGAACTGTTCTGAGATAGTGTTCTGAAATATTTTCAAAAAGCAAAACCATTTCAAGTAAGTGTTAAATCAAGACTTTCTAATTGGCATATTAAGAAGAATCTAAGAAAATAAAACCTATAACAAACCAAGACACTTGTTGAATCAACCGGACATCTTATAGAAAAACAACTTGCTGCTCCAAACACCTTACAGAACTGATTCTCAGGCTGTTCTGGATTCCTGAATCAACTAATCTTGAGAACCTGTTCTTAAGACCTGTTCTTAAACATAGTTAACCAAGCAATTTCAAAGTATTTCAAACAACATTTGGAATCTATTTGAACAACACACTCAAGCATATATTACATTTGTGTTTGTTATCATCAAAACCTTACATTGCATAAGGATAGGGTCAATAATTTCCCCCTTTTTGATGATGACAAACCAAATGATCATATTGACCATTCATAAGAAAACAAAAATCGGTTAGTGCCAAATATTCAAGTCACACAAGAGCAAACAAAAGCAACGAAAAATTTAAGAAAGTCAACTCAACCCAAGTCAAAATAAAACAAACATGGTCATCCCTATCTTCCCCCTTTTGGCATCATCGAAAAAAAATATTGGCAAATAAGTTAAAATAAGCTGTTTGCAATCACCACTACTTGGGTAATGGAGGAAAAACAACCTGCGATACACTCAAGTATATGGTACGTTAATGATATTGGCCATCCAAGTCACGCACAAACAATTAACTTTAAGAAAACAAGCAAGGCATAGCCAACCAAGATTAGGATAACCACAATTTATCATAATATGCAAAACAAGCAGTTCAGAATAGTGTCGAGAATAGGCAGAAAAGTGAGAAAGAAGGGAAGACAGAACAGGGAAGGGATAAGGGGGTAGAGCTCTTTCAGGGAGGAGGAGAAGAGAATTTGGCTGAGAGAGTTGAAAGAATCGACATGAGATCCTCATGGCGCTTGACATTGAGAGCCTTCTCCTCAGCAAGAGCAGCTTGAACCTCAGCAAGCTCGGTCTTCAACCGGGATTGATTCAGTAGCAAGGCATCAACAAAAGGCTCACTGGAGGAAGAACCAGGAACAGGGGAAAGGGTGTTCGAGGCCCCTGTTCCGAAGCTGCTTGGTCTCCTCTGACCAATTTAAACCCGCACCCCATTAGAGTGCTACTCCCTATTGCATCAATCATCTGCACCCCCACTTTCTTCTGCAGAGAAATCCCAAAGTGCTCAAACAAAGAGTCAATAAGAAACCATATCCCAGATCATGTTCTCTTGAGGTATTTGCAATCCTAGAGATATGGCGAATCATGATTGTTGGGAGGTTAATTTGCTCTCCTTTATCCATAAGGTCAATAAAACATTGATCCATAGCATCCGCAAGATTGCGGCCTTGACCTCTAGGGATGATATTCTTAATAATGAACCAAAAGAGCAATTGATGAAGAGAAGTCATGTCACCTTTCTTGACGGACTGGGGGGCTTTCAACCTTGTTTGCTGGCTCAGTGTTTGAGTTAATTGCAGCAGCCGTGCTGTCCCAAGCACGGTCTTGTCCTCCCGGACATACACATCAAAACCTTCAGCAGGAACACCCAAAATTGCACCCAGATCTTTGGCATTGAATTTCAGTTGCTTCCCATTAACTTCACTTGTCACCACAGCATTGGTGACATTGCAATTCGCATAAAATTCGGCCAAATCTAGGGCAGAACACCCCAGTTGGGTGTTTGCAAACAGTTCAAGCCACCCCTGTGCCCTGAGCTTGTCCAAAAACACTTCCAGACCCTGTTCCTGAAAGTATGTCACCGTCACAATTTTGCCCCGCACCACACTTCTCTGAAGAAATTGGGCCAATTTTGAAGTGGTGTGTGCTGCCTTCTTTGCCTTTTTGGAGCTGGGGTCTTCAGGTTCATCCTCAGCAAGGCCCTGTTTGGAAGAAAGCTTCCTCTTAGGAACAGTGTGTTTGCTGGGTTGGTGGGGTCTGTTCAGAGCTAGGTTCGGCTGGAGCTTTGCCTTTGTCCTTGGCAGGTGACTCGGCAGGAGACTTGGGGAGAGCCCTGTTCAGCAGGGGCTTTCCTGGTTTCTCGAACAGGTGAGCTCTCTGGTGAGGAAACAATCTCCTCAACCAGCGGAGGCTCCTGTTTGGAGGAACCAGCTGGTTTAGAAGGTCGATAGGTGCTTTGAGAGGCTAATCTGTAAGATTTTCTGGAGGGTTTAGGAGTAGGTTTAGGTTTAGCAGATCTGGGTTGTGAAGGTGAAGAGGAGGCTTTAGCTTGCTTAGCCTCTTTAGCTTGCATGCCCTTAAACTGTCGAACAAGCGGGAGATCTGTTCGTCCCGCAGGCACCTTAATTCTTTTCTTCTTTTGACCCTCACCGGTTTGGGGTGTTCGCACCGGTGTTGTTTGAACATTTTCAACAGGGGTCTCAGGCCCCTCACCCAAATCTACATCAATATCAGCAACCTTCTCCGCAAAATCATCCAACATCTCTTAAAAAACAGGACTGGGCTCAGGTTGCGGTTCACTAAAGTCAGAAACAGGTTCCGACCTTGTTTCTGCCAGCATAATTTCACACCTGGTTATATGCACATCATCCGAGTCTCCCTCAGACAGAGACGAGTCATCATCCACATCAACAACATCAACAACTTCGGTTTGGACCTCACTCGCTCCAGCGGCACTTTTAACCCCAGGTGGTTCAAGAATAGGTTCAAACAACTCCAAATCCCACCTAAATTCGGGTGGTACATCAGCCAAACCCAAACCCACAGAGCTCAAGTTCACACAAGTCAAAAACCCAAAAGGTTTCAAGATAATTGGCAAAGGAGGCAAAAATTCAAACCTCATACCTCCAAAAAGTACCGGAGCAGTGACGGCTGACACGGGCAGTGACGCTGCAGCCGGCGGAGACGCCATGCGTGACCGCTTCGAAGCCGGAGCTTGAGAGGTTATAGAGGCGAAGGAGCTGCTGCCGGAGGTCGTCATTGGAGCTGGAGAGAAGCTTGGGTTTTGAGAGATTAGGGTTTTGGGTTTGACAGAGAGAGATTGAGAGAGAGATTTTTCAGTGGCTGATGAGCGAAGTGTGCGGCCGAGGGAGCTAAAGAGTCGACTGGCTTTCAACCGAAAAAGAAGAGCATTAAGTCTCCCAGCCGCGCACGCTTCGGGAAAGGAGAAACTTTTTAAAAAAATCTCAACAACTGAATTAACTACCTGATTTGTACACGTTTGACAAACAGTGGCCATACCTATTCTTGGTGCTTGTTCCTGCGGTCAGTTGTTCGGTAACATAGGACAATAAGGGCAATATCATCAGACCTCAACGAGGGTCAACAAACTGTATTCCACACATGTGCCAAATACAGCACCAAGTTTGACTGCAACCAATAATTTTAACAAGCTTGACCTGAAAAATCTTTTAACTAACCAAGCATTGGGGGTTAATAAAATGATCAAGTTGTTTTAATTAAACCCAGTTCAAGTCTATTCTTCTCAAATTGTTCTCTGCTTAGTGCCTTGGTAAAAATATCAGCAATTTGTTTATTAGTGGCACAAAAATTCATTGAAATCAAACCCTTTTCAACATTATCTCTCAAAAAATGATGACGAATGTCAATATGTTTAGTCCTTTTATGTTGACATGGATTTTTGGAAATATTAATTGCACTTGTATTATCACAAAAAATAGGAATGCATCCCGTGTCAACACAAAAGTCTTTGAGTTGTTGCCTTATCCACAACAGTTGAGCACAACAAGAGGCAGCTGCAACATATTCAACTTCTGCTGTGGACATGGCAACTGAATGTTGTTTCTTGGTTGCCCAAGATACCCAACAGGGTCTAAGAAAATGAGCCATACCTTGTTCCTTTCAAACTGATGAAGCTCCTCTTGCATTGCCGTGACCCAATCTGAATCTGTAAGAGCTTCATTAATATTTTTTGGCTCAATATTAGAGAGAAAAGCATAAAAAGCACAGAAATTTTTAAGCTTGGATCTACTTTGCACTCCTGTATTAATGTTAGACAAAATTTGATCAAGAGGGTGCGAACTTTGGTGCTTCCATGGTCGTGGAGTAAGCGGATCCACAAACACGCTTTCTACTCTTGCTTGGATACTTGGTGAAACAGGTTCAAAAACTGTTCCGGAACCTGTTTCTGAGCCTGATCTGAAGCCTATTTCCGAGCCTGTTCTGGATCCTGTTCCTGGAGCGTTAGGCTGGTTTTGTTCTAAACTGGGTTCAGCAATACTTCCCCCTGTTTGGTTCAGACCTTGCCCATCTTCCAAGAAAACAGCTCCAGGCCCTGATCCATCCTCAGGATACTTACCTTCTTCATGTGTGAGCAACAAAATTTTCTTAGCAAGGCCCAGTTCGAAATCATCATCCTGTGCATCAATCTCAACTAGAGAGTTAGTTTCATCAAAAAGCACATGCACACTCTCCTTAACACACAAGGTTCGCTTATTAAACACTTTGTAAGCCTTACTGTGTGAGGAGTACCCAAGAAAGATTGTCTCATCACTCCTTGGATCAAACTTCCCCAAAGCATCCTTCCCATTATTATGCACATAACATTTACAGCCAAATACTCTCAAATGCATAATATTGGGTTTTCTACCCTTGAAAAGTTCATAAGGTGTTTTGTTAAGAATAGATCTAATCATGCATCTATTGATAATGTAACATGATGTGTTCAAAGCTTCCGCCCAAAAGTTTCTAGCAAGACCACTAGCAATAAGCATTGTTCTAGTCATGTCTTCTAGAGTTCGATTTTTACGCTCTACCACCCTGTTCTGCTGGGGTGTTCTTGGAGCTGAAAAATTATGATCAACACCATGCTCATTACAATAGTCAATAAAGCTCGAATTTTCAAATTCTGTACCATGATCAGACCTTAGGCACACCAATGAGTGTCCTGCTCTCTTTTCAGTCTTTTTAATGAATGCAAGAAATTTTTCAAAAGTTTCATCTTTAGAAGCCAAAAACAGGGTCCAAGTGAAACGAGAGTAGTCATCCACTACAACAAGCACATACTTCTTCCCACCTCTACTCATGATCCTCATAGGACCACACAAATCGACATGTAACATTTCGAGAGGTCGGGTAGTGCTAACACAATTTTTCAATTTAAAAGAATTTCTGACTTGTTTCCCCCTAGCACAAGCATCACATACCTTGCCATCATTGTATTTGATGGAAGGCAAGCCAACTACTAGGTCTTTAGAAACTAATTTGTTTAAAAGTGAGAGACTTGCATGACCTAATCTCTTGTGCCAAAGCATTACATCATCATTCAAGGCACTTAAACAAGTCAGATTATTTTGGGGAAGGGAAGAAATACATACTTTATAAACATTTTTGTGTCGCTTTCCCCTCAACACGACATCTCCTGTGTTCATATTAACAACCAAGCAACGTGTTGGAGAAAACACTACTAGGTTGTCTTTATCACACAGCTGGGACACACTAAGTAAATTATGTTTCAAACCATCTACAAGATATACATTGTCAATAGAATGGGAGAGTGACTCACCTATCTTACCTATTCCGACAATTGTCCCGGACTTGCCGTTACCAAATGCCACACTCCCTCTTTCTGAGGCTGTAAGTGAGAGGAAGTTGGATTTCTCACCAGTCATATGCCTTGAACATCCGCTATCAACATACCACAGCTGGCTGTTTCCTGGGTTGTTCCCTAGGCTGTTTCCTAGGTTGTTCCCTGGGTTGTTTCCTGGGCTGTTTGCTGGGTTGTTTGCCGAATTGTTTCCTCTCACTTTAGCCTGCAAAACAAATTGGGGGTTAGTTTTGGGAACCCAGATCCACTTGGGTCCCATTCCCTTAGACATGCGAAGCTCATCTTTTCTAACCCAAATTTGCTTCACATAAATCAAGTTGCTTTCCATGGCAGACCTCCTTATAGGACAAGCATACCGATAATGCCCCGTTTTACCACAATGAAAACAAACAATATTTTCAGGTAATCCCACATATTTTCTATTAACAGGGTAAATGGTGCGCTTAGTCACAAAGCCTAATCCTCTTTTGCCTCGGTTAAAGTGAGTGTTCAGCCAATTCAGCGCCTGTGAGAACCTGTTCCAGCGCCTGTTTGCAGCAAAGTCTGATTCTACTTGTTTTAACTTTTCAAGCAATTTACTGTTCTCAATAAGCAGGGATTCAACCTTCTGTTTCAGTTCAAGGGATTCATTTTCAAGCTTAGTGAAGTCAGTAGCAAAAGCTTCTTCTTTCATACTTAAGGTCTCTTTGGACTCATTGAGGTCTTCATGCAAAACAATGTTCTTCATATCAATTTCAATTTTTTCACTTTTAAGGATTTTGTGTTCATTCTCTAATTCTCTAATATCCCTTTTTAACTCAGAACATGCATCCTTTAACATGCAATTTTCAGAATCAATAGCATCACACTCATCCATCAAAGTGAATAATAACTCTTCAAGTTTCGCTTTATTTAGACCACGTACCTTATCCTTAAGTTGAGCTAAGCTGTCCAGAGGCTCATCATCTGAGTCAGAGTCACTTCTGGCCATAAGAGCTATAGCAGCATCTTCTTCTTCAGTCCCTTCCTCGTCCTCGGTAGAATCACCCCAAGCCGCAAGCATTGCCCTTGAGAAACGCCTGGCTGAACTGTTTCCAACCTGTTTTCTGCCCTGTTTCCTGGACTGTTCGGGCTCTTGTTCCTTTTTCAGCAAAGGGCAGTTTTTCACAATGTGATCAAGCTTACCACATTTGAAACAACCTGAAAACTGTTCCCTATCATTGTTCCTCGACTTGCTGAAATTTTTCTTCTTAGCATTTTCCTTGGCCTTCTTGAAAAACTTCTTGAATTTTCGGGTGATCATAGCCATTTCTTCATCATCAAGATCAGAGCTATCCTCCTCCATGACTTTTAGAGCAATTCCTCGGTCCTTCTTGGTCTCCTCTTTTTGTTGAGAATTCCTCCTAAGCTCACAGGTTTGGAGATTGCCAATAAGCTCATCCAAGGTAATCTTTTTCAAGTCCTTGGCTTCTTGAATAGCCGTGACTTTGGCTTCCCAAGAATGAGGTAAAAACCTTAGGATCTTCCTCACCAACTCTTCAGTGGTGAAGGACTTTCCTAATGACTTTAACTCATTTGTTATATGGGTGAAACGGGTATACATATCCATCACCGTTTCACGATCACCCATTTCAAACAATTCGTATTTTCTCATAAGTAGCTCAATGCGTGATTGCTTCACTTGATTTGTGCCTTCATGAGCTACTTGAAGGGCGTCCCATATGTCCTTGGCTGACTCGCACTCAGAAATGCGAGTGTACTCATCCGGTCCAAGACCAAAATACAAGAGTTTTTTGGCTTTGGCGTTTTTCTCCATCATCTTGAAGTCTTCGGAATTGAACTCTTCAGGCTTTTTGTGAACTTTGCTTCCATCTTCGATCACTTTTGTGGAATGAGTGGTCCACTCTTGATAAGCATCCATAACTCGTAGTCCTCAGCTTGAATGTAGTTTTCCATTCTATTCTTCCACCAACTATAATGTTGACTATTAAAGTATGGTGGTCGAGTTATGGATTGCCCCTCAAGCATGCCATGTGGTGTACTCATGTTTAGGATCTCTCAAGATGTTAATCTTTCTAATGAGAACCTTCTCTGATACCACTTGATAGAAATGAGAGTATACAAACACAAGAGGGGGGTGAATTGTGTTGCCAAATTTTCGTAGTTTTCTGGAAACATGCTTAGACCCTGTGCGGACAGACTGTTTGTAACACGCCCAGAAAACGGAAATGCAGCGGAAATAAGTAGAAGAGAAGGTGAACACAGGATTTTTACGTGAAAACACCTCTAGCCCAACTGAGATAAAAACCACGACCTACCTCTGTAGGATTTTCACACCACTTCACTATTCGGGCTAAACACGTTACAATGTAACCCTCACCGTTACAACTTGTAACTCACACGTAACCGTCTTCCCTAAGACCGGTTACCCCACGTCCAAAAGTCCTCTTGACTTGGACACACTCAACTCACTTTTGAAAGAGAGAAAATAAGATGGACACCTTACTTTTGTGCTTCTCAAATAAGCTAGTGTAAGGTACAAGTATGCTCCTAGTCTGCCAACTTTGAAAGCTCAATCTTGCACACACTTGGGTCGGTTTTTCTTTCTGAAAAATATGGCTCTTAAACTCTGGAATATTGATGTGAAAACCGATAAAGAAAATGAGTGTGGAGTCTTGCTTAAATAGAAAACCAAGTGGAATAATCACAAATATTTTCTAAAAAGAAAAAGCTTGGGCCACAAGGAGTGGAAAGTGTGAGCTGAAAATTCCCACTAACTACTTGAGCTACAAGGTTTATTTCAGCCACAAAAACTCAGTAAATCATCCAATGATTTTCTCCACAAATTCAGCCATTTTCTAAAAATAGAGATTTTGTTACTTGGAGAATAAACACTCTAAAATTAGACTTGCAATTCTCCCCAAGTTTCTCATAGCCAAAAATAGTCTCTTTGGACTAAATAATCAGCAGAAAATCTTGCTCAAAAATCTCAGAGACGTTACCCAAAAAATCAGAGAAGAATTCGTGAAAAATGTTTTTGTAGTTTGGCTTGAGAACATCCTGAACACCTTGTTCCCAGAACTGTTCTGAGATAGTGTTCTGAAATATTTTCAAAAAGCAAAACCATTTCAAATAAGTGTTAAATCAAGACTTTCTAATTGGCATATTAATAAGAATCTAAGAAAATAAACCTATAACAAACCAAGACTCTTGTTGAATCAACCGGACATCTTGTAGAAAAACAACTTGCTGCTCCAAACACCTTGCAGAACTGATTCCCAGGCTGTTCTGGATTCCTGAATCAACTGATCTTGAGGTCATGTGCTTAAGACCTGTTCTTAAACATAGTTAACCAAGCAATTTCAAAGTATTCCAAACAACATTTGGAATCTGTTTGAACAACACACTCAAGCATATATTACATTTGTATTTGTTATCATCAAAACCTTACATTACATAAGGATAGGGTCAACAATGTCAAACTCAAGGTTTACACTTCAACTACAGAAACAACACAATGTGCTCAAACAGGATCTACGAAGAAAGGCCGTTGTTGAGAGACAACCTAAAGGATTCTCTGTTTTATTTCATTAATTTTCCCTTCTTATGTTCTAAGAAGGGGGAGAATTCTGCATTTCAACAACCTTCTTCCAGGACTCCCTACCCGAAATCTCCTCCAACCACCTACCCACATTGTCTTTGGACATGAAAAGCTCTTTCAGCTCAGTGCGAGTCACCAAATACATCGAGTTGGGCAAGTGGGAGAGGTCGGCTAGGGTGAACTCATCTCCAGCCAAGTACTTGCTCTCCGCGAGCCTCTTGTTGTAGACATCCAGCACTTTGACCAACTTCTCTAGGTTCTGCTTGATCAACCCTTCATCTTGTGGGATATTCACTTGGGGTGCATATGCCAGCTGAAACATCAGAGTTAATGTCGGTTGGTTAAAGCTTTGGCTCTCAGCCTCGAGCCACTGTTCTATTGATGCCTTTTCCAATGGGTTTGTCCCATAAAGTTTGGTGTTTCCTTTGTTTGCATACTTCAATGATATGTAACGGCATATGGCTCTTGACTCTTCAATGATTCACATGTGCATTTGCCAACATAAGACATGAGCACGCATAAAACAAAACAAAAGGAGGAAACTTATAAATTTATAGTCAGCATACATGGATTAAAATAATGGTAAGATTTTCAAGCAAGTAGATGAACATTTCAATTTATGCGAAGAGTAAATATTTCAAAGCATATAAATTAAAGCTGCGCAAAGTTAATCCGACGTAATTACCAATCCGAAACCAACACGAAGTTAAGTGGGTTTGACATAAATTTTCAACCCGTTTTTAACACTAGGTAATTACGTATTAGTTGAAATGTTAAATGCGTTCATAAGTTATTAGACGATTGAACTCGATCAACCTGTTTATCTTAAATGGGTTAAGCCAGACAATCCATTTAAAAATTAAATAGATATAGGTCAAAATTTTTCAATCCATTTAATAAACGGATTAGATTCAGGCAGAGGAATTCTCAACCCATTTAAATTCGAAACGAAACCCATTTAAATTCGAAACGAACACGAACACAACCCAACCCGACCTATTACCCAACTCTAACTAATATAGACTCTAGCTATTTGGATTCTACTGGAGAGAACTTGTGAGACTCTTTTGGGTTGAAAATTCAAGCAAATGTTCTTGAATTCATTGATCAGGGGTAACAATGGGTTGAATCAAACCCAATTCCATGCTGTCTCAGCTGACTTTCACGCTTGCCTAAGCTCAACAGCTCAGATCTTAAATAATCATCGCCAAATAACAACACAAAAATGAACGAGTCCTTGAAAAAAATTCAGAATTCTAAGGTTCGATAAATTACTAACCGAAAAGGGAAATGGTTTCATCTTGAAAAAAGGGCACTTGGCCAAAAGGCTGATGGAACAAAACCAACAGAATTAGCCAAACATTCCGGAACTCACTCACGCACATACACACTATAGAGGAAAGTATTACCTGGAGTTTGATGTATTGGGGAGATTTGTGTTCGCGTTTGAGCAAGTCAACATTGATGACCTGAAAAGGGACATGTTTTTCCAGCAGGCAAGCCAACACCCTTGACACCGCCGTCGACAGCGGCGGCCCGTACACTTTCGCCGGCGACGGCGTCGACGTCGACATTTTTCCTTGTTTTTTGCTCCCCCCACTTCCAGTCCGATGCTCACTGCCTACAGTGCACTTTCTTTAATCTTTATCCTTTCCTTCTAGTGTTAAATGATTGGCTTTCCAAGCTTCCACACTCTCGCGTGAGCCGCACCCCCTAAAATTTGACGAGGTAATGCTGGACTGGCTCTATTCATCCACATATTGAACATTTTTTCTCAATTTTTACCCCCCCCCCCCCAAAAAAAAACAAAGAAACAAATGTCTACCTAATTTTGTACCAAATTTGAAATGCCAACATTTATTTCTTTTAATTGAAGTTTCAAATTTAAACCCTACCCACTTTGGACTTCATACTCCTTCCCTTCAACCTACGTCTAGCAATCACATATGCATCTAATAAATAGACCTAAGACTTCAATAACCACAGCATTGATTTTAGCCTACTCTTTTCAGAAATTGTGAGTGTGAACATTTTTAACTCACAACGTAATGGCTATAAGATTTGGTATTGTAGACAATAGACCTAGATTCAATTAAATCTAGCCCACCCCAATCTTTGTAAGGAATAGTAAATTAGGCAAAAATCAATCCAAAACATCACCAATACACGTCCATAGGGCAACCTTCACAAATTCATGGCTGAACTATAAAGCCAGGTTACACACAGTGCCGTTAGACTAGCACAACTATAATAATTATGATCGGTCCTATAAGTCTATAACTAAATCCTGCCTAAGGATGTCAATTGCATTCAAGTTGAGATCACATCCGATTCAATTCGAGGTAAAATAATTAAATTGGAATTCGAGAAAAAAAATATTTGAGTCCGAGTCCACTAAAAATAATCCGAATCCGAGTTGGATCTAGATCGGATTCGGTGGAAAGGTAACATCCGATCCAATTTTTTAATCCGATCCTACTTTGTTAAATCATTAAAATTCAAATATAAAATTTTACAAATTTGAAGTGTGTCCTCTAAGCTCAACCACACTCCCGACCGCCTATCCAAAATTTTGATTTTCAAATTTTTTTATTTTACAAATCTAAAATCTACCCTCCAAGCTCAATTTTAAATTAGTTACTTAGCCGACTCTCCCTTCTCACTCCCCCTCTCTCCAAGTGTGTGTGCGTGGGTGTGTCTTAATCTCATTCCACAGCTGACTAGCCGCTTGGCTCCCTATCGTTGCTATCAGCGTCATCTGACGCCTTCCATTTGTCAGTTTCCCCCCGACTTAGCATCAAATGTTCAAACATTCGGTTGGCACAATAGAAAGATGTATGCTATCGTATCGGTAAGTAGACAACATAAGTTGGAAAAGAAAGAATAGTACAAAATTATGGTGGGCGAAGATCAGATTTGGAGGTTGTATCCGATTCGTAAGATCCAATTCGGATCGGATTTTTAGATCGGAAACTTAATCAGCTTAAGATTCGGATGTTAGTACATCCGATCCGTTGACATCCCTAATCCTACCCAACAAAACCACAAATACTAAACAGAAAACAAGCATCCGCATTTTTGAAATAAGAGTAGAAAGACAACTCTTGAGTAGGGATGGGCGTGGGACAGGTTCGGGACGAGCGGAGCCATACTCACAGCCATAACCGTTTTTTAAAACCATCCCCATACCCATACCTATAACAATAAGATTTTAAAAATCTATACCCTACCCATACCTATCGGATACTTTGTGTTTTATTCAGGTTCATTAAGTTTAATTTTTAAAGTTTCAAACCTAAATAAAGAGTACATAAATTATTTTTGTGATGCATCAAGAATTCTTTAGTATAACTCTTTTTATAATTCATGTGTTCTTCTTTTAGTTTCTTAAATTAATTCAGTGGTCTTTCATGTTATGGACTCTTGGTACGTTTTCAATTTTCGATATGAACATTCTAACAGATTTAGCTCAAAAATAAGACTAAAGGAGTTACAAAAGAAAACCAGGCAGGGTATGGGGCGGGTTCGAGGATGGATATACTTGTACCCGAACTGTACCCAAACCTGTTTTTAGCACACCATCCCACACCCGTTTTTTCTCCATTTTCTATAGCCATATCCGCTAGAAATATATAGCGGCTTCGGATCAGACTTTTCGAATTTGGGTAGAACTCCCATCCCTACTCAGCTAGTTGATTGACACGGAACCACGGCCAGAAAATCAGAAATGCCTCGTGCTCAGCCAAGAATATCAATCAACACATGATAAGAATATCACTTCTGCTCAAACAGAAATAGAAGTAAACAGCATCAAAAAGCCAGTAAGAACCTGAATCTCAAGGTTTACAACAACCCAAAGTAGTTCTCAATGAAACAGGATCTACTAAAAGCCTAACATAAATAGCCTTCCCCTACGAAGAGAGGCTGTTCTTGAGAGACAACCTCGAGGAGGGCTATTTTATTTTTTTATTTTATACTTAAATAAGTTATCTTTCTTTAGTTATTATTAAGAAGGGGGAGAATTCTGCATTTCAACAACCTTCTTCCAAGACTCCCGGCTGGAAATCTCCTCCCACCACCTACCTACATTTTCTCTGGACATGAAAAGCTCCTTTACCTCAGTGCCGCTAACCAGATACTGGGGGTTGGGCAGGTGGGAGAGGTCAGCCAGGGTGAACTCATCTCCGGCCAAGTACCTGCTGTCCCCGAGCCTCTTGTCATAGACATCGAGCACTTTGGCCAACTTCTCCTTGTTCTGCTTGATCAACCCTTCATCTTGTGGGATCTTCATTCGTGGCGCAAGCGCCAGCTGAAACAACAAGGCTGATGACGGGGGGTTAAAGCTTTGGCTCTCAGCCTCAAGCCACTGTTCTATTGATGCCTTCTCCAATAGGTTTGTTCCGTAAAGTTTGGTGTTTCCCTTGTTTGCATGCTTCTCTGCTATGTAACGGCATATGGCTCTTGACTCTTGAATCATTCATTCACAGATGCACGTTTGTGAATATATATAATTAAGAGATGAACGGCCATATGATAAATGAAAAAAAGTAAACTTATCAATTTAGTCCATCTATAAGGATTAGAAATCGTCAAAGGAATGTTCAACCAACTACATGATTGCATTTTAATATGCAAACTGTAAACATATCACAGCATGCAGACTGCACTCGGATGCAATTGAAGAGAACCTATCAGACTGATTTAGGTTATTTCCTTATTTTTAGGGATGACAATAGGGCGGGTACGGGATAAGTTGAGTCATACCCGCATCCATACTCGTTTTTGAAAATCATACGTACCCATATCCATACCTGTACCCATCGGGTATTAAAAAATAAAATTCATTCCCATACCCATAGGTTTTGCGGGTTTTATTCGGCTTCACATATAGCATGAAAATCAGTATCTATATGCTACCTATATCCAAGTGCGATATATATTTGTGTCATTATAAGATTGCAAAATTATGATATTTTTGGAATATATTGTTTAGAAATGTGAAATCAAATACATTATTGACTAATTTTTTGTTAGAACAATATGGATTGAACTTAAATCGGAAAAACGTTAAACTAAAATAATTTTTTATCTTATTATAAAAATGGGTACTAGTGGAATGCAGGTATGGGGCGGGTAAGAGCTATGCCTATACTCATACCCATTTTTCAATACCCACCCCATACCCATTTAACGCTCATTCTTACCACTCATTTGGGTTAAAATGGGGTGAATTTACAGATTTTAAATAGATACAGATTTTATCATCATCCCTACTTACTTTGAATGGTTTTTAGGGTTAAAACATGAAATAAAAGATCTTGAAGTCATCCAATGAGTCTACAAACAACAACAGCGGTATAGATGAAGTGACTACATGTCTATCATACATAACATTTCAAAACATTCAATCTATGGCTTTCATTCGAATGAACTTGACTGCCTTTAAGGGTAAATTTAACAATATTTTTTTAAAAAAAAAATCTTGTAAATAACTGTCAAATAATAACAAAACAAAGCATACTGTTTTAGATGAGATTGTGTCACCTATAAACGTTGCAGTATAGCGAAAAGCTATCTGACCATACAAAACGCCTCCTATAAAAGGGCTTCGGTTGCTAACATAAAATCTACAAAACGGTCCCATATAAGACTTAGCACAACTTAATCTGTTGCAAGCTGACTCAAGAGCTAACCGATCAAACTCTTAGAATTTGGAGTCTGCTTTTGAGTAATTTCTACTTGTGTTTTAGTGAATTTTTAAAGAAAAAAACTTGTTGGTATTAATTTGCAGTTGCACTATCAGCAAATGGTAATGCACACATAAACATAAAAGACGAGGTCCGTAAAACGTTGAGAATTTAAGGGGAGGAATGCTTACCGAATAGGGTAATAGCTTCGTCCTGAAAAGCAGGAACTTGGCCGAAGGGCTGGTGAACCAAAATCAAGACAATATTGAGTTAGCCAACCATGAAGAAACAGAGAGAGAGAGAGAGAGAGAGAGGACTTGATTAGATTAGTACCTGGAGTTTGAGAAATTCAGGGGATTTGTGTTCTCCTTTGGACATGTTGACATTGATAAGCTGAAAGGGTACATCTTTTTCCAGCAGGCAACCCAGCACCCTTGAAACCGCCGTCGACATCGGCGGTCCATACACTTTCACCGGCGCCGACGTCCCCATTTTTCCTTATTTACTTAGACACCCTCACTCCTCACTGCTTTCTCCTTTCACTTTATCCTTTGCGTCGACGATGCTTGCCTGAAGCTCAATCACATGATCGGCTTTCCAGACTATTCTGTGGTCCCCCACCCGGCCCAGCTCATGCCTTCTCCAAGCCCAGCCCAATATTCCTTCAACTCACGCACATTTTATCGAACATCTGTACAACACCCTCTACTTGCTGTCTTCCTGTATGATGTAAGTATATAGCCATTGCTTAAGAGTTCCACATGCTAGATTTTACCATAATTAGATCTTAATCAATCAAAGCTCATATAAAAACCCACTGAGAAATCAATTAATAATAAATACAAATTCATTGGCTTATATGCACAGTTGGTCATCAGTTCAGGACCGGACCAGACCGGACCGGCATGGACCGAAGACCGAATAACATTGCGTTGGAGGACCGAGAACTAGACCGGTCAGAAGTCGGTCCAGACTGGGACCGGACTGGTCAAACCTGGACTGGACCGATATCCGACTGACTTTGGACCGAATCTCAGCTAGACTAGGTGGGCTGGGCTTCTTTATTTGCTTGTGATGTACTTTTTTGTTTGCAATTGGTCTGCCAATGATATGAACCAGGCACAAGTATCATAACTACAGTTGTTGGGCTTGGGCTCAATAACTTAATACGCAATCAATAACCAAAAAGTACAAAAGTCTTTTAAAAAATGTTCTTCATAAGCAGAGGCTGGTTGCGGTAATCACTACAGAAGGCAAGGTGCATTGCTGCTGTGCTGGGCGTAGGAGTGAAGAAGCCAAGAAGCTACAAAATCATATTAATGCTCAACAGATGATGTGAAATATTTCTGCTGCTGCCACGGCCATACTGTGCCGCAATAAAGAAGGCAAGAAGTAGAGGGGCAATGAGCAGTCGACTTATATCGGGAGACACCTACATGGCAATGTGTGAGAGGTTGAGGGCATGTTCTTTTCGTAGGTTAATTTTAAAATATTAATTTCGACCCACTTTAACCTACTTCAACTCATTTCAACTTACTTGAATTCATTTTTACTATTTTAACCAAGTTCAATTTATCACATAAGAAAGATTCAACCCATTTCAACCCACTTCAACTTACCTTAATCTATTTCCACCCACTTCACCATTTTATCCACCCTAATTTACCTATGAAAAGAACAGGTCCTAAGGTCCTGTTCTTTTCGTAAGTCATTTTAGATTTATCAACCTCAACCCACTTCAACCTACTTCAACCCACTTCAACCAACTTCAACCCAGCTAAAAAAAAATAAAATACAAACCTCAACTCACTTCAATCAACCTCAACCGACTTCAACCAACTTCAACCCACCCCTTCATAAATTTAATTATTTGTAAAGTGTCATGTGATATTTAATTATTTTTGCAAAGTAGTATGATTTGAAAATGGCAGAAATTTATAAGTAACTTGGGGTGGGTAAAAGGGTGAAGTAGGTTAAGGTAGGTTGAGGTGGGCTAAAGTACATTGAAGTGGGTTGAATTTTGTCGATGTGATAAATTAAACTTGGTTAAACTAATAGAAGGAGGTTGAAGTGGGTTGAGGTTGATATTTTTGAATTGACTAGATACGATTTCATTTTGTTGATTATCATGATGCATAAGGCAGTATTGATTAGATACGATTCCATTTTAATTTTCAAATTATCATCATTATATTTCGCTGTCACACGCTTTTCAAATTACATCATATTTTCATTATTTTCCACAACCTAATTTTTCGTATTTTATAAAATTAGGAAAAAGCTAATGTTATATTTTCAACCAACTCATACATTTAAAAATTAACAACAAATCTATATTGCTAATATATTTTGTAACACTTACGATCATACCATTTTCTTTTGGTACATCTGAATTTTTCGAATACAGGCCTATTATTGTCGTCGGTAAATTAGGGCGCGTAAAAGGTTGAGGTGGGTTAAAATAGATTGAAGTCAGTTAAAGTAGGTTAAATTTTTTAATGCCATAAATTGAACTTCAGTTGATAGTGGAAGTAGGTTGAAGTGGGTTGAAGTGGGTTTAGGTTGGTATTTTTAAATTTACCAATGAACAAAACGCACATATATCAAAAATTGTCATCAATACATTTTGTAACCCAAATCGTTAAAAATAATTGACAAGTTGTGCCGGCCTCCAACTTCCAGAAAAATAGTTACAAAATTGTGAAATTACCATTCAGCGAAAAAATGCATTAAAATTACAATAACTTCATAAATTATCACACATAATTACATTATCATTATTTTAACCCACTTTAACCCACCACAAAAAAAATATTCCAACTTTAATCCACTTCAACCTACTTCAACCTACTTCAGCTCACCTCAAAAGAAAATCAACTTCAACCTGCCTCAACTCACTTCAATCTTTTACCCACCCCATTTACCCACGAAAAGAACAGGCCCCAAGTGAGGCCGAACAAAAAACCCCAACTTTTAATGCCGATCCTGATCCAATCTGCCAGTCTATGCGATCCAAACCCAAATCAGACGGAAGACTACACAGAACAAAATGCCAAATCGAGGACTGGACCGAATTCATTGGGTCCAGTCCAGTCTAGCACAGTCCTCAGTCCTATCTAGGTCTGGATCAAACCCATTTGTTTTCACTATATATCACATGGGACAAAGCTCTACTTTTACGTTCAAGCACTCGAGGATCAAGATCTTCCTTCTTAAATTTCGTTGACTCAACACTCCGAACTCATCCCAGAATCATTAGTATATAATTCGGCAAAGGTACCGGTGCTTATTACAACAACGCAACGGCATGCATCCTTCTTCCATCTATCCACCCTAATTTTTGAACATATATTATTTACATATTAACTTCAACATGGTTGACAATTCGCCATCGGGAGGGTTCTCTCCCACACGAGCATTTTGATGCCACAGACAAAAGCAAAAGCCAGATGAAACGCTCGCTTCCAGGCTACAAACTCCAACACCCAGGATCTCACAGAGGCAGTCGGCTCTTCACACCAAACCACGGGTCCAGAACGAAACGGAATTCACTTGGCACAGGTAGTCCAATTGGATGGAAGCCTGTCGGAGACCACAGGAGGCATGGTTCTGACGTTGACATCCATGGGCAACATGCGATACTCGATATCAAGCTCCCTGAAGATCTTTACCATCTCCTCCACGAGAAGGGCTCTCCTAGCCCACCTCTCTCCCATGTCCTGATGGTTCATTGTATGGGATAGCCATACTGAGAATTTTATCCTGTTCATGTCCTCCACGTCCCTCATCACCACCATCGGGGACGGGTACCAGTGATCTTTCCTGCTCTCGATGTATCTGCAACACAGGTACAAGGCAAAACTTAAAACTAGAATAGTCAACTTCTTAGGGACCGTTGCAAGACCTACACTTCAAAACAGCATAGACAAACACAATCACAATGTCAATCTCATTAGATAAAGCCTTAGGGTATGACAAGGCCACATCCACCCTTATATGCAGCCTAACACTTGCTAAATTAAACAAAGAGACTTGAGGGACCAAATCATCAAATATGCTCAGTGCCCAAATGAAAGACAAAAGAAAGTGTATTAACAAGGTTGATTATATTCCAGAATCCATTTAACTAAACTAGGCCCAACCAAATGGTCAATATGAAGCTCTAATACTAACTAAACAGTTAACATGAGATACAATTATATGAGGACATTTAGGGCCTGTTCTTTTCGTAGGTAAATTGGCGTGGATAAAAGGGTGAAACAGGTTGAAATAGGTTGAAGCAGGTTGAGGCGGGTTGAAATAGGTTGAAGTGGCTTGAATTTTTTTATGTGATAAATTGAACTTGGTTAAAATAATGGAAGTAGATTGAAGTGGGTTGAAATAGGTAGAAGTTGGTTGAAGTAGATTGAAATGAGTTGAAATGGGTTGAGGTTGGTATTTTACAATTGCCCCACGAAAAGAACAGGGCCTTAGATGTAAGTCTGGAGTCCTGGAACATTTGGACACACTATAATCTAGCGATAATGCATTTTCTAAATCCCGGTAACTTTTAACCTCTGCATGCAAAACAGATTCCTATTCTACAAGGTCGGCTTACTATGGAGGCAACCAAAACACTTCAAGCCACACAGAAATGCTGCTCTGAAGTCAGAAAGAATTCACAGCAGCCACAACTCCCAGCAGAAAAGGGTGAAAGCAACACAGAATGAGAACCATTACACAAGTTGCCCATGAAAAGATCGTTCAGGCAAGGAACAAAATATGTGTGATGGCAACATAAAAGGATGCTGACGAGGATAACCAATAAAATAAAATAAAAATCTCCTGCTTACCTCGTTATCCTTTCCTTCATAATGGCTATCTTCTCCACTGGAGTGGAGATGTGGACGCAGAAATCAACACTATCTCCCATATCCGGACTCCTGTAATAGTTACTGATGGGTTTGGTTGCTAGGACACTGTTCGGATAAACGATTTTCTGGTTGTCGTATCTTAGAAACACTGTAGTCAATATATTCATCTCCTCCACCACCATCTAAGGACCGGACACAAGAACAAAAGAAATCACACACTTGAAAAATTAAAGATAGAGAAACACTTTTTTGACTTCAGGATGGTCCACCATAACAGAATTCCCACATGTATTCCACTAAAGCAGGTCTAGGGACATCAAGATGCATGCACTCTTACCCGTAAACCGAATTTAATATGCATTTAACAAGGACAAAGGAGAATTTACCTGTACTCCTTCAATTTCACAACGGTCACCCACATCAAAAGGATGCATGACAAATAGAAAGATGATTGCCTCAAATGTCGTCTTGCAAGTGTTCCCAATCATAAAGGCCAGCACGACAACTTGAGAGCTCACGAAGACCAGGAAGTGATTAACTGGGACACCCAGGATAAGCAGCCAAATAATAATTATAGCTATACCGACAATAACATTCACCAGCTGATGAAGCTTGTTCACTGCCGTCTTTGTATCATTCAGAGAGAGTGCAAGAGCTCTTCTTTCTCTGAACACATTAACCTAAGAAAGAGGAACTGAATAAGTTTGATTTGCAAAAAAATCGAAACCCAGCCCAAAACTTAAATCCCACATTATTTTTTGTTTCAACCAAGTTGTAGCAAAGCTACATTGAAAACACAATGAGAGGGAAAGAAAAGGACTCTGCTTACCACCCAGTTCTTAAGAACCCGCTTGCCAATGCCCTTACTTTTACCAGATGTATCAGCAGACCCTTCCATGAGACGCATTGTCCTGCGAGCTTCATCTTCCCTCAAAAAGCGCATCAAGTCCTCCAGATAAATGTATCTTCGACATAACAAAACACACAAAACACAGGACATATCACTATACATAATTCCAAAAAAAGAAGTTGATGAAACAGTTGACAACAGATAATAGAGAAAAAAACAACCATAGTCCATATTGAAGGAGATAACTATGAAAGATGAGAAGAAACAGGGTCTAAATTTGCAACTCCAAAGAAGATTACCTCAAAATAAAGTGGATTTGTAACTCTAATTTGGTGCACACCAGGGCACAAAAGCCTATGTAGATGCAAAGTGGTTCTAACTCATTGACGCTAAAATAAAACAAAGCAAGCAACGGAGGAAAAATATTAACGAAGGCATCCAAGACAATGAGATCCATCAATTTGCCATGCATTGTGAGCAAGGGGAAAGTTACCATGCTGCAGATCACCCCTCCCCCCCAAAAAAAAAAAACGCGCACAAAAACACACCGAGTGGCTCTCCAAAACGTACATCATACCTCTGAATTAATGCCAGATTTCTAGCTGCAAAATTAGTGAACTTTGTGAATAAGGTCAAACAAAGTTTCACTGTCTAGGTTAGTTTTCCATTCCATAGGCAAGTCAAGAAATTTGAAATAATCTCTTACTTTGAGCCTGGTCTTGCAACATTGTTGAATATCCTTTTGGCAGCAGCTTTTGCCTCTTTTTCACTTCGAATCTGCAATGCTGATTCATCATCGATGACAGAATCAAGCTTCTCATCAAGAGTGGACAATACTCCCTTCCGCACACTGTTCATCAACCGCTTCATGTTCCAGGCAGACACGTTCTTCTGATTCAACCGATGAAGGTGGTCAATACTAATCCCTTCCTCCTCGTGCTTCTCTTCTCTCTTGGATGAAGCCCTCGAAAACCTCGGACTCTTGCCAATCACCCCACTCTTCGGACTCTTCCCAATGAAGGGACTCCTCTGTACCCCACTAGCTGTGGACCGCCCACTCCCAACCATTTTCCCATCATTGGGCAAGCAATTCGCCCTTAGATCAGGAGGGACATGAACCCCAGCATTCTGGAGCTTTTGAACCTCGCTCATGACCCGTTCCTCCTCGTCCTGTATTCGTTGGATTTCTAGGTAGGGTGGACCAGAGAGTGTTTTGATCACATATTGATTAAACAAAGCCTCTTGTATCCGATCAAAGAACGCGCTCACATGGAAGTTCATGGCCAGGACCTTAAGAAGCAGGGTTTTCACCAACCATATCAACGTACCCACCATAAAACAAATCAATATCTTGGTGACATAAGGCAAAACCGTGCTGTTAGTCTCCTTCTCTACCTTCCTATCAAGAATCAAAACCCAAGCAAGCAAAACCAAACCTAACCACAGAAAGTTCTGGACTGAGTTCCTTAACCCATAAACAAAATACAAAACCCTTTTTCTCAGCAAAAAATTTCTCTCAATAAAGAAGACAACAATCCGAATCAACCAACCAGAGACCAGCCCGCCACAGATTAAGACCAGAATCATAACACCCCACTTCCACAATTGCATATCCCAAACAGTTTTCTTCCTCAAAGCAGGAATCACAACACTACAAACTAAAGCAGCAGTAATCAAAATCAAACTCACCCACTGAATAATGGAAAACCAGCTGAACTTCATCTTCTTATACTCCTCCGGAAAATCCTCATCCAAAAAGGGGTCCTCCTCCTCAATCTCCTCCGTCTTTCCGATGAATCCAGATCGGATAACTCTGCCGGATTTCTTGTCAATGGCGACGGACCCAAAATCCTCGGGTGGGTCCAACAAGCGGGACTTGGTTTTCATAGCAAGCAAGCCAGATTTCTGCCTCAACGAAGTGCTGGAGCTGCTGCAGTGCACCACCTGGTCCTCCTCGACGGCGCCGGCGCCGGAGCTCCGGCGACGCTGGACCATCTCACTCTCTCTGAACGATACTTTGGCTCGGGGAGTAATCTTTCCATACTCAGTACTTGGGCTCTCAGGAACAGGGGACAAGCACTGATTCTCCAAATCGGGCTCATCCTTCTGCTTGGGGAAATCGAATTCTCCAGAACCTTCTTCATCTGCTCGAGGGTCAGTGGTCTTCTTACCCGGAACGACGTCGTTGTGGAAGTCGTAGTTGGAGTCCCGCCAGACACCATTTCCAGCAACATTGGGCGGCGGCGCCGGCGAGTTGGTGGAACTTCCGGCGGAGTCAACCTGAAGAGAGAAATGGGTTTTGGGGTCGTCGGAGTTGAAGGAGTGAGACATTGGATCATTGCAATTCTGAAGCAAACCAAGCTTCTCTTCTGGGTCTGGAGTCTTCTTCTTCCGGTTAGGAGAAGGAGACGGGGACTGAGTTTGAGGGTCAGTTGGCTGTTTGCTGAGTGATTTTCGCAATGGGCTCCCTCTAATTCCGTCCATTTGAATGGAGTTCCAGAGGGTTCGCTTCTTCCTAACCCAGAAATTGGCTTTTCTTCTTTAAAAAATGGTTAGTTTGAAGGGAGAGAATGAGTTTTGAGGGGCAGCAGAGTGCTGGGGCACGGCAGCGGCGCACGGGGGAACTGAAAAGAGACGCAGAATTTTTTTTTAATTTTTTTTTTTTGGTTGGGAATTGGGATGCACTTTAGTTTTCGACCATCAACAGACAACAGGTAAGGCCCAAGAGGGTTGTGTTTTGTCATACTGGGTATGCCAACTTTTGCCGCTCAATGTTGCACTTCACCGTGGTGGTTTTTGAATTAATTTACGTTCAAGTCACCACTATTTGACTACGGTTCTTAATCGAAATAGCGATGGATCATCTGTATCAGATTTATTTGAATTCAGACTTATTTAATTTTTTGAGATCTGGATTCAGATCCACCTTAGATTTATTGGTTTTCAAAGACGGGTTGGGTCCGATAAATTTAGGTTGGGTTCCAAATCGACTGTCATCACCAATCCTTAACTTATCAATCAATATTATGAATCATACAGTGCTTTATCATTGTTCCTAATTAATACCATGATGCACGTACTTGAATATAGGCTTCAACTTTATATGATAATTATTTCTATTTGGATGAGAAATATACATAATACTCCTAATAGAAATAGTTAATAAACTGGTAACTATGAGAGAAACATGTCCCATATAATGTATCAATAATTTAATGCTAACTCTTTCATCACATATCAATTTTCTTGCATTGTGTAAATCAGGGTTTTTTCCTATCCCTTTTTTCTCCAATAATAAATTTGATCAACGTTAGAAGTCATAGAAGAAAATAAACTCATACATTCCAACAACAATCAATAGGCAAGAATTCGTCCGAGCCAAAACCGCAAAGTGATTACACTTTGCCAATAAAACGACAAAGCAGGCAATTGTTTTCTAACACAATACGTGTCAATCTACAATAACATACATATATTAATTGTAAATCATAAATCAAAATAAATGAAAGAATACGTTTTTTCCATTCTATTACCTGACATTGATTTTCATAGCAATATTTGCATTATTCAAATATTGCTTTTATAGTTGATTAACTTGGAACAAATAACTACGGTAAGAACGAAGCAGTGTGAAGAAGGCCAAGTCAATCTGTAGGCCAAGACCTAAGAGTAGACTTACGTGGGAAGCCAAACTACGTTACGCCAGTTGCACTCGTGGGTCCCTTATTTAGGACTTCTTTTTGAAAGACCTTATTTTGTCTAATTTCATTTAAAAATCTCAAATAAATGCGACCTCTCGACAAGGGAAAGTAAAGTAAAAAAAGGCGAAGAGCAACATGTATGGTGCTGGTGAGTGACGTGGTAGGAATCGCCCTTCGCGAATCATAGCCGTTGATCTCGCGACCGAAAGGCGAACCGATGGTCAAGTGATGCAGTAAATGAGTTGGGAATGGGAATATGAAATATTGAAAAAATAGACATCCAATATGCATTCTGGTCCCACGTGACTGCGACTGCGTGCAAAACACGTGCATGTGTGCCACCTGGCCGCTTGTTAATTACGTGATCTTCCGACCATTATCCACACCTGTTAAGTTGCAATGGGTCCAACAAGTACCTAGTTAAATTGTTAATTATTTAAGATAATTTCTGATGTCCTCCCACGGACACATGCTTTTATTGTTCATATATTTATATTTTTTATATATGTATTTGTCACATATTAATTTTTAACATATATTTAATAATATAATTTATAAAAATATATGCTTCTAAAAATATAATATGTATACTGATTATTTAATGATTATACACTCCTAACCAATTGCATGGCTTTGGTGATCCTTGCATTATGCAGGAGTTGCCATTTGGCATTTCCCAATTTTTTAATGCGAGGTGATGCCATAGCATCTTGTGATCTATATTACGACTCAACAGTACATTTGCCGTTCAGGTGATGACATGATCTTGATGATGTTTTTGAATCTTCCACTTCTATGCCACGTGTTGGACGCGTGCAGGCCAATCGCCTAATCATCCTCCCCCCATTTTCTTGTTATTGTTGTTTTTGGAATTCTAATAATTCAGCTTCTAATATAAACTGAAAACATGAACAATCAAAGGATATTTCAAGTTCGACCTGCCGGCAAGAATTCTCTAGAGAGAGAAAGAAAATGTCTAGTGAGACTTGACCCTTCCTTTTCTCCCCCAGCTATCATCCTCATTCTTCAACATGACTGTCGCCTTCCTTCTTGCATAAGCTCAGACCAAAATCACTGTCCTCCCTTCTCAGAAAATGCATCTACAGGAACCTAAACCACTAGATCCGTTCGGGTTACTCAGCGGTCTACCCTCCAGTACCCATGGTTGGAGGCTTGACTCCATCTTCATCTCCCCGTCTTACCGTACTGCTCGGCTGAACCCCGCTGGCATTGCCGCCATCGACCCATCCTTGCCCTTTGTCGTTGCTGCTCAACCTCCTGCCCATGGTCGGTCTCTCGATTTCTTATGCCTCTTCCCCAGATTCTGTCTCGCTGTGCAAATCCCCTCTGGCCCCGCCACCAACGGCCCATCCTCCTTCTCCATTGCTGCCGCCTGTGCCTAACCTTCTGCCGCCGCGTCTTCAGCCCCCTCCAGTGCACCGGCTCTGTTCTCTGGATCTCAGGTAAGAAACCCTTGTCCCTCCTCTATTCTAATTTTGTCTGATTAAGACCCGTTCCTTTAATGGGGATCTTCCGATTTGTGCAATTGCAAAGATTTTATGGTGATTTGGATACCATTTTGAACACTGATTTCCTGGGCACTAAGTCCGATTGTCGATTCTTCTTGGCGGACTCGTATATCCTGTTTGAAATTACTGCACTTGAACTGGACTACAGACCCTATTTTACTGGTCAATTGTTGGCTGAAAGCACAAAAATTGTGCTGGATTTCCTTTGTGAGTATGGTAATTTGTGTTCATTCGTTGTTTGGCCTTCGCTGTCAACACTGAAATATGCTAGAGTTATTTCTCTTTCCAGTTCTTATGATTGCTCTCGGTTAATTAAATTGAAATTCATTGGTGATTGTATCTCTTGGCATACAAAGTTTGCGACTCCCCCAAACAGCTTAGCAATTTCTATTGACCATATGAAATTTACATGTGCAGCATTCCTTGATTTGGGTTGGAACCCTTGGTCTATCAATCATATAATTATAAGTGCTCTAACCATTGATTCCAGGTTTAATGTGGTAAAGTACATTGGACAGGCACCGTATGCTCATTTGCTCTATTACTTTGGTATAAGACTCTGTCAATATTTGAAGGTTGTAGTATATCTTAGCTACTTTTGTATCCTTCATGGTTACAGATTCACAACACATTTCAGTGTAGTGACCGGTTCGATGAAGTTGGGACCCATGACCTTGGCCAACCTTGGGTATATGTTGCACTCCGCTAGTACCCTTTGTTTGAGCATTTGGTTTTGCAAGTTGGGGTTATTTTTAGTTTATGCTTTGAGTCTGTTTACGGTGAGAGGACCTAAGGATTCTTCCTTAAGGCCCAAGACCAGTCCACTGAACAATTTGTATGGATCATGTATGTCTTCAAGTTGTGACTCTAGATTGGTTTTTATGTGGAATCCTTTTGACCATGTTTTTAAGATTGAATTGATGATTCTTAGCCATCTTAGTTGTATTTCTTTCGTTTGTAAGTGCATCAATATTGGATGTAATGATTTATGTTATTGGAACTTTTTGCTGGAGCATATTAAGTATCTATCATAGGGGAATGTGGAAACAACTTGTAAACGTGTCCCACGGCCCAGCCTTTTAAGGCTTCAGAATGATCAATTATGGTCCCAGAACATTCTCTTCCAAACTGTATGCAATAGTGCAAGTCTTTTTTATGATGATCCACGACTGGCATTTAATCAACTGAAGTTCGGTTGCTTGGTGTGCCATGAGCAGTTAACAATTACAATCCAGACATTGCTACTTTCAGTATTGATTGTTTATGTTAACCTTATAAGGACATTTTGGTCCATAAATGTTGATGTTACCTTGATCCCTCTACTGCTATTTATGGTGAGTGACATGGAGTCTACCAACTTCATTTCCAAAAACGGAGGATGGCAATTTTTTTTCCCATGACCAGGTTACCGATCGATCCTTTGGATCAATAGACAAAAGGTGGAAACAAAGTGTCTTTATTAATTAGTTACATGAAGCTAGTTTGTTGGAATGTCCAAGGTGTCAAAAAAACGCAAGTTGTTCAAGAAGTGAGGTTTTTGGCACGCACACATAAGCCTGATATGCTGTTTCTACTGGAAACTATGGTTAATGAATCGAATATAAGGAGGATCCTTCCCCTCATGGGATTTGATCATTTTGATTTTGTATCACCAGTTAATCACTCTAGTGGTATAGCAGTTCTTTGGAATAATGGTAAGATCCATGCTTCAGTCTTATTAAAAGAAACTCGTGCTATTCATATGTTAATTCATGACCCAGATAACTTACAGAATTCAGTCATCTCAGGAATATATGCCCCGGCGCAAATTAGAGACAAAAATGAATTTTGGAACCACTTAGCTGAGCTTAATAATGTTATTGATTTACCGTGGGGCCTAATGGGCGACTTCAATGAAATTTTGTGTCCTAATGAAAAATTAGGAGGCCAACCTCCTGGTGCTAATAGATTTCATCGGTTAAGTAATTTTTTATCTGCCATTAATGCTGAATGCGTTCAAGTCTCAGGTCGTCTATTCACTTGGAAAAAAAGGGTCCACAATCACCTTATTTATGAAAGACTAGATAGAACGATGATTAGAGAAGATTGGAGTGCCTTGTACCCCAATGCTTATGAAACGCATGGTACCTTCTCTTGCTCTGATCACTGTCCTATTTTTATCTCGACTCATGCTCAGATACCAAAAGCTAAGGCTTTTCCCTTCCGGTTTCAAAATTTCTGGACAAAATATCAAGAAGTTGATATGATTGTCTCTAGCAATTGGCAATATCACCACTATGGGACTAATATGTATAGAATTATGCGAAAGCTAAGAAGCATCAAGCATGATGTTAAAGACTGGTCCAAAAGATACTTTGGGAATTTCAATGAAAAACTCAACAAAAATGCAGTTAAAAGAGACTATGTGGAGGAAAGACTAATAGCTAACCCTAGTAGTCATCGTTTTCACTCCTGGACGCAACGACTTTTGAAACAACGAGAGAAAATGATGATGTTTAACCAGAAATATTGGGGGAAGCTAGCACGGAAAGAATGGCTAGTTAACGGTGATAGAAATTCTAAGTTCTTTCAAACTAAGGCTAATGCTCGAAGGAAGAGGAAGTTAGTCATGAAACTGCGGGATGATTGTGGCATTTGGATTGCTGACCACAAACTGATTGCTGAGAAATTCATTTCAGACTATACGCAGAGATTCAAATCTATGCATACTAATGCCAGGGTGCTACCAAATTTAGGATTATCGAAAATAATTTCAGACCTTGATAACCATAAGCTTATTAAACTTCCCAATCTAGGAGAGATTGAAACTGCCTTATTTAGCATTGATTCTAATAAGACACCAAGACCGAACGGTTTTGGTGTGGGTTTCTTTAAGAACTACTGGAAATTCATCAAGAAGGATCTTTTTAACTGTATTCTCGAACTCTTCACACATGGCAAAATCCTCAAAGAGATTAACCATACCTTTATTGCTTTTATTTCGAAATCTAATAATCCTACACATACTAATCATTACAGACCCATCAGTCTTTGTTCTACAATCTATAAAATTATTTCAAAAATTCTTGTTAATAGGATGAGACCCCTCTTAGACCGTCTAATTTCTCCCTTCCAAAGTGCTTTTGTACCTGGTAGATCTATCCATGATAATATTCTACTAATGCATGAAATTATGCACAAGTTTAAGAATCTTAAAATGAAGACTGCTTAGACAGCTATTAAATTAGACATGGAGAAAACATATGACAGAATCGAATGGGATT
Source organism: Carnegiea gigantea (assembly GCA_029747015.1). Classification (NCBI taxonomy): domain Eukaryota; kingdom Viridiplantae; phylum Streptophyta; class Magnoliopsida; order Caryophyllales; family Cactaceae; genus Carnegiea; species Carnegiea gigantea. Next base: position 37,660 of record JAKOGI010000300.1, on the reverse strand, counting down.
TTATACTAAAATGTCTGCAAGAGCTAGGTTTTCACTCCACTTGGAACTCATGGATTAAACAATGCATTTCTTCAGTTTCATACTCACTCATTGTTAATGATGAACCTCATGGACTGTTTATCCCGACAAGAGGAATTAGATAAGGGGATCCTCTTTCCCCTTATCTTTTTATCATATGTATGGAAGCCTTAAACAATATGCTTCCAAAAGAAGCTTTTTCCCCAAGGTCTGGAATAGGAGTCAAGATCTGCCCAGCTTCTGTCAAAATTTCGTGCCTTTTTTTTGCTGACGATTGTCTATTGTTTTGCAAAGCTAATCTGGGTAGTTGTTCTAAACTTAAAAGCATCCTGGATTCTTTCTGTTCATCTTCAGGACAACTAGTCAATTATCATAAATCTGCATTGACTTTCTCGCGTAATGTGACGGATACACAAAAGCAACTAGTAACTGCAATATTTAACATTCCGCATATGGAGTCTTTGGGCAAGTATCTAAGATGCCCTGTTTTTCAAGGTCGGCCTTCCTACTCTACTTTCCAGGAAATTATCAATAAAGCAACTACAAAACTAGAAGGATGGAAAGCAAACTGCCTGTCTAAAGCGGGTAGAACAATTCTCATACAGTCCCATTTAGAATCACTCCCAGTACACACGATGCAATGTTTTGAGCTACCATCTAAGACTAGCAAATATTTAGACAAATGTAACAGAGACTTCTTCTGGAAAAAGTCCAATATAGAAAATGTATGCCACTTATAGCATGGGATAAGGTTTGCAAGCCTAAGAGTAAAGGCGGACTGGGGTTGTGGAAAACAGAAGCTATCAATAAGGCCTTTCAGTGTAAGTTGGCCTGAAAAATACTTACTAATGTCCCTAGTCTTTGGGTCCAATCTATGAGGGCTAAGTATCTGCATTCCGCCAATCTCTTTTCTTGTCCACGGAAGAATACGGATTCACCAGTTTGGAAGAGCCTTCTGAAATGCAGAAGCCTTCTACAAAAAGGTATTATCTGGAAAATAGGTAGAGGGAATACTATCTTCTTTTGGTTTGATAATTAGATCGAAAATAGGAATTTAGTTGAGATTCTGGGTGTGACCGACGACAGTGTTGCCCACCCTGAAGCTAAAGTTTGCGAGTCTATCCGGAATAGTTCCGAATGGGATGTTCCTAAATTAAGACAAGTTCTCAATAAGCATCCTGTTGTGCAAAAGATACAGGGTATTTCCATACCCATCTATGAAACAAGTGACTCCTTTTGTTGGGGGTTCACTACTAAAAATCAGGTTTTTTTCGGTGGAATATTCCGGCGGACCGTAATCCGTCGGACAGGTCGACGGAAGTTCCGACGGCAAGGCCGTGGCCGGCCTTTTCCCTTTTTAAAGAAAGGGTGCGATGGAATATGCCGACGGAATTTCCGGCGACCCAATCTGTCGAACGCCCTTTTTTGAAAAGTGGCCGGCCTTTTTTCCTTTTTTTGGAAAATTTTGGCTTTTTTTAAAATGATCCGACGGACATATCCGTCGGGTAGCCCGTCGGACATTCGACGGATATTCCGTCGGCAGGTCCGTTGGACCATCTTTATAAGAGGCCCAACTCGGCTTCTCGCCAGTCATCCTCTCTCTCTCCTTCAGCCCTCCAAAATCGCCCCCCGCGTATGCCCCTCCCCCGCTGGTAGCTGTCGGTCGCCGCCGTCGTGTGCCCCACGCCTCTGCCGTCGATCACCCCTTGCGGCCGCCTTGTCAGTGGGCATTGCTCCTTAGCATCCACTGCCAACCCAGCCGCCCAGCTCCGGTGCCTCCCACCGACGTTGCCACCACCTCTTCGCCGTCGCCCTTGATGGAGACCATCGTGAGAAGCCCAAGGACCATCAAGCTCAGCCCAAGGAGGACTCACTCAAGCTTCAAGAAGTCAAGGAAGTTGCCAAACTTTGCCGGAAATTGGCGTTCATACCCGAAGAGGTAGTGCCGCCTTCATCCAGAAATTTCCCGCTTTTTGTGTGCACTTTTGGCCTACCTAAAGTGGTCCCACAACTTGAGGCTCCACATGGTTTTGAAGTTTAAGATTTCAGCTTTCAAATAAGCCCAAGTTTGTTTAATTTGGACATCATTTGATTGGGCAAAATATCACTCAAAGATACGTTATGCTGATCCAGTCCAGTCTGAGATAGGTGCATTGTTTGGGCCATAACTTTCAAACCGCTTATCCAAATTGAGCAAATGAGCCTATTCTGGAAAATAGACTTCCAGGGCTTTCTAACAAGCCCAAGAACGCGTGATTTGGCCGAGTATTCGGGAAGTTATGCTCTGTTGAAGTTGAGGCAGTTGCAAGGATTAATGCTGGGAATATGAAGAGTCTTAGGTTACATATATTTGTGTGGCTGATATTGTGCACGTTTTAGATGCTTCTAGATTGATGTAATCAGCTGCAAAAATCCTAGAATATTCCTTGTAACCTCCCCCACCCCTTTTATGATGAGTCTTTTCATTTGAAAGCTGAAATCTTAAACTTCAAAACCATGTGGAGCCTCAAGTTGTGGGACCACTTTAGGTAGGCCAAAAGTGCACACAAAAAGCGGGAAATTTCTGGATGAAGGCGGCACTACCTCTTCGGGTATGAACGCCAATTTCCGGCAAAGTTTGGCAACTTCCTTGACTTCTTGAAGCTTGAGTGAGTCCTCCTTGGGCTGAGCTTGATGGTCCTTGGGCTTCTCACGATGGTCTCCATCATTCCCCCCGGGTAAGTGAAAGTTTGCCCTCAAATTAGGAAGGGGCTCATCATCGAAAAAGGGGCTAAGATCGGAGACATTGAAGGTAGCCGAAACTCCATAATCTCCAGGTAGATCAACCTTATATGCATTGGGCCCAACCTTCTCAAGGATTTCAAATGGACCATCGGAACGCGGCATCAACTTAGATTTTCTCTTTGAAGGGAAACGCTCCTTCCTCATGTGAATCCATACCAAATCTCCTGGCTGAAAATGTACCTCCTTGCGATGCTTGTTGGCGCTTTGCATGGCTCTCTCATTAGCCTTGGCAATGTTATCTCTAACTCTTGCATGAAGTTCTTGGATCTCCTTGGCTCTTTTTTTAGCTTCCCAACTAAATTTTGTGGGAGTTGGAATGAGAACAAGATCCAAGGGACTCTTGGGATTGTAGCCATAGACAACTTGAAATGGAGAGAGTTGGGTGGACTTGCTAGGCACTCGATTGAATGCAAACTCGGCATGTGGTAGCAACTCATCCCAATTCTTCAAATGCTTCTTCACTAGGACTCTAAGTAAGGTACCCAAAGTCCTATTGGTGACTTCAGTTTGTCCATCAGTTTGGGGATGACAAGTAGTGCTAAACTTGAGTTGAGTACCCAATTTGCGCCATAGAGTTAGCCAAAAATGACTAAGAAACTTGGAGTCACGATCGGATACCATGCTCTTTGGAATGCCATGTAGTCTCACAATCTCCTTGAAATAAAGACTAGCCACTTGAGTAGCATCATTAGTGGTATGGCAAGGGATGAAATGCGCCATCTTGGAGAATCGATCCACAACCACCATAATGGAGTCTTTGTTCCTTTGGGTTCTAGGTAAACCCGTGATGAAATCCAAGCTAATTCCAATTCGACCACCGGTTCATGAGGATGAGAGGGAGTGGGGCTATGAACCCACCTTCGTTTTTCCTCCAAAAGTTGCCCAAGTTGAGTTCGAAGATAGGTGACTTGCGCTTCTAACTCTTCCACCCGTGCTTGGTCGCTTCTTGTGGACTTTGTAGACATGTTGGAGATGCTTTGAAGGAAGAATAGGCAGCAGGGAAAGTGGCACGGTCGTGCAAGGGGGCACGAGCAGGCCGTGCTATGCTTCGACTTGAAGAAATGCAGAAAATTACCGTGGCACGGTCGTGCTTGGTGGCACGGGGGCACCGTGCTGCGTCTCGACTTGCAGATTTCTGGAAAATGAATATGGCACGGTCGTGTGGTATAGCACGGGGGCACCGTGCTGCTTCTCTGGTCTTCGAGACTGGGTTTGCCGGTTTGTGCCTCTTTTTTTTTTTTTTTTTTTTGTATGTTTGGCTTTTTGGGATGTATGTGGGTGTGATGTGGGTCACTTAAGAACCTTGGCTCTGATACCAATTGATGTATATGTGGGTGGCAAGTGAACCAAATCAAACTCCAACTCAAAATAAGCCAAATTGGGAAGAGAAATGAAAGATGGATGAGATGGATGAAGAATTTCACTACACAAGAAAAAGGAATAGAACAAGATCTTGTAATTGAGATAATCCTTCACGGAGCCACTCAATGACTTGACCTTGGGCTAATTCTCTTGTCTTAACCAAGGAATCACTCCAATTGGAAAAGGAAGAGAACCTAGAACACCACTTGAATTTGCCACAATTCAAGATATAGAACTAGGAATTTAGTTGCACTTTTGAGAAACACACTCAAAGTACTTGTATTGCTTTGGAAATTTCTTACAATGCTGAATGAATAGCTTCACACGCCCCTCCCTTTTTTATAGACTCAGCAAAAGACAATCAAAGGACTCAAATAACTCCTAACAATTAAAACTAGCTAATGAAAAGTCTAAGAAAAATGAAAAGTCATTGAGTGGCTCCGTGAAGGATTATCTCAATAAGAAATTTCCAAAGCAATACAAGTACTTTGAGTGTGTTTCTCAAAGGTGCAACTAAATTCCTAGTTCTATATCTTGAATTGTGGCAAATTCAAGTGGTGTTCTAGGTTCTCTTCCTTTTCCAATTGGAGTGATTCCTTGGTGAAGACAAGAGAATTAGCCCAAGGTCAAGTCATTGAGTGGCTCCGTGAAGGATTATCTCAATTACAAGATCTTGTTCTATTCCTTTTTCTTGTGTAGTGAAATTCTTCATCCATGTCATCCATCTTTCATTTCTCTTCCCAATTTGGCTTATTTTGAGTTGGAGTTTGATTTGGTTCACTTGCCACCCACATATACATCAGCCGTCGCCGCCGCCTCATCACCACCGGCCGGCCTCAAGATCCCCCGCCATTTATGGCGCATAAATTTTGATATTTTGAAGTAAGTATTTAAACCTAAATATTATGTAGATTTGTGAAATTGAAGAGATAATTTTGATAGTTTTATGGTAATTACTGATTGGTAGATTTATATTGAGTGATTTTTGAAAATTATCTTAAGAAAATATATAAATTGATTGTTGTGGAAAATTAAAAATGTATGGATTGTCAAAGCGGTTTGGTAAATTAAAGTGGATTAATTATGTGATATGTGTTAATTTATTGATAATGGTTTGTGTATGTTGAAATTTTGTGTAAATTAATATGTAATTGTTAGGTAAGTGCTATTATTAGTAATTCGTTGGTGTTGTAAATTATAGTGAATTGAAGAATGTGTTTGTACAGATATTGAACATAATTAGTCATGAAATTTATTGTTGAGGATAGATAGAGAACAACTAATAAGCAACTATGAGGCTATATTATTCCATTAAATGTGAAAAAGTTGTGCATATATGTTGTTGTGTACGATTTGAAGGAATGATGTTATTTTAATTTGTGTGTTAATAAGAACGATTTTTAAGGATTATTAATATGAAGGAAATGGGTCGTAAGAGAAAACGTATTGCGAAAGGGAAAAAAATTCGTTATTGTTGCTGTGAGTGTCATTGTTGTCGGTGTGCATGTCACAACTTTGGGCTCCCACTTCAGACATTCAAACAGGTTTATATCCTGACTTAATTGTCATAATATGTTTTTTGTTGGTATCGTGTTAATCGTAGCGTATGACAAAATAGTTTAATGATAAGTCCATCCTGCATTCAGTTATATACGAATTAAAATGTGATAAATACGTCGATGATTAAAGTAACCAATGTACTGCTTACTTTGTCAATGATGAATAGTGGATAATATGTGTGGACCACCCCATCGGAGGTGGATGTATGAAAGATTTCTATCAGGGAGAAAATCTTATAGGCAGTAGTTCTTAGAAGGAGTAGAAATGCTTGACCAATTTGTAAGGTGTCAAACAGAGTTCATTAATAATGGGCGTTATAGATGTCCTTGTGCCAAGTATCGAAACAGAGCTTATAGGGAGCCTGATGATGTTAAATTACACTTGTACCAAAACGGCTTTGTTAAGGGGTATTGGTATTGGACATCTCATAGGGAGATAGAACCAACTGAATGTGCAAATGTTGGCAGTAGTAACCAACAAAACTTATATGATAACATGGCTCCAACAAGTCCTATGGATTTCGATAACACGAACTCGTTTGTCGATCGTGTTGGAGCAATGGTGAACGATGTCATTGTTACTAATGAGTTTGAAGTTAGTGAGCAACCAAATGTAGAAGCTCAGGCATTTTATGATATGCTTCAAACTGCTCAGAGGCCTTTATGGGATGGATGTTCAAACCAAACTGAGTTGTCCAATGCTGTGAGGTTGATGAGTATCAAATCTGATTACAATATGTCGCAGAATTGTATGAATGAGGTGATGCAGTTACTGCATGAGAGTTGCCCGCCAGACAATCGTGTGCCCCAAAGTTACTCAGAGTTGAAAAAGAAGGTCCGAAGTTTGGGTTTAGATGTGCACAGGATTGATTATTGCCGCGGTGGATGTATGCTTTACTTTAAGGAAGATTCGGCCCTTGAAAATTGCAGGTTTTGTGATTTGCCAAGATGGAAGCCGATTAAGTCAGGCGATAATAGGAAGAAGTTAAAATCATATGCAAAAATGTTCTACTTCCCTTTGATACCAAGGTTGCAACGCCTTTATGCCTCAAGAAACACAGCTGAGCACATGAGGTGGCATTATAACAATAGGCGTGAGGATGGTGTTCTGTGTCACCCTTCAGATGGGGAAGCGTGGAAACATTTTGATCGCAAATACCCAGATTTTACTTCTGAGCCTCGTAATGTGAGGCTTGTTTTGTGTGCTGATGGGTTTAGCCCTTTCTCACAATCTGGCCGTTCTTATTTAATTTGGCCTGTGGTTGTGACACCTTACAACCTTCCTCCAGATATGTGCATGACAACGCCATATATGTTCTTGACTTGCATTATACTGGGGCCATCAAATCCAAAGAATAAAATAGATGTGTACTTGCAGTCGTTGATTGATGAGCTCCGAACTCTGTGGGATGGTGTCCAGACTTATGACATTTCCATGAGGCAGAACTTCTTGATGAGAGCTGCCTTAATGTGGACAGTGAATGACTTCCCGGCACTCGGAATGTTATCTAGATGGAGCACTCATGGTGTTTTGAGTTGTCCTATTTGTATGGATTAGTTGAGGGCGACACATTTGAAACATGGGGGCAAAGCATCATGGTTTGACTGTCACCGTCGATTCTTGCCTCGACATCATGTGTTTCGGAAAAACCGTACCGCGTTTTGTAAGGAAAAAGTGGTGAAAGAGGGCCCTCCATCCAGGAAAACTAGCGAGGAACTGTGGAATGAGGTGCGTAGTCTTCCAAAAGTAACCACCGATGGAGATTTTGTAATCCCGGGTTTCAAGGAAAATGTTCACAACTGGACCAAGAGAAGCATCTTCTGGGACTTACCTTATTGGAAAGACCAGTTGCTACGTCACAACTTGGATGTTATGCATATAGAGAAAAACTTCTACGACAACATCATTAACACTGTCATGGATGTTCTGGGAAAAACAAAAGATGATGTGAAGGCGAGGTTGGACATGGCAGACATGTGTGATCGTCTAGAGCTAAATGTTGAACGAGGTGTTAACGGGAGGACACTGAAGTCAAAGGCTTCGTACGTCCTTTCTTTGGACAAAAGGATGGGGGTATGTGAGTGGGCCCAACAGCTTACAATCCCTGATGCTTATTGCTCCAACTTTGGGAATTGCGCAGATATGAAGGCTGCAAAGTTTCAAAACATGAAGAGTTATGACTGTCATGTGTTCCTGCAGACGCTTATGCCAATAGCATTTCGTGCCCTATCAGACGATGTACTTGAACCACTTGTTGAGTTAAGTGAGTACTTCAAAAACATTTGCTCAACAGTGTTAAGGGTCGATAAGTTACAAGAAATGCAACGCAATATAAGCATCATCCTTTGCAAATTGGAGAGAGTTTTCCCTCCTGGGTTCTTCAATGTCATGGAGCACTTACCTGTGCATTTGGCAGAAGAAGCATACCTTAGGGGTCCAATACAATATCGATGGATGTATCCTTTTGAAAGACAAATACCTTTGAAAAATTACGTCACACATGTAAATGTAAAACTAAAGTGTGCTTCAAACACTCATAAAACTTTAATGTAGGTACTTTGGGTGGCTGAAGAAGAAAATTAAAAATAAAACATCCCCTGAGGGATCAGTGGCCAAAGCATATCTGGTGTTCGAGTAATCACAGTTTTCTTCATTCTACTTTGGCGCTAATGTGCCTTCAATGCGCACAAGACATCGACGAAATGAGGAAATCAATGTGGAGCCACAAGGTGAGCCAATTTTGTCAGTTTTCGAAACCAAAGGTACTGCTATGGGAAGTTGGACACAGAGGTACCTAACTGATGAAGAAATGAACACTGCACAGCTTCACATTCTGTTAAATTGTAATGAAGTTGAACCGTACATCGCGTAAGTTACAAAGAAAAGTACACCTTTCATCCATTACATGCATTGAACGAATAGCCTTTTATGAATTGAAACATAGTGCTAATCAGTGAATAATGAGTTGTACAGACTATTCAAACAACAAAAATTACAAGGAAACCCAAATTTCACAGATGTGGAGTTAGATGCACTGATAGAGTCTGAGTTTATTTGGTGATTCAAAAAAGTAGTAAGATTTTATAATTTTGCCATCTGAGTTGGAAATTACTGTACTAATTCATCAGAACTTATTTGTAGCAAATGGTCCCGACCTTATGAGTTGAAACATAAATACTTGTAGGTTGACATTGTTCAAATGTTCAATAATGAACGTCAGCTACACCTGTACCATTTGGCTCAACTGCCTTTAAGGAAGGTCACAAGCTGGTCTACATTTAGGGTGAATGGATTCTTATTTCATACACAGAAAAGGTGTGAAGGAAAAAAGAGTTACAATTGTGGGGTTTGTGTGAAATGGAGAGGGGAAGGTGGATTCGAGGATGATTATTATGGAATCCTTCAAGAAGTTATTCGTGTTGAATATCTAGGAGAACCAGTTAAACAATGTACATTGTTTAGACGTGAGTGGTTTGATAACACCCCTCGAGGAACACATAGCCCCAAACTATGTCCTTTCGTTGAGGTTAATGCAACAAGAAGATACAAAAAATATGATCCATTCATATTTGCTGCTTCCGCAATTCAGGTGGTGTACATGAGGTACCCAAATGGAATAAGAGAAAAAGCTAACTGGTGGGTTGTCGTACCAAACAAACCTAAACACAAAGTGAATAATGAATTCACTTTACCAGTTGCATTTCAAGAGGAACAAGTGTTCCACATGACACCAGTAACTGACACGCTCCCTACAACTTTGTTGAATGAAGAGGAAGAAATTGAGGAGATAAACGAAGATGTTCCAACTGAGAGAAGTGAAAAGGAGGAGTGGGATGATAATGACGACGATACTGAAGACTCTGAATGAAAGTGATAATGATAAATGAGTAGATTCTGACCTAAAACCAAATTGTATTCTATGTTAATTTAGACACTTATGACATTGTATGCTTGACAACAGTTGTTAGTCACATGGCACTGTTCAACATGGAATTATGGTTACAAACGACATTTGCTGTTAATTTAACTGCAATTAATTATTTGTCACTTATATTATTTGATCACTACGCTCTATATATTTGTCTCAAAGATGTCAGGTACACATTGTAGCCATGGGGCCGGGCGTGGGCGTTCTTGGGGAGCAGACCGACAGGACCCCACCAGTCAGTAAGAAGAGCAATACCAGGGACATCAAATCCCTGAGGTTCCCCATAACCTTATCCCAGACCCTCACGCTATTCCATCCATACACTTCACCCATCACATGACACCCAACATCCCCCATGTACACATGTCCGGCAGCTACATGATCCCGAACCCACCTCTTATTCCACAACAATTTGTAGAAAGGAGTCGGAAACAAAGTGAACATGCTTCTATCCATGGCAGTACCACAAACAAGCAACTCATCACACCTGACGGCAAAGAGTAAGTAATTATGTCCTACCAACTGAGTTATGAATTTGCAATTTCTGATGGGGATCCATTCTTTCTTAATTTACAAGTTTCTATCCCTACGATGTTGTGTTCAAGATTACAAGGATATTTACGAGTAAATATCCTGAGCCATGGCCAACATGGGGGAAAGTGCCTAAACAACAGCGGGACTTGTGGTTTGGTGAGTTTAAGGTAAGAGTTTTTTCAAATTTTTGTACATTTATCTACAAAAACATATATATATTCATATTGTTAGCATCATTTACATTTTCTGGCATGTAATTGTGTTCACGCAGAAGCGTTACCATTGGGCTCCAGAGCATGAGACCCAGATACGGAGGAATTTCGAGGAGAAAGGGGCAAGTAGATTGAGGGACACATTCGGGGAGTTGAGGAAGAGGAACAAGCAACCGTTGTGGTTGTTTGACAGCACTTGGAGGTCGCTGCAGGAATATTGGGCTTCCGAGAAATTTCTGAAGATGAGTTCCCAGGCAAAGAAGAACCGGAACAGCGAGCAGGACGGGTTAGGTTCTTCTTTGCATAGATCTGGTTCGGTCCCATTTACTGAGCACAGAAGACGCATGGTAAGTGTGTGGTTCATTATTTCTTTTACTTATTTTTCCTAACGCCTTATCCAATTAGAAAAATCCTCTTGTACGTTAACGTATTCTGATATTATGTAAGAGAAGAAGCTTAATAGGGAGGTTACGGACCTCGAACTTTTTAAGGACACTCATGTAGACGCGGCTAACAAATGGGTGGACAAAAAATCTGAAAAAAGATGGGTAAGTCACTTGAATGATTTCTTCCTTGCCTAACAAATCAGCTCAGTGTCTTCACGATTGAATGCTATGTTTGGAATGTGTAATATTTTTGAATCTGATTTTGTAGACGGAGCACAAATTAAAGTGGGAGCAAATTCGAAACTCGCAATCTTCCACAGATCCCGGCTCCGAACCAACTGAAGTCCCATCTGAGACCGAGTTGTGGGTGCAAGCTAACTACAACAAAAAGGACCGTGTGTATGGGCTAGGATCAGAAGGGGTGAAACTGAAGCACCTGGTGAAGTCCACAGCGACATCTCGGGACCGTGATTATGACCCTGATGTGCGAGCAACGGTCACCCAGCTGAACAGCGAGCTCAGTACGATGGCGGAGAAAAACCATAAGTTAGAAGAGAAAGTGACTTTACTCACTTCAGAATTATCTGGTCTGAAAGATACATTCCGTGAGTTTATGAGAGCTCAATAAGCATCTGGGTCTGGATCTCGCCCACGCCCTTCTATGCGCCATCGACAACACCGCCGCGCTGCTCCTTATGTCCCTCCTCCACCTCCTCCTCCTCAACCGCAACCCTGTGATGATGATGATGGTGATGATGATGATAATGATGATGGTAGCGCCAACCTTGGGTATGATGATCACCCTCATGACTACAGGGATTATTTCAACTAGAATGTCCCTCGATCCTCCCGTTCCTCCTCGATACTCATTTAATCAGTTACTTTTTTTGCATTTGTTACATTGCTTTTGTTTCTTATTAGAATGTCCATTTGGTGTGGTTGTTTATTTATACTTATTGAATGAAAGTAACCACATGTGGTGGTTACACTTGTTGCGATTTGTGTACCACGTGTGGTGGTTATGTTTGTTGCGATTTGTGTACCACGTGTGGTGGTTTTGGTTCGGTCAACATATGGTTGTCCTGAGTTTGTATATGCAGGTTGTAAATTTGCATTTGGGGAACTATATTTTCAACTTTTTTTATTTTTTCCAAATTTCCGACGGAATGGCCATTTTCCTTCGGAAAGTTCCGACGGATATACATCATTCCGTCGGGCACTCCGGCAATTTGAGGAGATCAATACCGGGTATGCCGACAGAAGGGTCCGTCGGACGCCTGAAGTTCGTTGACCGGCCGTCGCTCTGATCGTTGGGAAATGGCCGACGGAATCCGTTTTCCGTCGGCAATTGTCCGACGAAATGGCGTATTCTGTCGGAAAGGCGGGTCTACGGACCCTATTCCTAGGTACATTTCCGTCGAATTTTCCGCCGGAAAATAAATTTTCCGATGGAAAAAACGCCATTTTCCGTCGGAAAATCCGCCGGAAAAGGGTAGTTTTTCAGTAGTGGTTGAACAGCTCAGGTAACTTTGCAACGAAATCAACTACTTGGGCAGCCCATGAGCTCCAACCGCATAACTTCTCCTCTTGGCCATATAAATGGATTTGGAATATCGACACCTTGCCTAAAATTAAAGTCTTCCTTTGGCAACTTTGTCATAATTATTTACCTGTCAAAGGTACTCTTCTTAGAAGGGGGCTTAATATCAACCCAACTTGCCCACTCTGTTTAGGTGATATCGAGTCAATCGAATATCTTTTCAATGATTGCCAAATGGTGAAAAAGTTTGGGATCTAGCAACAGATCACCGTTGGCTTCCATCTGTCTCTTCTCCTACAGGATGTCATGATTTTTCGCAATTTATAGACAAGATACAATCCTCCCAGAACCCAAGTTTGAAACAGAAATTCGCATTTATTTTGTGGAGTATTTGGAAATCTAGGAATGCAACAGTTTTCAATAATGAAATTTTCAATCCTGTTGCTTGCCTAATTCGAGCAAAAAAAGCGACTGCAGAATGGCGAATCTCGAACTTGTATGTCGGTTGATCATTCTTTTAGGGGACCTTCTTCTTCCCCTACTACCTCAATTCATCTAGTGAGGTGGCATCCCCCATCACCAGGATTCGTCAAACTCAATTTTGATGGCTCCCTCATCAACTCAGCGGCAGCTGGAGGTTTCATCATCCGAGATTGGATGGGCAAACTTGTTAAGGCAGGAGCTGGCTATTACGGTGAAACTTCTATTTTAGTTGCAGAAGCGAGAGCTCTGCGAGATGGACTACGATCAGCAATCCAGGCTGGATTCAAGCATGTAACGCCCCAAATTAACCATGTTTCACTATTTATATCCTCCTTAATAATAAATCACTTTGTAATATGATGAATCCAATGATAGGGGCATTACCGCCGTCCAAAAGGACAAGGCTTGAAACATGAGTGTTATAAATAACACAATTAAGCATAACCTCCACTGTACGCATTCACATATGCTCATCAATTCACAATCAAGCGTTAACCAATATGAGGTTTATAAATCATAGGAAGATAATTCATCATGCAATCTACATCTTCATCTACAGAAGAATTCCAAATACAACTTAAAGTATGCATATACGGTATTACTTCTGATCCATCTAGATTTCCCTACTTCACTTATTCTCTTCAGCTGATTTGCTGGCATGAGGGCAATACTCTGAGTATTTGCCTAAAACAAAACATGAAAAACATTTCGAACTGTGAGGCGAAGCTCAGTACACGCATTCCTGAATTGTTAAATGATCATTGAAACACTGGTTGGGCTCGCTTTGCAATTCATTTAGTTAAAACAGTGAATAAGATGATGTAAAGTTGCATTGCTAGTTATTATCTGATAGTGAACCCCTTGATGCTGTTACGATCTATGGATAGGTGTACACCTGCCAAGCCGATCGGGGACCTGCTCTGAAGCCGCGCGGGTAACTGAAGGGCGAATGCCCTATAGATGATAACTGATGGGGTCACTAATTAACTGATAAATCACTGTGTAAACTGATTCATTGATATACTTACCAAACATGATACTTTGATAAATGAAATACATTGTGATTTCTAAAGATACATGCAATGGACGTACCTGAAGTCTTTAAAAATGATATTTCACTTGATAATACTTATGCACAATGAAAATGATAGACTAGGCCTCAACTCTGTTTCATAAATGTCACTGTAAGTATGTGTAGTCAGTAAATGATCCTTACTCGCATAATTGAGTAAGTAAAAGTAAGTGTAACAGAAGTTGAATAATGAAATGGGATACATAACTTGTGCATTTCAATATAATAAACTGATTTTAATGCAATATAAGACAAGTTAAACCAAAATGAACTGATTTAAATCAGTTAGGGTTACTGAACTTGAAATGCAATAAATTGAAGTAAAATAGACCAAATAGAAATGATTGAGGTGATAATGAAATATGAGTTTCTGATATTTCTGAAATGGATAATGAAAAGTGTGAGGTTCAATGCCTCTAAAATGGATAATAGAATAGTTAATGCCTCTGAAATGGATAATAGAAGGTTCAATGCCATGAGGGGTGTTATGAGGTTCATAAAAGCTCAAATAACCTCAATAAATCTGATAGACAATAACTTGAGTCATTACTGAGCCTACTTCTCAAATTTCATTTTCATGCTCACTTAACTTAGTTTTCAAACACAAGTAAGCTTCTATGCAATAACAAGCTTGTTGAACTCACTACCCTTTGTAATTTTCCTTGCAATACCCATAATTATATAGAAACTTCTGAAAATATTTCCAAATGTCTCGATTTTTGCATTCACTCATATTATCGTTTGATGGTCTGCATTAGAAGATCCATATCTTTCCCTTCTAACCTCCAAATAAGATGTAAAACCCCAATATGAAAAGCTCATAATGTCCACTAAAATATTCATTCAGGACACCAAGTTTGATTCCCACAGTAAGGTCCCTAAAATTTGGGTAGAAGATAAACGTGCACAATTTCAGTCCAATCTGCGCAGTTGTAGTAAAACGACCATAACTGTTTCCACAGAACTCGGATTAAGGCGATTCAAAAGATATTTGAAAGATAGCTCATTGATCTATCCACACACCAAAAATCACAATTTTTTAGTGACCCAATCAATACCAGTTGTTCCGTAAAGTTACTTTTCCAGTTCAGTTCCCAGTTTCAATGTATTCTGCATAGTCTTAAGTAAATTGGTCATAACTTTGTCCACACAACTCAAAATTGAGTGATTCCAAAGCCTATTGAAAGCTAACTCATCAAGCTATCACTATACCAAAAATCATGAATTTTGGATGTGCCAAACAGTACCAATTTAATCCCGAATTCAGCCCTATTTTTGGTCTGTTTCTCAGCTCTAACTCACATATTTTCAATCTTTTCTTCACATAGCCACCCATTAAAATCACTCTTTAACTCGTATAAATTAACATAAACATCTTGATATTCATTACCAATGCCAAAGATCATCAAATCTCATTTAAAACAATCAAAATCCATCACCACCACCTAAACTTGCATGATCATGAACAACTTCAAACATCACTTGTTTTCAAGATGATCCAACCAATAAAACATAAAAATAATTCTTGATTGCATCAAAATAACATGATTCATGGTCAAAACTAACATAAAACCAAGAATTATATAAAGTTGGATGCAAAGATTACCTCACTTAAGCTTGAATACAAGAACATGTGAAGGCCGTATTGTGTTTGGTGCTAGTGGTGGTTGGGGGGGCAACTGGTGGTGCTGTGGTGGTGGGGCTGGCGGGCAGCAACCCTGACTGGAGGCAAAAGATGGCGGTAGCAGGCTGGGCAGAGGTCAGCCATGGAGGAGGAGGTGGAGGAGGAAGAAGATGGTCTTGCTTGCTTAGGTGGTTTATGCACTTTACTTGGCTAGAAATGAAGTGAAGGCAAAACAAAAGACTTGGCTGAGATTTCTCCTCCAAAATCAGATTTTTTTGTTAATTATAATTAGCCTAATGATGGTAATTAGCTAAGCAAAAAGGGGTGTAATCTGGTTAGGCCAAAATTGGCCTTAAATGAGCTCGGGTTTGTGAAAAATCTCAAATTGGGTGCGATTAATTTAATTAATTTTTTAAACATTTTTTTTAAAACTTGAAATTAAATATGATATCATGAAAAATAATTTAATATTTTTAAATCATAATTAGTGAGGCCTAATATCAATTTTCCTGAAAAATTATTTTCGGTAAATAAAACTCGAATTGCAAAGTGGAGCCCCAAATGAATTCTCCCAACTGGGATGATGAATGAGATAAATAAATGTGAAAAATTAATAATATAGTTTAATTAAATAAATAAACATGATTTAGGGTCGGACTATTACAGCTTTCCCCCCTTAAAGAGCTTCGTCCTCGAAACTTATGAACTTTGACTATCATGCAAAGTGATTTCAAATGAATATGAGTACTGGCTTTCACTTTTTGCTCAGTTTCCCAAGTAGCTTCTGGGGGGTATGATTTGCCCAAGGCAATATAATTTAACTACTTAATCCTGTGATTCGATATCTGAATTGGATGCTCTTGAAACACAAGACCCTCAATGACTGCAAGGGAATCAAGGCAGCATGATCAGGGTCTGAAATATACTACCTGAGTTGTAAGGTAAGGAACACGGAACATGTTATGCATATGTTTGAGTTATACAGGTAGATCTGGTAGACAAGTTATGGAATTCGACCTTTCAATGAACTGATATGATCCAAAAGATCTTGGCCTCCATTTAGGTCATAGCGCAACCTCCTTACACCCTTAGTTGGTGAGACTTTCTGAAAACTTATCATATACCGAAAATTTCAGAAATCTCTATCTTTTATTAACATAGCTTTTCTGTCAGTTCCAATGGTCTGCTTTCAATAGTCTTCTGCGATATGCCGTCTTATTTAATGTTGAAGAAGATCTTCATGACCCATAAGATGATTTGTTGTCAATATCTGCCGTCATTTTGTCCTGATGTTTAATGAAGGATTCTCTACTAGTGCTATCACAACGTTGACTGTCGGGAGTTCTATACTATCTTCAAATGCAAATGTTGGTCGTGAAGCACTACAAGCGCCAACTTAGCAGAGTTGATTCATTGATATTTTTAGATGCTCAGGATGATAAGAACTACTAAAGTTCAATCCCGTTCCAAAGGCTCCTTGAAGTACATGTCAAAAAGGCTTGAAATCTCTGATCTCTGTCAGACACTATATCTAAGGGAATCCCATGATAAAATCTATCAAAATTGAATCCCAGTTCCAAGTGGGAATTTCTAATGGTTTCAATTCACTTATGGGGTGCTGGTATTCTGCCATGGCCTTTTTTGGCAAATCAGACCTTTATCCATAATAAATATTCTGCAATATCTCTTCTCATATTGTTTCACAAAAATATTTCCTCAAATCTGTGTACACATTGGTGCCCCCTCGATGCACCAAATAGCGAGTATTATGAGCCTCCTCTAAGATCTACTTTCTTAAAATTTTGCTTTATTCTTTGGAGCACAGGATCACTATCTTGATTCACTCTAGGCTCCTCCATTAGAGAGGCCTATCAGATAAGTACCAGCAGTTGAACATTTGCCTTCCAGTGTGACACTAATTTACTGTGCAAATCCTCAAGCTCTCTCAAGAAATTCAATTGAGTAATCACTACGGTGTTCACAGTATGTTATGTCTTCCTATTCAGAGCGTCTGCCACAATACTTCCAGTTCTTGGTTGATAGTGGATTTGCCACAACTGATGCTTCATGTAGACTGTGCTTCTTGTGAGAGAAGATATACTTCAAACTCTGATGGCCAGTATAGATTACACAAGATACCCCTTCTCAGTGCACCTGGATTATGGGTAAGGTACCACTATATGACAATTCCTTTCTGAACTCGATAACTCTCTACTAAACTCAAACGGTTTCTAATCCCAATGCATTTGTGGGTCTTGAGCACTTTGTAACTGCATTTTTTTTTTCCAAAAAATACCATTGCTTCCAACCATACTCATGCTTTTTGTATTTGCTATGTAATTGATGTTCCTTCAAGGTCTATAACCTCATCTCAAATGAACAGTATGCTCATCTTTGTCATTAGAGTATTTCAAGACATCTTTTATATACACCACCATAACTTGTCGAGATATGGTTTGAAACTCTATTCATAAGATCTGTAAAGGCCGCGGGGCCATTGATTAGGCCAAAAGGCGTCACAGTGAATTCACCATGACCCCTACATGGTCCGTAGTGTGGTTTTGGTAATGTATTCAGATATAATGCTAAGTTGATGGTACTCTGACCTCAAATCAATCTTAGATTAGACTCCTGCTCCCTGTAGTTGATCAAATAGGTCATCTACTTGGGGCGATTGGTATGTGGTGTTGATGGTGATCTTGTTCAGGTCTTTGAAATCAATACATAACCTTAAAGTTCCATTCTTGTTCTTTACAATCAACATTGGGGCACCCCATGGTGATACACTTGGCCTAATAAAGCCCGTCTATAACAGCTCATCTAGCTGAATCTATAGTTCCTTAAGCTCAGTTGGGGCCATACGATATGAGGTTTTTGAGATAGATTAGGCACCAGGGATGAATTCAATCTCATACTCAATTTCTCTTAGTGGAGCAGTCCCGGTAACTTTTCCAGAAAACTTCTTTAAACTCAAAAACTATAGGGGTGTCTTCTGCTTTTTCTTCCTTCAGTTGAATGTTAATAACATAACACCAATGCACAATATATCCTTGACATAGGAGCTCACTTGGTTTCATAACAACATTTAAAGGACAAGGTTTTTCCTCTCTTTGCCCATAAAACATATTTCTCTCCCTTGTTCTTTTCTTAAAACAACCTTAGGGTCATCACAATCTATCTTGACCCCATATATACACAACCAGCTCATTTCCGAAATGATATCAAAATTTGATGAGTCAAATAGAATTAGAACTTCAGGGAAAACTATCCCACCAATAGTGATTGAAATAATTAATGAGAAATAGAACACTCAACTCTAGAGTCATTGAATAACTTGAGTCCATCATTGGATTATGCCTTCTTATTCTCAAGATTCACTTGCATGGTAGATCGTGTGTATATAATGAATGAGTGGCAACTAAATCAATCAATACACAAAATGACTTTGAAAGTGAAAGAGAGTTCCCGCAGCTACTGTGCCAAAGGTGGCAGCTTCTTTCTTACTCAACATATAAGCCCTTCCTACAGTTGCGGGCCTTGAAGGTGAGAGCCCTTGTCTATAGCCTTTAGTCTTCAGGAACAGGCAGCAATGAGGTGCTCTGGACTAATGCACCACGTGCATTTGTCAGTTTCCACTCGGCACTCAGGTGTGTTGTGGTTAATTCTTCCACAAATCTGCTCCAAGTGAAACCAAACTCTAAAAGCCTATTCTTAACAGTGTTCCACCAAATATTATTTTCATCAGTTAGATAAAATGTTCCAATGTTCACCCTTTTTATCTCCTGGGACCTCTATTTCAGTGAAAACTTTTTCCACTCCTCAAATCCATTCTTAAGGTTCCACTGTGTCATACTTTCCACTCTAGAGTTCTGTAGTATGAATCAGCTGAAGATATCTTTCCAAGGGCAGTCACCCATCAAGATTTCTCACTGACGCAGTCCAAATGCATGACAAAGATTTTGATTGTCCAACTTAAGCTTTATGAACGTGATCTTTAATAGGAAACTGATGTTGAATCAGCCAAAAAGGGTAGACACATCGCATTTCTCTTAGCAATAGATTCCACAAGTTAGACAACAATTAACCCTATACAAAGTGTAGTTAAGATCTACCTGCTATACAAGCGTGCTACAAAATGATCATCTATTGGTATGGGTGCATCCCGATCATAAACCAGCTACTAGCAGCAATTGGACTCTTAAAAATAGGAAAAGCGATCAAAACTGATGAAGATATGACATGAGAGTGAATGATGATGAAACTGGATGGGGAGATACCATGAAGACAAAAAGATGAAGCCCCTAGTCAAAGCAAGGAGTATCCAACAGTTGATAATCCAATCAAGGATAATGGTAGATGGTATGTTGTCAGAAATACAGTGAAATATTTTCAAGAGTAATGTCTACTTCACAGATGAAGGTGGAATCAATGGTCTACTTGCAGAGTTTGGGTAATTTAAACAAGTCTTGAATTGCAATGGATTGAAGCAAAATATCTCTCTAAAATGTCATTGGTTTCGAATATATGAAATAGTATGTAGTCAATGGTTTCGAACTTATGTCTAGCAGAATAAGCCTCTCTAAAATCCGACAATTCAGGGGATACTACATCAAGAACTCTCATATAGCTCACTTAGCTGAAATTCTTGGATTACTAATGAAAATATATCTGTAATTATTGAGGCATATTGAAGGAGTTGCCTACACAAAATGACACTCATATGATGAGAAAGCATACGCTCAAAGTTGTAGGTACCCAGTGACTTGAACAGTCTATACCATCAGACTTCTAGGCTGAATTTCATTGACCATTGGTCTCCAAATGTGCTGTAATATAGGTCATTGGAAAGCTTACTTTCTAAATTTTGATATAGACTAACTAAAACATCTCTATCTGATGGAATGCATAGGCTGCAAGTGGACTAAACTCAGACCTTGTGCATTAGGATTCTGCCGAGTTGATTGAACTTGTGTATTCCGCCCATACATGATTTTCCCTATACATTTAACCCCAAAATGAGTCAAGGGCATTTCATAGGATTCTGAAATTTCTGGGGCGAAACGGACAGAGTTTCGCCTGTAAACTGGCCAGTTCCCAGGCTTAAAGCCTTACATTACATCATCTGCATTGAATAGAAGTATAAAAGGATACCAAATCAAGCTCAACGGCTACACGCCGGGGACCATAACTCTACGAACTACACGCCCGGAGTACAAAGGTTTACATCCAAAAAGAAACAATTCAAGATAAAAGAATGGCATACCAATCAGATGGGTGGCTCATATGACCATACATATCTAAATGCATTGGAACACCTGTAACTTGTTGTTAAAAATCACCCTCGAGTCTTATGCTAGAGATCAAATGATATATACACTGTAGGGATCCATCTAACAAAGAAGAATATATGAGTAGAATATGTGAGAGATAAGCAGACATTACAATTGTCACAAATCTCCAATGATATCATAAAAAGCTTCATTCCTCACTAACCACTTTCTCAGTATCTTAACTCCCCACTCTATATCCCATAAAGAAAATCTCAACCTGCTCTGATACCAAATCTGTAACGCCCCCAAATTAAACATGTTTTACTGTTTATATCCTCCTTAATAATAAATCACTCAATTGTAATATGATGAATCCAATGATAGGGGCGTTACTGCCGTCCAAAAGAACAAGGCTTGAAACATGAGTGTTATAAATAACACAGTTAAGCATAACCTCCACTGTACACATTCACATATGCTCATCAATTCACAATCAAGTGTTAACCAACATAAGGTTTATAAATCATAGGAAGATAATTGATCATGTAATCTACATCTTCATCTATAGAAGAATTCCAAATACAACTTAAAGTATGCATATACGGCATTACTTCTGATCCATCTGGATTTCCCTCCTTCATTTATTCTCTTCAGCTGATTTGCTGGCATGAGGGCAATACTCTGAGTATTTGCCTAAAACAAAACATGAAAAACATTTCGAACTGTGAGCCGAAACTCAGTACATGCATTCCTGAATTGTTAAATGATCATTGAAACACTGGTTGGGCCCGCTTTGTAATTCATTTTAAGTTAAAACAGTGAATGAGATGAATGTAAAACTGCATTGTTAGTTATTATCTAATAGTGAACCCCTTGATACTGTTACGATCTATGGATAGGTATATACCTGCCAAGCTGATCGGGAGACCTGGCCTGAAGCCGTGCGGGTAACTGAAGGGCGAATGCCCTATAGATGATAACTGATGGGGTCACTAATTAACTGATAAATCACTGTGTAAACTGATTCATTGATGTACTTACCAAAATATGATAATGTTGATAAATACACTGCAATTTCTAAAGATACAGGCAATGGACGTACCTGAAGTCTTTAAAAATGATATTTCACTTGATAATACTTATGCACAATGAAAATGATAGACTAGGCCTCAACTCTGTTTCATAAATGTCACTGTAAGTATGTGTAGTCAGTAAATAATCCTTACTCGCATAATTGAGTGAGTAAAAGTAGGTGTAACAGTAGTTGAATAATGAAATGGGATACATAACTTGTGCATTTCAATACAATAAACTGATTTTAATTCAATATAAGACAAGTTAAACCAAAATGAACTGATTTAAATCAGTTAGGGTTACTGAACTTGAAATGCAACAAATTGAAGTAAAATAGACCAAATAGAAATGATTGAGGTGATAATGAAATATGGGTTTCTGATATTTCTGAAATGGATAATGAAAAGTATGAGGTTCAATGCCTCTAAAATGGATAATAGAATGGTTAATGCCTCTGAAATAAATAATAGAAGGTTCAATGCCATGAGGGGTGTTGTGAGGTTCATAAAAGCTCAAATAACCTCAATAAATCTGATAGACAATAACTTGAGTCATTACTAAGCCCACTTCTCAAATTTCATTTTCATGCTCACTTAACTCGGTTTTCAAACACAACTATGCTTCTATGCAATAACAAGCTTGTTGAACTCACTACCATTTGTAATTTTCCTTGCAATACCCATAATTATATAGAAACTTCTGAAAACATTTCCAAATGTCTCGATTTTTACATTCACTCATATTATCGTTTGATGGTCTGCATTAGAAGATCTATATCTTTCCCTCCCAACTTCCAAATAAGATGTAAAACCCTAATATGAAAAGCTCATAATGTCCACTAAAACATTCATTCAGGACACCAAGTTTGATTCCCACAGTAAGGTCCCTAAAATTTGGGTAGAATACAAACGTGCACAATTTCAGTCCAATCTGCGCAGTCGTAGTAAAACGACCATAACTGTTTCCACAGAACTCGGAATAAGGCGATTCAAAAGGAATTTGAAAGATAACTCATTGATCTATCCACACACCAAAAATCACAATTTTTTAGTGACCCAATCAATACCAGTTGTTCCGTAAAATTACTGTTCCAGTTCAGTTCCCAGCTTCAATGTATTCTGCATAGTCTTGAGTAAATTGGCCATAACTTTGTCCATACAACTCACAATTGAGTGATTCCAAAGCCTATTGAAAGCTAATGCATCAAGCTATCACTACACCAAAAATCATGAATTTTAGATGTGCCAAACAGTACCAGTTTAATCCCGAATTCAACCCTATTTCTGGTTTGTTTCTCAGCTCTAACTCACATATTTTCAATCTTTTCTTCACATAGCCACCCATTAAAATCACTCTTTAACTCATATAAATCAACATAAACATCTTGATATTCATTACAAACGCCAAAGATCATCAAATCTCATTTAAAACAATCAAAATCCATCACCACCATCTAAACTTGCATGATCATGAACAACTTCAAACATCACTTGTTTTCAAGATGATCCAACCAATAAAATATCAAAATAATTCTTGATTGCATCAAAATAACATGATTTATGATCAAAACTAACATAAAACCAAGAATTATATAAAGTTGGATGTAAAGATTACCTCACTTAAGCTTGAATACAAGAAGATGTGAAGGTGGTATTGTGTTTGGTGCTAGGGGTGGTTGGGGGGGCAACTGGTGGTGCTGTGGTGGGGCTGGCCAGCAACAACCCTGACTGGAGGCAGAAGATGGCGGCAGCAGGCTGGGCAGAGGTCAGCCATGGAGGAGGAGGTGGAGGAGGAAGAAGATGGTCTTACTTGCTTAGGTGGTTTATGCACTTTACTTGGCTAGAAATGAAGTGAAGGCAAAGCAAAAGACTTGGCTGAGATTTCTCCTCCAAAATCAGATTTTTTTGTTAATTATAATTAGCCTAATGATGGTAATTAGCTGCGTAAAAAGGGATGTAATCTTGTTGGGCCAAAATTGGCCTTAAATGAGCTCGGGTTTGTGAAAAATCTCAAATCGGGGGCGATTAATTTAATTAATTTTTTTATTTTTTTTTAAAGCTTGAAATTAAATGTGATATCATGAAAAATAATTTAATATTTTTAAATCATAATTAGTGAGGCCTAATATCAATTTTCCTGAAAAATTATTTTCGGTAAATGAAACTCGAATTGCAAAGTGGAGTCCCAAATGAATTCTCCCAACTGGGATGATGAATGAGATAAATAAATATGAAAAATTAATAATATAGCTTAATTAAATAAATAAACATGATTTAGGGTCGGACTATTACAAAGCAGATAGCTATTGAAGGTGATAACAAGATAGTGATTCAAGCACTAAAAGGACAGATTCAAGTCCCTTGGCAAATCTCGAATATTATCAAAGGCATTCATATATGGCAGACTCAAGGTACTCATTTACTTATCAACCACATTTTCAGGGAAGCAAATATGGCAGCTGATTGACTTTTCAAATTTGGACACTCAGTCACAACGTCATTTTCTTCAGATACTTGTTTTTCGCCATCTCTTAGGGCTATTTTGGCAGATGATGAAGTTGGGCGTACTCTTGTGAGAAGAGTCGCTTAACATCCTATTGGATCTATTTATCCTTGTTAAAAAAAAAAAAATGAACAATCAAAGGATCAATTTACATCTTAAGAGTTAGATACATATTATATCTATATTCGCCCTTCAAAATTTTATTTGACAGTACTTATGAAATATTATAGAACTAGTAAAAAGGATCTACACTTGATGCTCATATATTTATAAAAAGCTTATAACAAGGTTTCTAATTTCCTATAAAGGTGTTATGACATTGCTTATAGAAGAAGGATGTTGTATATGCATGTATATAGTTATCAAAGGCATATATAATGGAGTGACAATATGTGTTAAGATGGTACGTGGGACAAGGGACACTTCCCAAGAGATATTAGGTTGGACCAAGGTTTTGCGCTTGCTATTGTTATGGACAAGCTCAGTTGGGGGATCCATGATGATTGATGAATTACCATGGTATATATCATTTGTCGATGATATTGTTCAAATTGATGAGATTAAATATGGAGTTAACAAAAAGTGGGAGCGGTGGAGGGATTCTTTGGAATCCAAAGGTTTTAGACTGAGTATATTTAAGACAAAGTACTTAAAATGTAATTCTAAGAACACAGGTGATTACACAGTGGGGGAAGTCACAATTGGGGATGCTGGTTGTGCCAAGGGTTGAAAAGTGGGGGTTGCACCAATCGAGGATAAGATGCAATAGGCAAGACTCAGATGGTCTAGTCACACCAAGAGATGGAGTTTAGATGCTCCTATAAGGAGTGAGAGGATTCACATTTTCAAAGTATAAAAGAGGTAAAGGTAGGCCTAAGAAAACTATGATGAAATTATCAAATTAGATCGATATGACCTATACAAGACTTACGGGACACATGGTCCAGGATAAGAGTTTTTAATTTGGATATAGAGGATTAAGGTTGTAGACTACATGTAGAATTCTTCGTCTCAATTGTGGCTAGACTTAGTGATTTTGTATCGAGTAGCTCGAACTTATAGATGAAGATTTGTTTCGACTTATCGAGTCTACATTAGTTGTTTTTCTTGGCACACGGATGGATTTCAGGTTGGGTAAACCATCCTCAACCCTGGTATTCTACTCCATTTATTTTTGTATTCAATATTGTATTATTTGTTGATGGTTGTTCTACTTGCACGCTAAGTAATAAAGTAGAGTTATCAATTGCACAGTGTTTTAATATTACTGTGTTATTTGATGTTGCTTTTTATTTTGATAATGTAGTTTTATCACCTTTCAATTGAGTGTTGTTTCATATTGTTTATTAATTTATTTAGTATTTATTTGCTGCTTGTAATTTGTTTTTTATTCTTATATTTTCAAATGGGTTTCAAAAGATTTCACCTCATCAAAATGTGTACTGAAAAAAAAAAAAAAAAATTTATGGCTCTTCTGGAATCAATCTCTCAGCATGCACGAGTGTTTATACAGATAAGACTCTTTACACTTGAATCTCTTAAATTTGCAAAAGCGAAATTCATATTAGGAGTTGTTATTGTTGTAATACATCTAAACTATATGCTTCGCTAGAAATTCAATTCTAACCATGCCCATTGGAAATGGTGCCATATTTCAAGAGTATGTGAGAGCAATATTAGTGATTTACCTATTTTCCATGATGTGAATACGAATTTGATTTTTTACCTATTTTCTTGATACGACATAAACAATTGTTTGAATTTTTGAAATTAAGGTTTAAGAGACATCACTTCGATTGTGGACGAGTAAATTTGATATGAATATTTATTGATAATGTTTTGCCCTTTTAGCTGTTTTTTTGCTATAGGTTTGTCTCTCTTTTTCCCTCTATGGACCAGAATTTGCATTTTTTTGGTTGATTTTTTGCTTTATTAGCATCTTCTTACAATTTATGTGCTTAAATTTATAACATGTAAGACAGATACATGTTGGTTAGACTTTGTACTTTGTAAAGCCAAGAAAATCGATATTGAACCTAGGGGCAATGAAGACAAGGTATGTCACTAGCATTTCAATTTTCTCATAGCTTGATTGACTTTGTGTAATTAAGCATGTATGCTTTCTCGTCACCGGAATTGGCATTTTGAACATAAAAAAGTGGGTCTATATTAGGTATCTAGGCAATTGGCATGGACTAAGTATCCAATTATATTTTGTGGCTATTAGTTTGTGTTTTTATTTTATTTATTTTTCTTGGGGACAAAATCCAATCACCTTTTATTGATCCACTATTATATGTAACATTGTTCAGTAAACAATTAGCTAATTAGGGGGACAAGATGAATCCCAGCTACAAATATCAGAACAAGCAAGGCACGATTCAACCAAATAATACACAACTCGCTTTCAGTTTTGCGAACCTAGGGAGTATTCTTCACCTTTAACATAATTTAGCGCAATTTATTATTTCCATTTCAGTTTTGTTAGATATCATAAATTAATGTAATTGCATATTTCAGTCTTATGTTGGCTTTCATATGACAGAATATTAAATTTACAAAAGGCAAACCGTTAGTACCCAAGTGACTAATCTTTGCAGAAATTAGATATGTTTTCAAGAGTCTCTATATCAATTTAGTAAGACTCTTTATTAGAGGTGTTTTTAATAGATCCTATACCCAATAACACTCCTTGTAATCTCATTTATTTGGTGTGGATTTTAATGGAATGCAATCAAAAATTTGAAACTTCCATAATTTGAGATGTTAGGTTATGAATGATTGAAAGGACAAATATTAGCCTTGATCAAGAACTTCTGAAGCTATTAATTAATTAATTTTATCACCTATGTACTTGATAAAAATTACTGAATTCAATATTACCAAGTAAATATGATTAGCATCTTGAAAAAAAAGTTGTTTGATTTAGATATGTATTTTACACTCTTTTGAGCATTAAAATGTAGTCAATGTCAATAGCTTTTTAGAGTAAAAATATACATATTGGACTTATAACCAAGAGGTAATAATAAAATCTTGCCAATAGAGTTTCATCAATACGAAAATAACAATAAAACCTAAGGCTCCGTTTGGTCCTTAGAAAATTTGATGCAAAGAAAAGTTGAAGGAAAAAAATGTGAAGAAAAAAAAGTAGGGAGAAAATGAGTTTTTTTCTCTTGTTTGGATTGAGGAAAAAATATAAGAATTTTGATGAAAAATTTAAATATTGATGAGCTACTTAAATCATATTGATGTCATCTAAGTGATGTGAGATTGGAGGAGGTTAGAAATTTTCCTCAAACTTTCCTCACAATTTTATGAGGAAAATTTTATCACTTGTTTCTAACAAATTTTTCACCTAACTTTCCTCCATATTTTTTTTCTTTGTGATTTTCTCTAAGCCAAACACAAGAAAAAAGTAACTTTTTCAATTTTTTTTCTTTCCACCAAATTTTTCAAGGTCCAAACAAAGCCTAAATTATGCTTTAAAGAAGTCATTATTATATATTTCAATTACAACAAAATAGTATAATTTTTTAAAAATAGATTTTTCAAAATAAAAAATGCTCCGTGCAAAGCATGAACCTATACTAATTAAGATCAATAAAAATATTGGACAAAATAGGTAGATAACATATTGTCCAAGATCTCACCAAGAAATAAATTCATGTATGTAATTTTCACATTGATTTTCATATTCATTGAGATATTTGAAAGACTGGGATAATGATTTTCAAGCCCCCTTCTGTTTTTTGAAGCAATTTTCAAGCCCTTCTTTATTCGTATACGTTGAAGCTTTTGTTCCTACCTAATTTTTTTTTTTTTAAATACAATGCAAATTCTTGGGTGAAACCACCTCACATCATATGCTATTGTGAGACAAACTTTTTTTAGGAGTGACCTTTTAAGATTTTATGGTAATTAATATTATGTTTTTGAATGACTTTTAAAGTTAAGAATGACTAATAGTTCATTTAGATGTGATTATAATAATAGTTACCCGTAAATAAACTATTAATTATCCCACTTAATTAACACTAGTCACCATAAAAATATTTATCTCATAATATGATTTTATATGAAGGGCCTGTTCCTTTTGTTGGTCTTTTCTAATTTACCCAATTCAACCTACTTCAACCCACTTCAATAAATTTCAACCCACTTCAATGAAAAAATATCAACTTCAACTCGTTTCAACTCATCTCCTTCAAAATTTTATTCTCATTATTTTAACCAACTTTAAAAAATATACCAACTTTAACCTACTTTAACCAACTTCAAGCTATTTTAATCCACTTCAATAAAAGATATCAATTTCAACCCACTTTAACCAATTTCAACCAATTTTAACCCACTTCAACAAAAAATACCAACTTTAATCCACTTCAACCTACCTCAATCAACTTCACCCTTTTACCAACTCCAATTTACCATCGAAAAGAACAGACCAAAATGGTAGAACACAAAACTTATTAGAGCCTGTTCTTTTCGTTGGTAAATTGGGATTGGTAAAAGGGTGAAGTTGATTGAGGTAGGTTGCAGTGGGTTGAAGTTAGTATATTTGTTGAAGTTGGTTAAAATAGTGAGAATAAAATTTTGAAAGAGGTGGGTTGAAGTTGATAAAAGTGAGTTGAAGTGGGTTAAAGTTGGTTGAAGTTAGTAATTTTTATTGAAGTAGGTTGAAGTAGGTTGAGGTTGATAAATTGAAAAAGACTAACAAAAAGAACAGACCATTAGTCTATTTATTGTTATTAATGCGAGAAAAGAGAGATAAAATTCACATGTAGCTGTCTCCCCTTATGAATGAATTGAGAAAGTAATGTAACACACTTGTTATTCACGAGTGATTAAACATATGTATTCAATCCAGGAATATGCATCAATGACTATTGTTTTGGGTTGTGTTATTAGTTTTTACACTGAAGAAGAACTTTTTCTTGGACGATGAAACTACAGTACAAAACTTAATGCCAGTGGAATAACATCTAATAATTACCTCAATTTTATTAATATAAATTGGTTTAACTGATTTGAAATTTGTTTCCTTTAAGCAAGATATCGAGTTCGAGTCTTGTAAAAGAAGAAAATCTATGATGAAGAAGTTGTGCTCTACTTCTTATTGGACCAATATTAACTTGAATCCAATTAAGTGAAGGATCCAAGGCAAAAAACACACACACACAATTGCCCCAAATTTCATAAACAAAATAAAACAAAACCTCTTAAGTTTGACTGTTACACGCTCCCCCCAAAAAAAACAGCACAAAATAGTGAAAACTTTCTAGGTGTATATATTTTTCTTCAACCCAAAGAAAATATAATTTGATTGATTAGAATAATTATTCAATCGGTCACTGCTGCTTTAAAACTTATAAATTCCTTAAGAAAAAAAAGGCAGAAGTTACAGCATTTCACGGTTGTTACTCATATTAATCTTTATTTTTATTTGCTTTAAAATCTGGAATAGGAGCTAAAAAGTAAGCCGGGAATAAAGTTGTGAGAGGGGTGCAATCTAATTGTATTTCTGAGCGTAAAATGTGACGATAAGCAAGCTATAAGACACATCAACATACACAATGGCGAAGAATCCAGAGAGGTTGAAATCAGTTTCATCTTCACAAATCACAATAATTACCAAAAATTAACGTTGAGTACAGCTATATGTGCAGTTACTTATCCGTATTGGGGAGGACCAAAATTAAGATGACAAGCAATAAGGATGAGCCATTGAAGCAGAATGGCTGTTGACCTCTTAAACCTCTTGATTGGCTGTAATTTCTACCCTAATTTGGAGAGTTTTCCATCTTCACCAACTTAAAGGGTTATTACACTTGTTTTAGGTATTGGAAATTTCTGCAATTTTATCGAGAGCGGCAGTGGAGTCCATATGAAGTGAGTTAGAATAAGTTGCGTAAAGTTCGCGAGAAATGATGAAGTACAAAATTTAAGAGTTTCAGCTCAACGGAACACGCCCTCACTTTGCCATCAATTATCGCAAAAAGTTCAATTGGTGGACCATGGCTTTCAACAATTGACGCAAGGTTTGGCCCATGTCACTCGTTTTATTGGGCTTCACTCTCTGTTGGGGAATTTGGGCCCATTATTTTGCACAAAATAGCTCGTCAAGGAGCTCCAAGGTCCAAACTCTGTGAAGGATTAATGAGTCAACTAAGCTTCAACTATGATTTGGGTTTTGTGTGTTGGTGGCCTCCGAACTTGTCAATTGAAAAACGCTGATGTTACGTTTAGGAATTAATTGGTTTAAAATCTTAGGCTAATAGTTCTTCATTGGATAATGAAAGTCTTATGCTCCAAGGTTCAAAATTTTGATGTTATACGAATGAAATGGAAAAGCCTCGCTAGAAAAATAAGGGATTAGATTTTGAAAAACTTAATGAACTTATTAAAGTGAGTCAATACACTTTTGAAGTAGTTTTTGTCAAGACAAACTATTAAGAGGTAGAAACTTTGGTTGTATCGTTAAACCTATCTTATTTTGTTGCAAGTTTAGTTCATTTTGTGATGTAAATGAGACACAAAGGTCAATGTAGACATAATTTAAACTCAGGTCTCTAGTAAAAATTCTCAAGGACTTTCCCAATTGAGTTAACATACACCCACTGAAACCCTACTTTAATCATGCAATAATAGAGTTACTCAGCCATTTGCACTTTAGAGAGGTTGTATTCATTTAAAATTAAAAAAAAATACTCTCAATATGATTCTCGACCAACAATAACTTCAACTAGCTGACGACTAGCTCATAACACATGCATTCTGAAGAACAACAGCACACACATGTTAGACATTTTTTTTTTTGGGGGGGGGGGGGAGGGGAAAAAAACCCATTAGGGCAAAAGAAACTGCAATCAACCTAATCGACTAGTAAGTAGTAACATTTCTAATGATCAACCATTGCCTGGATGCGAAGGAGGCAGCCAGTGAGAGAGGACCCCAGTCGGTGTCCTTGGGCCCTTGAGCACATAGCCCTTCAAGTCTTCCCTGAGCCAAACTTTGTCGTCATTCAGTTATTAGTTCAACTGCTTATAAGCTAAAACTGTACTGAAGTTTAGGATCTGTTTTTTTCATGGGTAAATTTTAAAATATTAACCTTAATTTACTTTAACCCACTTCAATCTATTTCAATCCACTTTTATTATTTTAATCAAATTTAATTTATCACATAAAAAAATTCAACCTACTTCACCCTTTTATTCTTTCAATTTACCTATGAAAAGAACGGACCTCTTAATGGTTAAATTACTTTTGCTATTCATAGAACGGAACCCCCCCCCCCTCCAAAAAAAAAAAGCCCTTAACCTGGATACGAAAAGTTGGAGGATGGGAGAGCTGAGAGGTGCAGTGAGCTAGAGACAGAGAGTACGTGGGTATTTATTGATGGGTAGCCTGTTTTTCTTCCGAAGGAAAGGAAACAGGGTCAGCCCCAATACCATAAATGCAACATTAAGGAGATGATAGGCTAGGCTAGGGCACTGTAATGATCAATAAATGAGAAAGAAGAGAAGGAAGGGAGGTTGGGGCATGGACCATGGAGGAGTTAATGTAATTTAACCAAGGAGAAAGAGAAAGAGAAAGAGAGAGAGAAAGAGGCAACCAACCAACAGTACAGTACAGTAGCGGTGCCTTCGTTTTCCTAATTTGAGATTTCCTCCCTTGTTTGTGATATGCAGCAATTAATGCGTTTCTTTCTAATTTACTCAGACTCAGGCATGGGTGCAGTGTGGCTGGCTCGCTACTTGCTCTTCTCTTTTCTGTACGTTTAAAGCTGGTGATGAAAAAATATTGCAGTGCAGTGGTCAATTGATTCCTTCAATTCTCTCACCTCCCCATTTCGCCATTAATGATTCAATTTCCTATTTCAACCTCCCCTTCCCTCTTTGTCTGTCTCCTTCCTGCTTTCTCAGCCCACTCTCCCTC
This sequence comes from Carnegiea gigantea, assembly GCA_029747015.1. NCBI lineage: Eukaryota > Viridiplantae > Streptophyta > Magnoliopsida > Caryophyllales > Cactaceae > Carnegiea > Carnegiea gigantea. The sequence continues at coordinate 5,373 of JAKOGI010000300.1, read as the reverse complement.
TCTCTTTCTCTCCGTTCAACTCTTATATATCCCTCTTAAATTTGAAGGCATTTTTGTGGAGGTTACGATGAGATATATATGGCAATTAGAAGCCAGCTGCAGATAGAATTAGTTGTAAATGACTTATGAAGGAAGGTTAAGTAAACAATGCGTAATTATATGTTAGAGAACTTCTTGAGTACTAAGAGTATATATGTTGGCTACAAGTGGTTGTCTTCTCATGTCGATGTCAGGGCTAATGATGCTCGTCCAGAGCCGTGGTAGGATGTTTATTTCTCTAGTATATTAAGGCCTTCATTTGTGTCCTGTATTTACAGTTAGGTCGTTTCTCCTATTTTAGGTGCCTCTAGGAGTATGAATTGTCTTATGAGACGTACTATTTTATATAGAATGTGTGTATTATCTCAGGTCTCGTTTTTATACCTCCTTTTGAGATGGTCAATTATTAAAAAACAAGTTAGTTGCAAACAAGTAGGAGTTGAAGTGTAAATAATTAAGCCACTTACCTTCAGGGAAAGCCACTTTTTGCTGGAGACTTACCGTCAGTTTTACTTAATTTTCTACTAATAAAATAAAGTCATTTATGATAAATTAATGGTGCAATAGTTTGGGTGTATTTTGCCACGTCTATGCGACCATGCCACACAATGGAGTGTTTACCAAGTACTCTTAAAATGGTTAACTCCTTTGTATGTTACGAATCAAGATAAACAGACTGTTACTTTGTGGCTCTAGCTAGGGTTTTTAATTGCCCTCTTTTAATTTCTTTTCCTCTATTAAACATGCTTTAGTGTGTGATGAACTTATTGATCAATATGAAGGTGCACAAGTGTGCTCCCTTTCTTTTGGCGGTTTGCAGAAAGCGATTTAATTGCAAAACTTTTAGGCGGTGTTTAGCAAAGTGCTTTTTGATCAAAAAGAGTTTTTTTGACCAAGATTGACTGTTTGACCAAGTAAAAAAAAGCTATTTTGGGCGTTTCGTGAAAGGACTTTTTAGAAGAGTTTTTTGAGTCCAAAAAGCTAAATTGAAAAGGTAATTCCATGAGTTTTTGGGAAGAGCTTTTGAAAAATTAGCTTTTTGTCTCACAACTTTATCAGAAACAACTAATTTTATCAAACAGTTTTTCAACAAACAACTAATTCAAATAGTTAACTCAAATAGTTAACAACTAACATTCAGTACAAACAGCTAACAGCTAATAACTGTTTGTCAAACAGGGCCTTAATATTTTCATCACCTAAGAGCTTTGATCTTGTAATCTGATCAGGTCATTTTTCTTTCTTTTGGAGACTCTTAACCTCCATAATATATATACATTTATTTTGATTTAGGGCATGTTCTTTTAAACTTATCAAATACTTATTATCAGCATTTCACACCAATCGGTAGTACTGATAAGCACATAGTCATGTTTCATACCTACAATTTTAGCCCTAATAATACTCATTAATACTGCTTAGCATTAATCAATACTCAGTCAAAAAATTTCAGTCCCTTTGCTTCTTAATTTATTTAAATGATAATCTGACAAAGAATTTTGACGGGCCGTCACAATTCGATCACAAATTGCATAGTAATTCGTGTTTTTGACGAATATTCAGTCAAAAAATTTTCCATGCCGCGTCAAAAATTATATCGAGATCCGCATAGTTGATATATCGTCAAAATTCATGTTGTTCAGTCAAAATTTTTGTCAAAATTTCTGACGGAACTTTTTGTCAAAACAGTCTGTCAAAATACTATAGTAATCTACGGTTTTGGCAGATTTCTGGTCAAAGGATTGATATACTCTGTCAAAAATTACATCGAGATTCATATAACTGACACCGTCGAAATCATTGCTTCTCTGTCAAAATTTATAACGGATCAACTTTTCATCAAAATAGTCTGTCAAAATTTGGGATTAATGTTGTAGCAGTACTTATCAGCACCAATCAACAATAAGTTACTTATACTAAGTTGAAAAGAACATACCTTAAATTATAATATTTATAAAAGTACATACTAATAGTATCACAAAATTAATAAATAACGTCCTTGTTATACCTTTTTTTTCCCCCTAAGACAAAAGTCTACCATTAAGGGTCTGTTCTTTTTGTTGATCCTTTTCAATTTATCCACTTCAATCTATTTCAATCCACGTCAATAAAAAATACCAATTTCAGCCTACTTCAACCAACTTCAACTCACCTCCTTCAAAATTTTATTTTCACTATTTTAATCAACTTCAGAAAATATACCAATTTCAACTCACTTCAACCTTTTTTAGCCTACTTCAACCCACTTCAACAAAAATATCAACTTTAACCCAGTTTAACTCACCTCAACCAACTTCACTTTTTTACCAACTCCAATTTACCAATGAAAAGAACAGACCCTAGATATCAAAATTTGTTTAAAAAGGAGCCGTAAATAGTAGAATTTCTTAAAAGTATTGAACTTTTTCCGAGATGAATGGGTTCAAACACCTTAATGTAATCACATATAGAAGACCAGTTCAAGAATGTCACTGACTGAATGGAACGGAGGGCTTGCATCAAAGCTAGCATTTGTTTCTAAATCGGTATCGATCGACATAGCGACAGAGCTTTATTTCTTCTAGGTCAATCATAACTCAAGTTCAATAATAAAGTTTAAACGGATGACTATAATTTGGATGATCAAGTGCGGCCGGCTAACTTGAAAGCATAGAATTTGCTATTCCAATTGATAATAACAATCTAATTAAAGCTAACTCAAGGGGTCTGAGTTCATGGACAGCATAAACCTGCATATATAATTGAAGTGAAGGGAATCTGAAAAGATATATGTTACTTAGCTTGCACACATGATTTCCGAGTGCTCGTCCCGTAATACGCCTCTAATACTGCCTTCGCTTTTTGATTATGAAAGGATTGCCGAACATGTCAATACATTTTCCATTTCGATCATGAGGTCCCCGTTTAATATGGAAATCATGAGAAATTTGTGCTTTTAGGTTCTTTTGAGTTTTGATACACACCTTGTCACACATCGGGAAAACTTTTTTCCCTTCAAAAAAATTCCGAGTACATAGCGCCTTTTTTTCTAAAGCGGAATTTCATTCATTCATTTGGAACCGATCTTCCAAAAAAGTAGTTGGTTTCATGAAAAATAGTCTTAAAGATTGTACAACGTAAGAATCGACAATTTGCTGTGTACCAAAAAATAAAAAAATAAAAATCCATGGACGATGATTTAGAAGAAAATAAAAGAAACCCTAAATTTAAATGAGAGAGGGAGAGAAGAGGTGTCTTGTCGAACAGATAGCATGTGTTGTGGATGGATGACCTATGGGCTCCGAGTCTGACTATGAGTTCATATGACTCGGCCCCTTGGCCTTCTTCTGTCTGTCTCTCTCTCTCTCTCTCTCTCTCTCTCTCTCTCGCAATGGGGGGTAGAGAGTAGGAAATAGCAATAAATGGTATGGGTAGCAGTAACAGAGGAGAGGTTAGACTTTAGAGGAGGTGGTTTCTAATTAAATGCAGTGCAGGCCCCACTGACCCCGGCCCTCTCCTTCTTCCCATGCATCCCCTCCTTCTCTTCTCCTTAAATTCGATCGAGATAGACATTCCTCCTCATTTCCCCCTTCAATTCACATCTCTCTCTTTCTCTCTCTCTCTGTGTCTCTCAGATAGTAATTTGGATTTGGAAGGGAGCATTGTGATGTTGGCCCGGTTCACTCAGGAGCTGCTGATCAAAGAGACATTCCTTAATTCCCATGCTTAGTCTCTCTTTCTAGTCTCTGCTTGTGTTAGTCTCTTGATTGAGCCGTGCCAATATCTTAGTGTTTCTTTTCCGGCTACCTGTGTCTTCTTCCGCCTTTGCGCCTTGCTTGTTCGCTTTTACTCGTACCATTCCTTTACTGGACACACCCACTCAGGTTCGTGCCGTTGTCTTTATACTATGCACACTTCATATATTATAAATCCGAATCTGTAGAATAGATTAGATAAATCTATACTTACGAGTGCACGTATGTGGGAGTCCTTGCATACTAATCCAGTTAATCAACTATGAAAAAAAAGGGGTTTGCGGAGGGGGTAGTAAGGACTCTTTTGCTCCAAATCTTTTTCAAGATGCATTATCACAAAGGGTCGTGCTATTCAAATCACATAAAACATCACTAAATAAAAATTAAAAAAACCTGGATATTTATTTTGAAAGTGTCTAAATTAATTATGATATTAGGCTGGATGGATTCTCTTATCTTATTTTATGCCATGGTCAGTGTATATTTTTAAGTCTGATTGAAGCCTTTTAATTTAAGATATGTGACAAAAACCATCGGTCTAAATTTAAGTCTGATTAGTCTAAATTTGAGTCTGATTAGAGCCTTTTAATAAATTTCAATAAAGGAATATGTGAGATAGGGGGAAAATCAATATTTTGATTTCGTTGTTAGTTGTTACATGATAAGTAGAGCATTAAACTAGCTGATGTAATACATAACCTGTTTTCCTTCCTCTTTTGCAGAAAATGGGCTTCCTCTCTTTTTTTTTTTTGGGGGGGGGGGGGTGTCTTCTGTGGAATCAAGAGGCTCTTTCTATTTATTTAATATCTATTTATTTATATTCAAGTTTTCTTCATGGCTAATATAGTCAAGGAAACTTTCATTCTTCTGTCACACATCAAGTTATGTTATCATTAAAACACAGGTCAATTTCGGGTATTAATATTGAGATATTACTAGATAAATCAAGTCATAGTATGTTGTCCAATGTCAATATCGTCTAAAAACTTCTGTTTTCTTTAAAAAAAATTAGAGGCGCAATTATAAAGAGGACTCAACTGCAAGTTCTTACTGTCTATTCCCTAAAACTTTGTCTTTGTAATGTTTTAGTTTAAATATAATGAAGTAAATAAGTTTGTGATTGTGTTTTTATTACCTTAGTTCGTTGTATTAGGACAATGCAATAAAAAAAATACTTTGTAATAAAAAAAAATACTTTGTAATAAGTTTGTTGTGTACAAGGTTGATTGCACTATATATTTTTGTTGCGTTAGCAAAAAATTCTTTGTTTGTTTCAATGTGATCAGTCTTATGCTGCAAACAAGTTTGCAATTGTATATTAGATACTTTTTTTATTTGAATGTAATCAAGTTTGTAATATAAATTATTTTGCAATTGTGTACCAAGTACTTTGTTTTGTTGTATGCAAACATTGTTTCAAAAATATCTTATAATTATTATTTCAAACTAATATAATTATGATTGCATTAGAAGTAATATATAATCTAGTACAATCGGCTATCATCGGCATAGGTTATGTTTGGAGGAGAAGCTTGTGCGTGTGCACTAGTTTGATTTGTATAATGCCATTTGATTCAATTTGTGAATTATTTTGCTAAAA